>OY796656.1:129533940-130133940 GCA_963680705.1 Rhagium mordax | reverse complement strand
AAGTAGCAAGTGTAAAATTTGCTAACACGAAAAAGGTGATTACACCCTGATATGCTAGAACCCATAGGTGTTTCGGTATATAATACTGAGCCCTACAATAGTAACAGAACATCTAAATTTGGAAACATAAACATTATACAGAAATAACTCACGGGTAATAAAAAAATAATGTAGTAGCTACAATAAGCAAAGTCCAAGCAAACGTCGCTGGTATATATCTGGTTTTAACATCACACTTGGGCATAATGTCTTTTAACAAATTGCGCCCTCAAGTTCTTGCAAAAAGCTGGTAATTCAGTCTCATACAGGTCAACATGGCTGAGGCAAACACCATGAAGAGGAGAGAAGTCAACGGCAAACGTCTGCGTCAAACAGAGTGTCACTTCACTTTTCAACATTTGGCATTGGCAAATGTACCACCTGAAGTTGGCTCAATCAATTTGGTACTGAGATGATTTCATTTTTTTTTCATTTACGTTACTGATTTGAACTGATCTTATGCTGATCTTGGAGTGATAAAGTTTTTCATTGTATCAGCGCCATAGGTTGAACGTATCACAGACATATTTTATACACATGTTATTAGTCAGGGTAATTTTTTATTCTGAAAGTTGCAGAAGAACCTTTTATACGAATGAGGATCATAGTGGTGATGCGCCACCTGGTGGAATTTAGTCGAAGTAATTACTGGGTCGTTTGTGTCTGTTAATTTAAAATTTATTTTGCTTTGCGTTCCCGTTTTTTTTTAAGGGAAAACATTAAGTTTTTATAACAAACGATTTTGTCGAGAAACAGCTTATAGACAGGTTAAACCTTGAGTAGCCCCTAAAAAAATCATGAAAGTCTGCCCCCATCATTTTTATGGGGATTACTTTGATAGAGGTAAAGTTAGTTCTTTTTCTATAATATCTGTCAAAGTGTTACAAAGTTGGTAGAACTGTTGCTTAACCCATAGGAAATTTTGGTATTTACTGTTGAAAGGCCTATAAATTTTATAGGTTAGAATTTTAAATTTTATTTTCATACCTCTTCAATAAAAAATTTGAAGGGCAAGCCCATTAAACCTTCTGGACTATAGTTCTATATATTGCTTTTAATTTAGAAATGTAATATTTTAAAAATATACAATATTGACATTGACAACATTTTGACATTAAATTATTATTTTGACAGAAATTTGTCTAGTGTGAAAAGGGTAACCAAAAAACCCCTGTGAGGACTACCGAAATCAACTTTTCCCCTAAAAATTTGACCTTGAAGAGTATCATAGAAAAAAAACGGACTTAATTTTATTTATTATATAATCTACAGTTTTGGGGCTGTATGTAATTTCATGTTATACGAAAATACATGCTCACCTATTCCCTATTCGATAATTAATTGTTACTATATTCTCTCTTATTACATTTGGGCAATGAAATTTTGATATAATGAGAATTTTGATATAATGAGAAAATGTCACCAACACAGGAGCACCAACTACTGAATTAAAAGTCCCCAATAATAAAACCAACTTTCATAACCTCTTTAAATTAACCTACAATTCTAAAACTTTATGGTGTCGTGTCGTGCAAGTTGTTTGTAGATTGTAGAATTAGTTGAAAAATGAAAGAAGTAGATGTTGCGTTACATTTCAAAGGTGGTGGATCAATTGTGTCCCACCGCCCAATCTTTTCCGCAGATGGAGGGTACGAACGTTTATTATTTATTAAGTACATCTTAAATATTCTTAAAATTAATCCGCATGTATATTTTAGGTCTGTTTTCATATGTTGGAAAAATTACGTGTTGGAGTACAACACAAAAACCGGTAAACTTATTCACGAATATAAAGGACTTTTGAATAGTATTATCGGTTTCAGTTATAACAGTTACGATTCATATCAGTGTATAACTGCTTGTTCTGAAAATGGAAAAGTTGTTGTGTGGAAAACTATGACAAGTTATAAAATTCTAGAAAAGGTGATTACTGTACAATATACCATTTATTAAAGATTAGGTACTTATTATTACTTTTATAGCAACTCCGAGTTCAAAAACTACAAACTTTTAATATCATCCCTTCGAAAGACGACGATGATCTTAAAGCTCTTATATCTCATACGACCAAAAATTCAGCTGTGCTATTTTCAATAGTAGACATAAAGAGTAATTCATTGAAAAACTCTGGGTTTATGTTCAAACAAGACGAAAGAAAGTACTTTATTGATATTAGTAGACAATATTTCTCTGTTGCACATGGAAACAAGGTATTCTTTGTATATTTGGAGGACCTCAAAAATATTTCAAGGTATGTTATTTATGATGTAAGCATATTTAAAAATAGTTGGGTATGTAAGTTTTTCTAGTATTACACAAATATCCTTGAATGTTCTTTAATTGAAACAACAGTTTATACCACATTGTTTAAAACATTTTGTTTCGAACGTACTGTTAACGATTTCTATCGATATTTTAGTTATTCCATTCTTGACAGTCGAACGTTCACATGCATAGCATGCCATCCAACCGATGAAGTGGTTCTCACTGGTGACAATTCTGGGCGCGTCGTAGTATGGCAGAACATATTTGCCAAAAACAAAACGCAGGCCGTGTTCCACTGGCACTCCCTGCCCGTGCGAACTGTGAGTTTCTCTACGGCTGGCAGCTATTTTTACAGTGGTGGAGAAGAATGTGTCTTGGTTAAATGGCAGTTTAATGACAAATACGATAGAAAATTTTTGCCTCGTATCGGCGCAGAAATCGAACAGATTTGTGTGGCCGACAATAATCTATATGTGGCAGTGGCTACTAGGGATAATGCGGTCAGAATAATAGACTCTCAAATGGACCAGGTTACCCTTATTCAAAATATGGTATTAGGAGAACAATACAGTAGTGGAATTGTGTACGATTCTAGGACTAAAACTTTGGTTATGAACGGAAATCAAGGACAAGTGCAGTTTTACTCGCCGAATGATATGACCCTTTTATATAATGTAAGTCCAATCTACGAGTACATCTAAAAATTTTTCGAGCAATGAAACTCTTGACAGGTGCGATTAATATTCTTTACTTATAGGTCGATATAGTTTGCCAAAATAAAATAACAAACGAGAGAGACTGCATAATACAAAATACGGAAGTAATGAAAGTAGCGATAAGTAAAAGTGGAGGTTGGTTAGCTACAATAGAGGAGCGGAAAGACAAGGAATATCATGGCGAAATACGCCTCAAGTTTTGGAAATTTAATACGGAAGTGCAAAAGTAATTTCTGCAGTTTTCCAATTTGAAATATTTATTACACTTGATTTATTTTTCAGGTTTGAATTAAACACTTCTGTAGAGTATCCCCATGATAAGTCTGTAAACAGCATGCTATTTCAGCCCAGTAATAATGACAATGTGCGTTGCGTCACAGTAGGCGGCGATAGGAAGTTCAAAATTTGGCAACTGGTTGAGATGTCCACAATTTACAGTAAGTATTTCAATATATTTTAACAATAATATTAAAGCATGAGTAGATGAGCGTTCTGTGAAGACTCTCTCTCCTCTCTTACATCAGCGGGTCAGAGATCCCAAAAGCTCAAAATGTTATTTAAGATTAATCTGCTAATCTGCATATTATTTTATTAATTTTATAAATACAATTCTGCTTTCAGAAAAAGGAATGGTATGGACGTGCTTCGCCGTAGGGTTTTATAGAAATCTCTGGTGTTCGGCGCTCTCATTTTCTATGGATGGTTCTCTTATGGCTATAGGTTTCGAGTCATTTTTAACTACTTGGACTCCAGATTCTTGTGAACTCAAGTGCTCCCTACTTCATCCGAACCACAAGGGAAAAATTAAATATATTCAGTTTGGTTATAGTAACCAATGCCATCTGTTGGTGTCTGCAAGTGCAAATCAACTGAGCGTCTGGAATCTTTTAACGCTCAGTATGATCTGGACTGTACCTATCAATGTGGCTTTACTTCTAGCTGATCCTTTGTCGACACATATGGTTGTGTTAACGCAATCCAGAAAAGGTACATTATTTTGAATTATCGTAAAGCATAAGACTTGTTACAATCAAACTAAATGCAAATTTGCAATTTTTTTGTTTGGAACTAAGCATGTCTATTTCTCTGATATTTTTTAGCATTAATACCTTCAATTTTTTCAGTAATCGTTTTTTCTCCCATCTCTTCCGACCCAATATATTCAAGCGATACTTTATTGAAGAATCAAGGCAATATTGTTGCTGCCACTTTCATTCCTAGTAAATATAGTAATGATGTCCGGTTAAAATGGTATGAAAGATCTCACCTTTATTTCATCAACTCAAAGAATGTAAGTCTAGAAAAGGGCCGTTATGGAATATGTTAATTATTATTTGCTATTTTAGGAATTATTTTGCATAAGTAAAAACGAAAACAATTTCGTAATCTTAGACGATGTAATACTAGATGACAATCATTCTGCATTTAGCATGATGATGCCACATGCCAAACTAAGTCTAGCGCAATCTCCCACGCCGAATAAGCATTTGTATGAAGAAGATATTGGACACAAAACCCTTAAAAAGGTAACCATGATGGTTTTTTTTTCAATTTTTTATTAATTGTTTTTATTGCAGTATTTAGAAGCTCCCATTCAAACCATGGCTCCGATACGATTTACGTGCCATTCAATATTAAAGTCTTTAGTTATACAGAAAGAAACTGTAAGTTAAAATCGTGCAAATATATATTTTGTTGTTTTACAGAATAATAGGAATTTTATTTCGTTACTCCTCATATCATAGTTATTGAAACATTGAGCTATGCCACTAATGATATTGAATATCTAACTCCTACTCTAATTTTATTTGAACGCATTTGAGGGTTGTAGTTGTCTCAATTTCTATAAGAAAACCTTTTTTTAAATTAGATCAAATGAATCGTAGGTTAGCCACTAGAATTCAGTTGCGCCGTAAAATTTATTTTCTAGCGGGGTCAAAATCAAAATTTCTAAAATTAGTCCAAATAAATCAGGTTAGCGTTTAAAGTTAATATGTGCTGTGAAATTTTTTTCCCAGAGAGGTTGAATCTCAGATCAACAAAGAAACATGATCTGAGGGTCGAATGCAGGATTTTTAAAAT
Source organism: Rhagium mordax (assembly GCA_963680705.1). NCBI lineage: Eukaryota > Metazoa > Arthropoda > Insecta > Coleoptera > Cerambycidae > Rhagium > Rhagium mordax. The sequence goes on along the minus strand of OY796656.1, from coordinate 130,128,838 downwards.
TAGTCCTAATGAATTGTAGGTTAATTACTAGAAATCTAGAAATCAAATGAATCGTAGGTTGGTCATTAGAGTTCATTTGCGCCGTAAATATTTTTTCCAGAGGGGTTCGAAAAATTTCTGAAAATATCGTGATGCTTTTTCCAGAGGGATAAAAAAATTTAAATTACTCTGCCTGTCGATTTATATTAATAATCTTTCAAGAACTATACATATATTTCTTGATTTTTTTCTCCCAAAGCAGTAGAAAAACTTTCCAAACGGCACTTCATGAAAATTTTTTCCAAACGGGCTGAACTGTAACACTGCAGTGTAAACTTTTTTCAGTGGTAGCATTGTTTATGGTGGTGGGTTAGCTAAGATTGTTGACAAAAGGAAAGCAACCATAATTTATTCCATTACCATAGAATATTCAAAACATCCAAAAGAATGGAGGGGCTCCAACTATTTTCTACTTGGATCGTTGGTGAAGAATTATAAAGAGACGTCTAATATTAATTGCTGGCAGTGAGCAATAGATGGCGTTTCCACATCATCTGTTTACAGAGACTTTGGGCGAGTTGCTCCATCAGAAGTGTTTTATCTCGTTTTATCTCCGAGGTTAGAACGAGATACACATCTGGTGGATAAATGGTGAATAAAGCAACTCGCCTTATATAGGGCCAAAGTCACGCCCACCCGCCATTATGAGGCTAAATTTATCAGGACTAACATTAAATTTTTAGTTTTAAAAACAGTTTATTTTTCTAGACTTTTTCAGTTCAATAATGAATAAGTAAACAGTCGAATGACCAACATTGATGTTAACGAGAAATAAACTAAACCAACGCTTACCTTATTACGAATACAATATAAAACAGTCTTTAAATAGTTTATAAAGGACTTTGTTTAGGCTTTATACAAGCATAATAATAACAAACATATCCAAATTGATATACTTATATTTATGTTTCATCTCTAAACATGCTATTATTAAATTCATTGGACTTTCTTTAATACATGATGAATATTGGATTAAAAATTATAAAATTCAAAACGTCTAAAAATAAATTATTAAAAAAATTTTTTAACTCAACCAAATAGTTTTTATACGTTTAATTCGTCACAATAAATTGTTAAAGATGCACAAGTATACACAGTATAATATGACAACTTACACAATTTTAGCATTTTTAGCCTCTTAATGGCGGTTCATACCACGTGAATCCAACTACCAATCAAAATGCTGACAACCCTTTGTCGCCACTCTCCCTATAAAGTACATCTGTTCAGAGCAAAGAGAGATAAACTATCGGTGGTGGGGGCAGTAATTTGTACGGAAGATATTTAGCTCTTTGTTTTAGAGACTGTTAGCGTGATTAAAATTGCTACCAGCAATATTAGGCGGTTGCATCTTTATAATTTTTCATTTAATCAATCATGGAACATCTAAAAGGTGGTTGAACTTTTTTTTAACCACAGAACCATAGATTAAATAAGTATAAGATCATCCATTCTATTGTTAGAATGTAAGTGGATATTATACGGAACTTGTGCATTCGAATAGTAGATGGCGCATCTTAAAGTGTATTTTTCTATGTAGTTATAGTTACAGAGGCTTTATAGCTATAAAGCCTCTGTAGTTATAGTTAAACATTTATTGTTAGAGCTTTGGACGTTTTTCCCATTATGTTTTAAACATGGTTCTTCAACAAATGATATCAAAATAGTTGGAAAAGATTAGATTTTTGGTAGTTTCGGGTGCGCCATCTACTATTCGAATGCACAAGTTCAGTATAATGTCCACTTACATTCTAACAATAGGATGGTGTATCTTATACCATTGTTTATAAAGTATTTATACTTTATAAACAATGCTATACTTATTTAATCTATGACAGAACTAAATCACAGACCTAAGTTCTGTGAACTAAATAGGACCATAGACAATTATAGACATATATGCATAGTCAGATGACATGAGAGACAGGGCCTAAATCATGTTTGCCAAATGCCAAATCTTCGCGCTGCTACCAGTGATGCCAATATATTGCAATAAAATGACTTGCGTTGCCAATTTTTTAAAACACTGTATACCTAAATCCCTTTTTTCAATTTTAAATTATGACATTACATAACCATAATTCGCGACTGATTGCACTCACATACCATATAAATAAGATTGCATGTTGCCAAAAAAAGTAAATAAATATAAATCTTGCTAACTTTCTAATATTGAATTATTTTATTTATAGGAATATAAAATGAAATCCAACCAAATTTCGTATATTTGTTGCGGAACGTCGACGGGTTTTGAAGTTTGACAATTATTTCATTTCCACATGAGATTAAACTCCGCTTCACGCAAATAGGGAACAGTACTAGTTGTTAGAGGGGGTTGCTTTAGAAGCACGTGTTAAACAAAATGTTAGTGTCCCTGTGAAACATCTTGCTGTGCTCTCATTATTTTTCGGAAAATACTAAAATTAGCTGTTTGCAGACCAACGGGCTTTTTCATTAAGTGTGTTCAATCAACAAATAAAAGCAAAATGGCACTTGGTGCGGCAGTTAACGACGTCGAATATGAATCGAAATCAAATGATTTAAGTATAAATTGTTCAGAGGTGAATAAAACCACAAGTGAAGATGAAAAGTCTACAGGTTTGTAAATGATTTTTATAATAATTTATCAATTAAACTGTTTTACCGGTAATAAAACGACCTTGTTACGTAACGAGCAATTACCCAATAATAAACCTTGGTGATTTTTTGCGGTCGCTTTCATGACGTTTACCCTCAAGTAATCATGTTTAAAATTACAAAATTTTGATTTTCCTCTGTTTAAAATTTATTGATGAAGGATGAACCTTGCCTTTGGCGTAAAGTTTGCCATCATTTCTGAAAAGCGTAAAGTCACGATTTAATTAAAATATTCTGGAAAGAATACTATTTCCTCATAGGCATCATTTACATTTCCAATGTTTACATAACAGTGATAAATATAAAGTACAACGCATCTCTCATGCAGCGATATAACCTTTTGTTACAAATGCATAGCTCTATAATCTGTTTTATTTCCACTTTCAAAAACGGCTTTGCCAGAACAATTTTTTTTTAAATTTTCTCAGATGCTGTCCACTATGTAAACATTGCCGGAACATAAAGTTTAATGCGAGCCAGATTTTATTTGCATCCTCTAATAGATATTTGTTTTTTATTGGAAATTGCTCATTCTGATGGATTAGCTATTAAGTGAAAGCATTGAATAAAAAATAATAAAGAGGTGCAACTGTCAAGGTTTCGAGATTTTAGCATTGTATTTCTTTGCCAATAACTTCATGATTATCATCAATTTTTAGTACTACGGGAAGGTATTTGTAATGTGGCTATATAGCCCTTAAAATTGAAGACAATCATGAAGCTATTGGTAAAAAAATACAACACTAAAATCTCGAAACCTTGACAGTTGCGCATCTTTATTATTTTTTAATCAATGGTGAAAGGCACATTATTTAATTAGAGAATTTTACTAAATTTGAGAAATTTCACTAATTAGATAAGACATTTGTAAGCTTGGCTACTTACTGCTATTTTTTTGTTAGAAAATAAACTTGCCAAAGATGTGGAAGAAAAGGAGAAAGATGAAACAGAAGATAATAAAACTAAAGATGAAGTGGTTTTTATTCAAGATATTGGATTTTCCGTAAAAATTATGAGTCCCGGGGCCGAGCCGTTTGATATTCAGGTAAAAACGGTAAAGTGACATAAGTTGTTAAATAAATTATATTAACTGTAATAAATATGCAGGTTTCAAGTATGGAGTTAGTTCAAGAGATCCATCAGCTGCTGATGGACCGTGAAGACACTTGTCACAGAACTTGTTTTTCCCTGCAACTAGATGGAAACACATTGGACAATTTCGCGGAACTAAAAAACATCGAGGGCTTGAAAGAGGGCTCCATTATTAAAGTCGTAGAAGAACCGTATACAATGCGCGAGGCCCGAATTCATGTCAGGCACGTGAGAGATTTGCTCAAATCTCTGGACCCGGCCGATGCCTATAACGGAGTTGAATGTAATTCGCTCAGTTTTTTGAACACCGTTACTCAGGGGGACATTTTAGGTAGTTAAAGGTAACGATAAAACTTGAATGTTTTGTAATTTTATTTTGTTGATGTAGAAAAGAAGAAAATGAGACCAGAAAGTGTGGATTGCACGCCTCCGGATTACATAATGCCTGATAGTAAAGACAGACCTTTGACGGCTTTGCAACCTCAGCTTAAAGATCAGAAAGTACCTCAGTGTGTTAAGGTTAGTGGGCAAAAAATATAGTATATTAATTTAACAAACGTAGGTATCTGTTAAAAAACCCATTTTAGTATTTATTAATTTGAAAAGTAACTATTTTTAGTCAATATTAACGGGGAATTTCTTGTTATGTTACAAAATTGCCACCAGTGAGTTATATAGGAAAGATGAAAATGATAAAAATCATAAACATTTTTCAGGTTTTAACTACTTCTGCTTGGAACCCCCCTCCTGGGCACCGTAAAATTCACGGCGATTTAATGTACCTGTACGTTGTTACGTTAGAGGATAAACACTACCACATATCTGCCTGTTCACGTGGATTCTACATCAACCAGTAAGTGTTTGAAATATTAAATTATAAACGGCAAATTTTACAAGAAATACTTTTGCGGCCACCCGTATAGTGTCCGTAAAATTAAGCCAAAGAAGCCTGTTTCCAAATACATATCTCCTACAACAGTTTTGATAATAATTGCAAATGTTCGACCATTGTATATGCTATAGAAATATTTAAAAAAATTGATTTTTGATTTAACGTTAACATTACGTATCGTTTAATCTTGTTTCCACTAGATCTGGTGCAGAAGAATTTAACCCGAAAGCTGCATCGCCTAGTCATTTGTGCCATTCACTAATTGAGCTTCTAAACCAGATATCGCCCCAGTTTAAGAGAACCTTTGCTATGTTGCAAAAGAAGAGGAGTCAGCGGCATCCCTTCGAACGAGTCGCTACTCCTTATCAGTTGTACGCGTGGACCGCGCCAACCATGGATCATACATTGGATGCCATCAGGGCTGAAGATAGTAAGTAGTTTAACTGACTTTACCTTTCTCAGTTACAAATTTTTTTGCGTGCTGCAGTATCCGTATTGTATGAATTGTTATTTCAGCATTCTCGTCAAAGTTGGGCTACGAAGAACATATACCTGGCCAAACCAGAGACTGGAACGAGGAACTGCAAACCACAAGAGAGCTTCCAAGAAAGACGCTGCCGGAGCGGCTGTTGCGTGAGCGTGCTATTTTTAAGGTGCACAGCGATTTCGTTGCTGCTGCCACAAGAGGTGCTATGGCCGTGATCGATGGTAACGTGATGGCCATCAACCCAGGGGAAGAAGCCAAGATGCAGATGTTCATTTGGAATAATATATTCTTCTCCCTCGGATTTGACGTCCGCGACCATTACAAAGAGCTGGGAGGTGATGCTGCTGCGTTCGTTGCACCCGTAAGTTTACTTCTTGGTTTTTGCATGAAATACGTAATAATTTTTGTGCACGATCGGTTTAAAATGTAACCGTAAAGTAGTATGCATATTGATCATGCGCATCATATGACTAACATAACCTTAAATTTTTAGCTTTTACAAATTTATTTTCAATTTTAAATTTAATTTTTGTAGTTTTAGCTTGGATCCCTTATAATATTTAAAAACTTTCTCAGACAGTAGATTTTTAAAGTTTCAATATTGTCAATTATTAAAAATAGACTGCCAATTATAGGTTAGAATTCCAACCAACAAATAGCATCTTATTTTATTAGATCAAGGCAATTAAAACTTTATTAGTAATACATCGAACTAGATTTTGGTTGATAGTACAGGATCCAAGCAGAAATTTTGATAAAATTGACGTAATATTCGAAAATTGTAGATAAATGCATATTGTCACGTGCGCGTCATCCATACAAAATTAAAAGAAAAAAAATGTATTACACGAATCTAATTTTTAACCTCAACAATCAATATGATCATGCGCAACATAACCTTAAATTTTTAGTTTTCGCAAATTTATTTTCAATTTAGTTTTTGTAGTTTTAACTTGGGTTAATTGTAACATTTAAAAATTCTCAGTGACCATCAAACAGTAAATTTATAAAGTTTGAATATTGTAGCTTGTTAAAAATAGACTGCTAATTATAGGTTGGAATTCCAACCAACAAAGAGCATCTTATTTTATTAGATTAAAGGCAATTAAAACTTTATTAATAATGCACCGAACAAGATTTTAGTTGATAGTACAAGAACCAAGCAGAAATTTTGATTAAATTGACATTTTAGAAAACGCATATTTTTGAGGTTAGGTATGACGTCACGTGCGCGTCATCCATTGTTTCAATAATTTAACTTTTTTCGGGCGACCTCTATTGACTAGTAGCCGAACGACCGACTAAACAAGATGGCGCGCGCACTTTTGAAGGTCATTCATCGTGAATTTTTCACGACAAAGGATTTTTTAGCTTTGTCCATACTTGTTTTTATAAGTACGTTGAAAATATTTAATTATAACTATTGTTAGCTGTTTTTTATTTATAATTTGGAGAAAAAAGAATAATATAAAATAAGAACCAAAAACAATGACCGTCGGACAGATCTGTTGCTAATCACGTTTCTCGAACAATGAAAACATCCATTATTAGTTATTCTTGTATTATCACTGAGTAGTGTCGAAATATAATTAAATATAAGAAACTTAGTTTAACTAACAAATCTAAGCTGTTGCCTAACGCAATGAAATTATAGCGAAATATTTAAAAGCGAATTTGATTTCAATATAATCTCTTCCTATTCAGTTTCAGTTAACATATCAGAGTGGGAATTTATTTCGGTGACTTGGCATGTAGTTTGCAAATTTTATTGCACAGTGTCATTTGATAAGCCAAAGAATTTGTTTATTCGTTGTTGTGCAATCGTTACGATACAATTTTATGATAATGCGTTAACAGAATTGATTATTGACTTAATGTTCATGTTTTAGATAGCAACTTATGCGAATAACTGGAGATATGTTTTAAAAAATGCTGAAGTTTCTTTTCTTATAATACACTAATAATTAAAGACTATTATACAGTGTGGAAAAAAAGTCTGGAACACCTGAAATATCGCAAAATACGTTTTTCTCGAAAAAGACGCTCGAAGGGGCCAAAAGTTATTTTAAATTTGTCGTCTTTTGAAATACTTTAATTCTATGTACAGTGGCGTACATTGAAGAGGCCAAAGGGGGCGCCTTTTTGCATTTTTTTCGAAACTTTTTTTATGAAACATTAAAATTTTTATACTACAATACTCAAAAAAATGTGCTCTTCCATTATATTGAACAAAAAATAATGGTTGTCATTTAAAAAAAGGGGCCCTCTTTCGCCTCTTCAACGTACGCCGCTGTACATAGAATAAAAGTATTTCAAAAGACGACAAATTTAAAATACCTATTAAAGTTTTCCTTACAAGCTAAGATAAAAATAATCATACCATTTATATTGGTAAATTTTTTGTTTTTAGCGAAACGATCTTCAAGGCGTTAGAGTCTACAGTGCTGTAGACTTGCCAGGTCTCTACACGCTCGGTACTGTTGTTATAGATTATAGGGGATACCGAGTCACTGCTCAGTCCATCATACCGGGAATACTTGAACGTGAACAGGAACAGTCTGTTGTTTATGGATCTATCGACTTTGGAAAAACCGTACTATCTCACCCCAAGTACCTGGATCTGGTAAGACTTGTTCTCCTTGTTAATAACGCCTTTATTTACTGTAATTTCACAATGTAGTCTTATTTTAATTTTTAGTTGAATAAAGCAGGACAACAATTAAAAATTCTACCACATCACGTCCTTAACGATAAGGAGGAGTCGATAGAATTATGCTCAAGCGTCGAATGCAAAGGAATTATTGGAAATGACGGACGACACTATATTTTAGACTTGCTCCGCACTTTCCCACCAGATGTTAACTTTTTAAAATGTAAGCATTTTATAAGCCCCTTTTTACCCGTTTTTCTTCATTTTTCGTCTTATATAATTTCAGTGGAGGGCGAGGAGTTGAGTAAGGAGGTAAAGATGTTGGGCTTCCCCATTGAGCACAAACACAAACTATGCTGCCTGCGGCAGGAACTGATCGATAGTTTCGTCGACTCCCGTTACATGATGTTTATTAAGTATGCGGCATATCATTTGCAACAGCTGAACCTGCGCAAAAACGAAGAGAAGTTGAGTAACAACAAGGCGGTTGAGGGTCCACCTGAGGTAGACGCAAACAAGAAGGAAGAGAGCGTAGACAAAGAGGAAAACAAGAAGGATGAAGTCAAAGAGAAAGATGATAAGGAAGAGAAAAAGAGTCAGATGGAAGAAGCCGAGGCTAAGAAGATTGTTGAAAGTATTACCGACGGAAGTAAATTGGAACGTAAGATATACAGGAAAAAATGTTTCTATCCGAGAACGTTAACTTATTTTCATTTTTTATAGTAGAAGAGAGCACAAAGAACATCGTGAAGACCGCTTCTATCGCAGTAGGATCTCTGAAGGATACGGAGTTTGATATCAGGTTCAATCCCGATGTATATTCTCCGGGTATCAAACACTGCGAAAGTTTAGACCCCCCAATTTCCAAGCAGAGACAGCTAGTGAAGGATGGTGCCGAATTTTTGCTGACAGTCCAAATCCCCACTTTTGTAAGATAAAGACCTTTTATTAATATTACGCAAAATCATAATTTTTTTATTTCGTTACAGATTCGTGATTGTCTCGATCATTCCTCAGCTCCTATGGATGGTTTTACTTTATCCGAAGCTATGCACAATCGTGGCATCAACATCAGATACCTTGGTAAAGTTACCAATTTATTGGCCAAAGTGAAGCAGCTGGAATATTTACACAGTATTGCCGTTTCGGAACTACTGCTCCGTTCTGCTAAACATATCTTCATTGTGTTTTTACAGGTATATAATTTTTTATTTAACATTGAAGCGTGTGTATTTACATCTTTTTTCTAGGGGTGCGATATGATGAACTTATCGGTGGCCATTGCGCACTTCTTGAATTGCTTTTTATATTCGGGCGCAGTTATAAACCCTGTGCAAGGACAGGACGAGGTAATTATTTTCCACACTTTTTACGACAATGTGTTAATTTTTTTAGTTTCAGAGTAAAAACAACAAGAAACGTAACAAGCGACGTGGCCGCGTGAACCCTCTAGCGTGCAACGACAATAACGAATGGGCAAATCTCACGCCTAAATCGCTCTGGAGTCAATTAAAGGCTGAACTGAAATCTTACTTTGATTACGAACTCTTATCTAACGATATTGAAACAACATTAGAGACGTATTCTCTACAGAAAATATCTCTCTTAAGATCGTTCTGTTTAAAGACTGGTATCCAAATATTATTAAGGGATTACAATTTCGACTCGAAAAACAAGCTTATATTCTACGAAGAAGATATCCTGAATATATTCCCCATAGTTAAACACATAAACCCCAGAGCTACTGACGCTTACAACTTCTATACGACCGGCCAAAACAAAATTCAACAGGGCTATTTGAAAGACGGCTACGAACTCATCAGTGAGGCTTTGAACTTACTGAACAACGTATACGGTGCTATGCATCCGGAGATAGCGCAGTGTTTAAGAATGATCGCGAGGTTGAATTATATCATGGGCGAGCATGGCGAGGCAATGGCCTATCAACAGAAAGCCGTTTTAATGTCGGAGAGAGTGAATGGTATCGAACATCCTTATACCATTACGGAATATGTAAGTACCGACGAATTAATGGATACAGTGTTTTTATTTTATATTTTTCAGGCACATCTTGCCTTATACTGTTTCGCCAACAGCCAAGTCAGCACCGCCCTTAAATTGTTATACAGAGCACGATATTTAGCTGTTATTGTTTGTGGCGAAAATCATCCCGAGGTGGCCTTGCTAGATGTAAGTATATTTAGATCTTAATGTCAGAAAATAGCGTGGCTATTTTTTAAAATTAAACTTATTTCAGAGCAATATTAGTTTAATTCTTCATGCGGTAGGAGAATACGAATTATCGTTACGTTTCCTTGAAAAGGCCCTAGCACTGAATATTAAATATTACGGGGCCAAGTCCCTAAAAGTGGCAGTGAGCTATCACCTAGTTGCTCGGACGCAAAGTTGCATGGGAAATTTCAGATCTGCATTGAACAATGAAAAAGAAGCGTACGCAATTTACAAACAACAGGTAAGGTAATGATTGGTTTTTGTTTCAATTTAAAAATATACTTTGTTTTGATAGCTTGGAGAGAATCACGAGAAAACCAAAGAATCCTCAGAGTGTTTAAAACATCTTACTCAGCAGGCCGTGGTCTTACAGAAGAAAATGAATGAAATATATACTGGGAAGAACGGAGCTTCGCTGCCACCAATACAAATCCAACCGCCTTCTATGGGATCCGTTTTAGACATGCTTAACGTTATAAACGGAATATTGTTTGTTCAAATAAGGCAAGTATTTAAAGAATCGCAAAGCTCAACTGAAATATTATTTCAGCTTAAAATTATATGTGTGTTAGTTTTTAAATTTTGTATATGATACCCGAAGATTTTATAATGTACTGATATTAATTTATTATCTTTAGTCAAGAGGATATCGAAAACTTTAAGGCTGAAATTGAAAAGAGACAGTTAAGTGAAGAGTCAGAGGAGCCGGAGCAGAAAGCCCTACCAGAAGCTGTTGAGAGTCAATAGTGATCTTGGTTACGTAAATTAAAAATTAGAAAAACGTAGAGTAGTGATTTCTGGTTTTACTTCTTTGGAATATCAGCAGCATGCATTTTTATGGAAATAAACTTATGCTAGTCAGTTTAGAAATTGTTACGCAGATGCAGGGTCTCGGTTACAGTTATCTTAAATATACTTTTTGGAATATTAGAATGTCTATTTCTTGATGTCGAGAAGTAGCTGTTAATGTAAAAGTTACATCGCTGCATTTATTGAAGTGCTGCACAATTGTTGTTTTCTTTTTTTAGGATTTATTATATTAATAAATAATAGAGGTAGAATGTGTCACTGCGACTCACATATTGCAAAAAACTTTGCTGCCTAGTTATTGTGCTGTGAAAATTCCAGAATAAAGTTGTTAATGTTTTTTCTTGAAGAGTCGTTCTAAATAGGACAAGCACAAACATTTAAAGAATACAAACAGGAAAGTCGTTTAAAATGAGAAAGTAAAATATTATTCAGTTTTAAATAATGGGTTTTTCCTATAACTTTTCTTGTTTGAATATTCACAGTAATAATGACGAGATGTTTTATGTGGATCCAGTGTATGATACTTAACACTTAACTAACATATTAACCCTTATCTGATTAATAGGCAGATTATTTTAGTGAATTCTAATTTTCGCTTTTTCTAGGAGCTATCTAAAAATATTGTTAATTGTTGTACAACAGCGACTTGCTCTAATATGTTTTTTAACTATTTCGCCATGCCTTAGTTTAATATATAAATTTGTAGTAACCAGTGACTGATGTTTAGTGATTATTCTTTTCCTAATAGATTTTTGTTAATGTACTTTGTTATGAATTTGCAGGGTGCTAATATAATGTAGTGTAGAAGATAGGTTTTGTTGCAATACTGTTATCTCAAAATGTGCATACTGCTGAAAAAGAAGTAATTATTTTATATGTTATTTTTTGGCACGTCTTGAAAAGTGCGGTTTTCTATAATAGTTTAAATTTTTTGTAATCAGAATTTTGTTATTAAATAAATAAAGTTGATTACATAATTTTTCATTATTTTTCCCCAAGAATAACGTGGCTTTATCCTACAAGATCCATTTTTGTTTTTGTTCGTCTGTTATTTCCTCTGCAGATAAAAAATTGTAATTTTTCCTCATAAGAAATTGGCAGACTACAGACAAATGAGTATTTCGAAAATAGTTTATGTTCATTAATAAAATTGGAAATTTATTTTCAATTTTAATTTTAGCTTGAATCCGTTATAACATTTAAAAATTCTCTCGTACAGTAGATTTATAAAGTTTCAATATTGTAGATTATTAAAACTAGGCTGCTAATTATAGGTTGGAATTCTAACCAACAAATAGCATCTTATTTTATTAGATCAAGGCAATTGAAACTTTATTAATAATGCACTGAACAAGATTTTGGTTGATGGTACAGGATTCAAGCAGACATTTTGATGAAATTTACGTAATATTCGAACATTTGAGATATAAATGCATATTTTTTAAGTTAGTTGTGACGTCACGCATACTAAAATTTCAAACTGTGATTGGTTGCGCTTTATCATTCTATTACTCACCATTTATCAGCCAATAGAATATGCACTTAATATGGGGCGACGAACACGTGTTTGTCATGTAATTGGCAACCTATTCAACTTTTTAAGAAACTTATACAAGTAGTTCAAATGTATTAAAATATTGTGCTGCCAATTGTCAAAATTGAAATTAAATAACAGCAATGGTACAGGTTATGTTGTGTTACGTGCAAATGTAAATAATATAAATATTATTAAATATATAGATATACAAGTTGTAGTTAATTATAAATAAATATAAATATTAATTTAAACAATGGCTGGAGCGTCCACCTCAGGCCTGGATGAAGCAGTTTTAAAAAAAACGACGGATATTTCGTTACTAAAAGAAAAAGTCTCTGGGTATGACTGGAGCCAGGGTTTAGATTACAATAAATTGTTAAATAGCTATTTGCATACTGGATTTCAAGCGACGAATTTCGGACTAGCTGTTAATGAAATAAACAAAATGATAGAATGTAGAAGACTGCCGATTCCAAAAGAAAAATATATCGATAATGAAGATGAATTTACCGTTGTTAAAAATAATTGTACGATATTTCTGGGTTACACTTCTAACCTGGTATCGAGTGGGCTACGAGAAACTATAAAATATTTAGTTCAGCATAATATGGTAAAGAACGCTTGTCATCTTTGGTAAATTTCATTTACATTTTTCTAATCACAGGTGGACTGCGTTGTAACTACAGCTGGTGGTATCGAGGAAGATTTTATAAAATGTATAGCTCCAACTTTTTTGGGCGACTTTAAGCTAGATGGGACAACTCTTCGAGAACGCGGTATAAATAGGATAGGAAATTTGCTAGTGCCAAATGACAATTATTGTAGTTTTGAAAATTGGATAATGCCTATACTAGATGACATGTTGAAAGAGCAGAAGGACGGTGTGCTTTGGACGCCTAGTAAAGTAATTGAGAAGTTAGGGAAGGAAATTAATAATGAAGAGAGTATTTACTATTGGACTGCCAAAAATAAAATACCTGTTTTTTGTCCTGCGTTAACTGACGGTAGCATTGGGGATATGATGTTTTTGCATTCATTTAGAAACCCCGGATTGGTTTTAGATATTATATCAGGTAAAGCTAGATCATCGGCGGTTCTTAACCTTTCGGTTAAGTTAATCTGTTTCAAAAAATTCTAAATAGAAAATTCTATTTAGAAAACTGAAACGTAATGTGTTTTTTAGATTTAAGAAGATTAAACTTAATGGCAATGAAGTCTGTCCACACTGGAATGATTATATTAGGTGGAGGTGTAGTTAAACACCACATTTGTAATGCTAATTTAATGGTAATATATACTTCACTTACCTCTCAGTGATTTAAAATTTTATTGTTTCTAGCGAAACGGTGCAGATTTCTCGGTTTATGTAAACACATCGTCCGAATTTGATGGTAGTGACTCTGGAGCTCGACCCGATGAAGCCAAGTCGTGGGGAAAAATTAAATCGGAAGCAACCCCAGTTAAAATATATGCAGAAGCCACTTTGGTATTTCCGTTACTCGTAGCGCAGACCTTTATGAAGGATTTTTTGAAAAATAAAGTTAAATAATACGAATCTGCGTGGTTGGTAGATGCCAACGTTTTAATGTGGAAAACCAATGGAGTACAGTTCGGACTAGAGATGTGCAAAGAGATATTTAAGGAATGTTACAAAATACACTACTAAACAATCCCCAAATCCAGAAAATTTTAACGCGTTAACCCACAATCATTCCCAGTTGACAATATGTACTACGTAGCTGGAAGTCAAACTCATTAAGACGTTGACTACTTTATTTAAATAAATATTTATAACGAAATAAAAGTTGCCCCAAACGGAAAGCCTCGGAATATTTGGTTACCTATTTATTAACTGCTATCTAGTTGAAAGTAGTTTACCATTCCAGAAATTCTAACATTGTTTATTGTAAAGACGTTTTGGGAGAATTTTGATTATTTAAAATGTCGACTTTAAGCTCGTCTCTAGTTTGTAACTAATTTGAATTGACCATAAAGAATAATTTAATTGTTTAATTTTTTCGTTTTAATTTTAATGAAACCACTTTTCAAATAATGTCCGTATTAAAAATCATAATTTCACTTTTTGTTTCATTGCTTTTTTGCCTTACTAAATCCAACATTTCTCAAAGAAAGTCACATTAAATGGAAAAAAGACATCTTATTAAAATTATATATTTTATTCAAGTAAAAATCCCTAAATCCTCAAATATTTCAGATAAAGTTACTTATTTTGCAAAACAAAAATGGCTAGATTTAGAAATCAAATATCTGTATAGTAAACGAAGTATGCTTGAATTACAAGCATATGGACTTTTCAAAAAACTTACATTTAAATTAAATAATTTAGAATATGAACAATGGTGTGACTTTCAGAGGAATATGTTTTTATCGATTAATGCAAAATTTATCAAGAAAATGTCATCACAAAATAAAAAACTTAAAAAACTAGTTTCAGCAACGCGAAAAGACAATGTTCATCAGAAAGTCATTACAATTGTAGAAAATCATTCCTCACAATCGTTCGACAAAGAAGAACTTAGTCTCCTTAACAAGGGATTAAAGTTTGCTTTGCCTGCCTCTACAGACGTTTTGGAGGAGATCGTGGCAAATGTGGAAAGTTCAATTCAGTCCCTGCCCGACTCCTCTAAGGGTTTTATCAAAGAAGCGTGCAGAAATCAAATTTCTACAAATATTATTAATAATGTCAATAAAAAACCAATTTCCAAAAAGAATAGAAACATTGTCAAGCGATTGCGAGAGAAAGATTGTTTTTTCTTAAAAGCCGATAAGGGTAATAAGGTTGTTATCTTAGATAAAAAGGACTATTATGAAAGAGTAGACAACCTGATTAGTAATGGTCCTTATAAAAAACTTTCAAGAAACCCACTACCTAAAATGATTACCGAAGTAAGAAATGTACTTAAATCCTGTAATAACCTTATTACCCCAGCTTTGAAAAATAGATTACATATATCTAACCCAAGTGTCCCTAGATTGTATTGCCTACCCAAGATACATAAACCCGGTAAGTCGGTGCGTCCTATTGTTTCAGCAATTGGATCACCGACTTATCACCTATCAAAATGGTTGTCGAAGGAGTTCGAAAATTTACCCATTTCACAACCTGGCTTTTCAGTTATTAATTCAAATGATTTCATTAATAAAATTAGCAATATTCAGCTACAAGATGGGGAAATTTTGGTCTCCTTTGATGTTTGTTCGTTGTTTCCGAGTGTACCAATTCCACAAACCACGGACTATCTCAGGGATTTACTCGAATCAAATAATTTAAGCCAAGAGGTAGTAAACGAATATATTCAACTCACAAAACTTTGTATGAAGCAAAATTGCTTTCAATTCAATAATAATTTCTTTGAACAACATGAGGGGACAGCCATGGGTAACTCTTTGTCACCATTCATTGCCAGTCTTTTCATGAATCGCTTCGAAACAGAAGCAAAAGAAGAATTCGAGTATTTTCCTAGAGTTTGGCTTAGGTATGTGGATGATATTTTTGTGTTTAATACAAAAGTCGCGGATGTAGACGTTTTTGTTTCCAAATTAAATAGTCGTTTCACTTCTGTCAAATTTACATATGAAATTGAAAACAATCAACAACTACCATTTTTAGATGTACTAGTAATTAGAAATAATAAAAATAATTTAGAATTCGATGTATATAGGAAAGATACCAGCACTCTTAGATATATTCCTAATGATTCTCATCATTGTGACCAACACAAGATGGCAAGTTTTAATTTTTTGGTTAGTCGATTATTAAGTTTTCCGCTAACGAAAGAGAGGTTTGAAAAAGAAAAAGAGTTAATTAAGGATATAGCTTTGAGTAATGGTTTTTCTACTAATTTGATTGATAAATTAATTAGGAAGCGTAAATTTAGGGAGACACTTCGAAATTCTTCGACCTTTCGTATTGATAAGGAAAATTCAAAATTTGTATCAATTCCATATGAACCTCGGTTTACCCGAGGTCTTAGTAGAATTTTCAACAACATTGATATGACGGTAGTCCATCGATCAGGAAATAAACTACAACAACTTTTAGGCAACCCTAAGGATAAAATTGGAATGAACGAAAGGTCGGGGATTTACGAAATTAGCTGTAAGGACTGCAACCAAAAGTATGTTGGACAAACAAGACGCTCTATTCAGACGAGATTTAAGGAGCATATGGCTCATCTAAAATACGGAATAGAGAAGTCTAGCGTTGCCCAACATGCTTTTGATAACAATCATAAAATAGATATTAATAATTTAAGGTTGATTAGAAATGTAACAAACTCTAGACAACTAGATGCATTCGAAAGCTTGGAAATTAACAAATGTAAACATAGTATGAATAGTGACAGAGGGCCCATTCCAAATAGCCCGCTTTTCATGTTAGTCAAGCGTTAACGCTTCAACGAAGCTAAATATTTTACCCGCCTTTTTGTTACTATCGCGGTAATTGTTCGTCGAAGCGTAACGCATTTTTAGGTATAAATAAGTCCCATTGTTAGGTTAAGCTTAGTTTTAATCATCTCCCGATGATGCCAACTTGGTTGGCGAAACGCGCGTCGAGTGTGTGCAAAAGTGTTTTGGTGTGTGTGGAAAACTACTCCAAGTGTAAATATATATTTGAAGCCAAATAACTTGCCATATTCGATTTCTATAATATCACTTTATTTCTGATCCTTTAAACTTACAACATAATGAATCGGCCAATGTTATTAGCTGAGCATTAAAAAAATACAAAATATATAAACTGTCTGAAAACACAAAACGATAATATCCTCAATAATATTTAAATTTCTTAAACTACAGTATAAAAATTCAAAAAATTTGTTTAGATAATTGAACGGCTTTTGATAGTATAATCTGAACGTCCATCGGAGGAAAGTTCTGCAGTAACTTCAAGTTGGACGGAAAGTCGCCTGCTAATAATTGATTACGTAGTATACTAAAAAAAAACAATCGTCACTACTTGAAGAAATAAAAAAAATTACATTACTTACACAATCATCGCACAGCATACGTATATAAGAAAATCAAACCTCTTCTCGTCTGAAAACAGGGAATCCCATATTCTAAGAACATCTGGCAAAGGAAACTCTTGAGATAATAGCAACGTTATCCATCTATAAAAGGATAAATATAAATTGTTTGCTATTACGTAACATACTGCACTGGAATCGACAAACTTACCTAAAACTATAGTATTGTGGTTTTAGCTCCAACTGTTGAAATTTGAGCCAAACATGGAAGTCACAATTTTTTAATTGGTCTAACATTTTGTTCATCATTTTGTTTATACCTCTGTCTGATTCATCCAGGCTCTTAATAAAGAAATCCCTAATTTCCGACATTAAATTTGTAAAACAGAAAAAACAGTCCGACTCGGCATTCTCTGAAAACAAACAAAATAGAATAATTATAAACATAACTGAAGACTAGGTACCTCTAAACGAAATGTCTGGATCACAGGCAAACGCATGATAGATAGGCCCAATAATTTCGTTCATCCCTTGAACGTACCCTTGCCCGGGATTTAGTTTCGCATATAAAAATAATATCCTCTCCACTACTTCCCAGTGAGCCTCTCTACCTTCAGCCATGGGGGCGTAGTCCTCGTTAGCTTTTTTTACTGATAGTGCTATCTATAACAAGTTGAGCGAGATCATAGTAAGGTCTTTATAAAGCATTTCGGAACGGTGTGAAAATACATGCAAAATAATACTAGAATTTAGACAAATTTGAACATGTTTTCGAATTGTTCAGATGGCGCTTATTTTAACTGGGTTCTCAATTTAAAAATAACCAATAAAAATCAATTGCCACAGTTGCAAAATAATTAATCGGATAAATGTACAGGGTGGTCCATTTAAGCGGAAATGTTGACATAGCGACTTTGCGGTTATGCTAGAATAAAAATTCGAATACTAAAAAGATTTTTTCCTGGCATTCCGAATATGGAATCAAAAAACCAATAGATATTCAAACGATGAAAAAATTCGCGAAAAATTTGTTTCGTATAAAAAAAATTTAAGTCGCTACAAATGACCAACCATCAAAAAAAAAATAAATAAACAGTGACGGTCTTTTGTTTTTGATACCTAGAAGACCATCCTCAATTTTTTTCATCAAAATTAAAAATCACGCACACACTTTCCAATTTATTTTTGACGTTTTCATCTAAAACGACTCGATTGTTATAACCACTTTTGTGTTGGTTGGGTAATGACATTTTAAATATTTTCGAAAAGCTTTTAGCAACCACTTTTAAAGCATTAACAAACATTGTGAATTAACTTATATCATTGGAGTAAAAAATAATAAAGAGGCGCAACTGTCAAGGTTTCGAGATTTTAGTATTGTATTTTTCTGCCAATACCTTCATGATTGTCATCAATTTTTAGTGCTACGAGAAGGTATTTGTAATGTGGCTGAATAGCCCTTAAAATTGAAAGCAATCATAAAGCTATTGGTAAAAAACACAACACTAAAATCTCGAAACCTTGACAGCTGCGCCTCTTTATTATTTTTTACTCAATGCTTATATACATTCAAGAACTAGGTACATAAAAATGACTCTTTAATTATCGACATCATGTCTGGCAAAATTTATTCAAAGGTGGCAACTTCTCACTATTGCTATTGCTCGACCAAAGAAATGAACTGGACTTACTTTTATACTATGGATATTCTCAAGATTATACAAAAATTCTTTTATATTAATAAACAAAATGAATTAAAATTAAATTATTACCTTAATGTATAAACATGATATTTTAAATTAAGTTGATAGCAAAGCCCCATAATTCACCTACTCACCTTTCATATATGGCACATACATATTTAAAGACATTAATTAACTGCAATAAGACAGGGTTTTTTAACTTGTAAAAATACCAACGATAAATACACATGATTTAACATTTTAACAGTTGTCCCCAAATGCCTACCATGCACCTATTATTAATTTTTGAGGTACGTTACCTGCTACTAAAACCAATCCACAAGTAGAACTGTGAGTAGAATAAAAAGATTAGAGCAGAAAGAGAGTTCAAAACAAAGTAAGTTTATTATACCTTGGTAATTCCTAAACCCTTTCTTTCGACATTTGCGCACTTCAAAACCCTTCTCTGGACTCTCGTGTGCAATCTCTTAACGTCGTTGCTATTGACTATTTCAGTGCAAGGATATTCCGTGGGTTGTTGAAAAAATGATATGTCTGGACACAGTCTCCTTACGTCTTTGTCTATTTGTAATAAAACTTCATTGTCTTTAAAGAACGTTTGCCATTCGCTATCTGGATTTATACTCAGGGGATGGTCGCCAAGGGTAACGTCTCCGTTTGGTTCTTTTTCTCCGGGCATTACTATCATTTCCTCTAAAGCCAAAGAAAATTATTGGAGTTGTTGCACAGATAAATGATGCCTCCTACCGGATGTTATTTAATAAATTATTCGTTTTAGAAATATCTATATAAAATGACGATAAAATTTTTGCACGCGAGAATTTGGTCGGTACTGGTAGTGTTTCTACTGCAATATAGGGGTTCTAAAAATCTATATCATCATATGACTATTGACGAACACAACCTTAAATTTTTAGTTTTCTTAAATTTATGTTCAATTTAATTTTTGTAGTTTTAACTTAGGCCCTTTCCAACGTTTGAAAACTCTCTCAGTTTCAATATTGTAGATTTTCAAAAATAGACTGCTAATTTTAGGTTGGAATTCTAACCTACAAAAGGCATCTTATTTTATTAGATTAAGGCAATTAAAACTTTATTAATAATGCACCGAATAAAATTTTAGTTGATAGTACAAGAACCAGGCAGAAGATTTAATAAAATTGCCATACTATTTGAATATTTTAGAAAATTCGTATTTTTGAGGTTAGTTGTGACGTCACAGGCGCGTCAACCATTGTCTCAATAATTTCAATTTGACTTTTTTCAGACGACCTCTATTGACGAGTGGCCGAACGACCACTTTTGAAGGTCATTCATTGTGAATTTTTCACAACAAAGGATTTTTAAAACTTTGTCCAACCTGGTTCCAATCTAATGGTGTTTAGAGGTCACCAATAACCAATAACAGTTAAGTGTTTTGTCACATGATTGAATGTCAAAATATTTTAATTTTTCTGACAATCCGACACATCAATTAGGTTAATTGTTGTAATTATTATTAAATAAAATAGGTGTCTCAACTAGCGAGTATAAAACAAAATAAATATGCCCCCACATATAAACACACCACAAGTCCTGAAAATTACCGATTATTCTGAAAAGAAGCTTGTTGCATGAAAACTGCATGGGTGTTTTCTTTATTTTTTTAATGTTAAAAGGACTCCCAAGAAAGTGGGTTCTTTCTTCAAAATGAAAAAATGAGGCTTACTTTTAGTAACAGAAGCATATTACTAAAACTCATTCTCACGGTCAACGGTTTGTTTTTATGCGAGTGGTATTCACGAGGATATTTTCCCTGAAAAACACTATATCGAAAAAAAATTGAATTATCGCTGCAGTTTTGACATTTCAGTTGAACTATCGCTGTAATTCAGAATAAATTCACTACTACTATATCAGTTTTAATTGGGACCTAACGCACATTCAGTTTCTTTTGTTGGTTTTACAAAAAAAAGATAGGTTATGTTTATCTACCTATAAATTGTTTGTACAAATTCCGTTTCTCCTGTAAATGGGACTTCCATTTTTCTTGTTCGGGTGGCAAGTAATTCAAAAGCAGTCTCCAGCAAAGAGAGCGTTTACCTTGGTCATCTGGAATACCTACAAGAGATATCAGCAAATAAAAACAGTGACGATTACGTCCACCCCCTTCGCCAAGCCTTACCATGAAATGATAATTTCTTTAGTGCCTTTAAATCAACCACATCTTGTTGAAGAATGTCATCGAATTCTTTCAACCTGCAATATAACATGATATTAAAACATTGTAAATAGTTTAATTATTTTAACTAGCACCTAGCCTTGTATGCCATACTTTGACAGTTTGCTATTAACTAAGCTGAAAAAGTGTTAATCTATTCGTCAGTTTGATTGAAAACATTTATCGGTATGTAGTGCGCGTATAAAGTAAAATAATAGTATTAAAACAGAGAAATCAGCGTTTTATGCAAATTTAATTACTTTAAATGGATTATGAAATGTACTTGTGAAATGTTTTCTGACTGGTTAATACCCTAGTACATAAAACAGGGAATTGTTGGTCTACTCTTAACTGAACTGTCTCCTCCACGAATATGTCAAAAATTACCCAATAACAAAAATAGTTTTCCTGAAAACATCAAACATCTGGGAAATCGTGCATAAATAAAATAAGTGGAGAAGAGTTTTGTGTTTCAATGAATTTGTGACACATAAGAAAGTAACAGATGTCATGATTGTCATGTAAATATTCGTAATATTAACTTACTCAGGAAAAGGTATGTAGGCGGATTAATATGAAAGAAATTATTTCAGTATTGTATATGCGTAATTTTCTCTTTATATAGATGCTACAAAGTAAATGTCGTCACTCAAGTGCATTACCTTACGAAACATGTTCATTTTGTAACTCAACGACACCGGAGAGACTTTTGGATATTTGTTTTGATTACATTAATAAACATCTAGAAACGATATGTACATACGACACAGTTACTGGGGATTTGCAACTGATGGATGGCCTGGCTCTTCCAGTAGAGATCTGCGAACGTTTATTAAATGTTCGATCCAACAGCTTTACACCTATTAATTCGAATTTTGTTAACATATTTCGAGACGCAGAATGTACGCGACTGAAAAGAGTGCGATTAAGGAAAACGAAGATCCAAGACCACGATTTAGAAATTTTATTAAAGCATAAATTAATAGAATTAGATATATCTCATAGTCCTGATCTGACTTCAAATTGTATAAGACACATCACAGAATATGGAACTAGTCTCTTATCTCTTAGCTTGGGAGAGAACACGGAGATCTGTCCCACTAATATTTATGGAAAATTAAAGTTTAATGAGGAACAATACGATAGAGGTTTTATATTTCTAGCACCAAATTTAAAGCGATTGTCATTGAAGAGCTTAAGTTCGTTGCAGCCGGATTTTTATATGCTATTATTGAATCCTCTGACGACGTTGACACATTTAGATCTTTCTAGTTGCAGTGATTTGCAAAATTTCGATTACACGGAACACCTTGTAAATTTAACTTCTCTCGTTTTATATAATGTAGACGGCATAGAGACTAAGGTGCCTGCTATATGCAAGCTAACAACTCTCCGACATTTAGATATATCTCAGTCGAAGGATGAACAAGGCAAATATGAAAAAGGCAATAAGATCCTGAAAACACTGGTCGAGAACTTGCCGAAGCTTACCTCTCTTGATATTTCCGGAACTAATTTGGCAGGACGGGGCGTCGCAGAAACCATTTATGGTTACGCCTCTGATATACCAGGTTTAAGTTCCAGAGTCAACAATCCATTTCAATACTTGGGACTTTACGAGACTTCACATGACGCTTGCTTAAGACATGATATTCCTGCAAAACTGGTAAGCGAAATACTTAATTAAAAGGGCACTGTTTTTATTAGTTGTATGGTTAAAACTCGTGGACTCGACGATATTAAGCATCCTCGGGTGTGGTGGTATAGTTTGAACCAAGATTTTGATGGTTATGTTGTGCATATGCATGTAGATCTTACTTTATATTAAATTATATGGAAATGATTTATAGCTAACAAGAAATATTTTATCCAGACATTTTTTTACTAGCTCTACTAAGTTATGTCGATTAAGGCAGTTAAAGTGGGTGAATAATGTAATTTTGACATCGCTTTTATGAATTTTATTCACTTCAGACTACTTATCTACTGCTATTTCGTTACAAAGTATATTTATATCAAATGCAGTTTGTCCTGTTTTGTTAAGTTTAATGAACCTCAATTCATGACTTGCCTACTAACCCAATAATAATACCCAACTTTAGGCCAGGTCGGAGAAGTAATCCGTATGAAGTAATATGTTGGCAATATAGCGAAAAAGTAGCTAACCATTTGACTTAGCAGTGGGGCGGCTAAGCAGAATTTGGCTGAGAAGTGAGGTTAAGATCCTTGACATGTCACTGGCTGAAGTTAATTAAATCAATTTTAATTCTGTTTATTTATTACTCAAATTTTGTGGACATATCGAATATATTTTGGGTAATTTGCAATCTATACAATTCCATTTAGATTTGCAAACATTTTAGTTACGCCCCCCTCCTAAATCAGGTCTCCAGAACAAGTGAATGATATTTTTTTTTTTAGGAGACAAAAATGTTAAAAAAATTTTTTTATCAAGTTTTATCGTTTTTATCGCTATATACACTTTAAAAAGAAAATTTTAGATAAAGAATGTTTTCGAAATCATTCTTTAACATGTAAATGTACCTAACTCTTATTTTATGCAAAAAACTAAGATGTAATTTAGAAAATCGCGAGACGTAATCGTTTTCCCCAATTTTGCCTCTTAAGAAAGTTATGAATTTTTTAAAAGAGGCGATTTTGTCGGATTTTAGCGATTTTTCAAACATATACCCTTTAGAAACGCTCCACAGCCTCTCCCTTTGGAGACGATCCGTACACGGACGACGGGCAAGAAGAAGGAAAAATAAAGACCGAAAAACTGTACTTTTCTGAGGGCCCTAGCTCCTCTCCCCGGAGGATTTTTTCGACCGACCTTTCAGTGGAGCTAGAACCAACCTTCCTCTCGGATCCCTGAAAATTTCGTTGCTTAATATCCATCCGCGGCCTAGCCTAATCGAATAACTATCATGACCCATTTTTTTTACATAATATATAATTTTTTTCACCCCTTTACCAATACGATTTTTTTTTCATATAGACATGAACCGTTGAAAAAAAAATAGAATCCTCGTGTCGCGATAAGGTCAAAAATTCTGGTCGAGGAATCTTCTACTATAAGTGAAAGAAAAAGATCTAATAATATATAACCAAGTGTAGAAAATGTAATATACACTAGCGAGAGAAACGAGTCGGTGTCGAGTGTGTAAATAGTGGAGGCGGAAGAAGAACGCCTACTGTAAGAAAACATCTATTCCCTTATTATATTTTTCTTTTCAGATTGCGGGAAACGCAAACGAGGAACAAATATTAGTAGCTGCTTTAGCATATTTAGATAGGACTGACATGTTACAGAAAGTCATGAATGAGCTCTTCCATTTATTTCGCTTCGAAAACTGCGAACACGTCGGACAGGCTCTCAATATAGTTTTAGAAGCGATGAGTAGACATTTACACGAAAGACATATACAAATATCGGGCAGGTAACTCATAATACCATTTTGTAATTACTACTAATTCATACATTGTCTTTCAGTGCAACGTTATTCTATATCGTAAAAGGAACTGGTCGAGAACTGCACGATGATGTGAAAGTGAAGAGAAAAATCATAACGACTCTATTAAACGGCATGAGTATTCATAAGAACGATGACACCATGATGAGGAATGGCTGCCTAACGCTTTGTCAATTTAAGATACCTGTTGATGTTGTAAGAATCTTGTGTAATTTATATATTTAATCAAACTTCATTTTATTCCAGTAGGGATTTTCAAAAGTTCCATACGATTTATGTCAATTTATTTACGTCCTAATGTATATACGGTGTTCACAAATTAAATTACGTGTTATTTAACCGACTTCGAAAAAAGTAGTTCTGTATTTGCGTGGAATATATGTACCTATGTATGTCCTTGATTTTTCGGGAACCACTGAACCGACTTTTTTTTCTCTGAGCAAATAAGTATATAATACAAATCCATCCTACAGGAAAAAATAAAAATATCTACGTCTTTTAAATTTATTTAAAAAAAAAATTACCTAATAACAAATATTTCAGCTTTTTGATTATGAAAGATTGGTCAACATTTTATTACATTCCGTTGACGGAATGGCACAAGAAAGTTTCGTTCAAAGAATAGGAATTTATTTGCTTAATTCGTTGGCATGCCAAGTCGACGGGCATCAGAAAGTGAAGTTGGGGGAGTTAGGAGCTATAGATGTGAGTTTACTCTATTTTATTGAATTATCTCGTGATTAATGATAATTTTTTTACAGAAAATGATATGGCTTATAACAGAGAGGTTAGAAAGAGGGCTGTGCGATGACGTGCTAGAAGTTGCTTGGTCCACTATGTGGAACGTAACTGATGAGACGCCATCAAATTGTAGGAAATTCCTGGAAAATAAAGGGATGGAGCATTTTTTGTCGTGCCTTGAGGTCAGTCACAAACGTTACATGCTTTATTTAAAAGATTTTTTTGCATTTTCAAATTTTTATTTTTTCAAATATTTTTTTAATGGGAAAATATCTTAACGCATCTTTTATTTTAAATAATGAACAAATAAATCTTGTACCTGTATCGCATTTTTAAATTTCTTTTAAAAATGCTAATCACGATATACTTTAAAAGTACAATTTTCTTTCATTGAATGCTCATAATTTCCTCAGAAGTTTCCCGATAAGGAAGAACTACTGCGTAATATGATGGGATTGCTAGGAAACGTTGCAGAAGTAAGGGAACTAAGACATTATTTGGTAACACCGGAGTATTTGTCGGTATTCTCCGAGCTTCTGGACTCACGAAGTGATGGTATAGAAGTCAGTTACAACGCAGCCGGCGTTATCTCCCACATTGCTTCAGACGGTCCTGATGTGTGGACTGTAGAAGAACCGTCTCGAGATTACGTATTGAGTAAAATGGTTTTTGCAATAGATCGATGGGATCTAACTTCCCAAAGGAATATAAACTATAGGTCGTTTGAGCCTATTCTGTACCTTGTAAAAGTTTACCACACACCGCAGTGTCAACGTTGGGCAGTTTGGGCATTGGCAAATCTCACTAAAGTATACCGTAAGTTTTTGAAGAAAATTTGATACGATTTTTTATTTTAATTTGTATTTTGCAGCGGAAAAATATTGCGCCTTGGTAGAAAAGGAAGGTGGACTGCATTTACTGGAAGATTTAATACATCACCCATCACCTCCATTGCAGGTTAAAAGTTTGGCAGCCATTGTTATTGAAAATTGTAGGAAATTTCAAGAAAATGGTTGGCAAGATGTAGAAGCTTTGTTGGATGGATGAAATGATTTATAATTCAATAAACTACTTATAATTGTTAAAAATACTCATCAGGGCAATCTAAAATTTGTTTGTGATTATACCGAAACACAGAAATGTTAAAAACTTTTATACACTATCACATTTTATGTGGACTGTTACTTATTTTGGATTTACTTGTAAATAATTTCTTTTCAGCTAAGTGGGTATATGTATTTTACTGTACTTTATTATTTAAATAGAATAACGTGATTTATCGCCTCCACTGCAAATTTTAAGTCAAGCTGCTACCGTAGGAAGTTCCAGGAACACGGTCGACAAAATTAAGAAGCTTTATTGGATGGATAAAATACTTCATAATTCAATAAACTACCTATTTATAATTGTTAAAAATACTCAAAAGGCAATCTAAAATTTGTTTGTGATTATACCTACTGAGACATAAAAATGTTAAAAACTTTTATACATAATCACATTTTATGTGGACTGTTATTTTGAATTTACTTGTAAATAATTTCTTTACAGCTAAGTGGGTTGCTATATGTATTTTATTGTACTTACTTTATCATCTAAATAGAATAATGTGATTTTTATTTATGCAATATAGATATATTTATTAATAATGTAGTTTGTGTCCTATACCAAATAAAAAAAAAAAACGTTGAAATTCACAAATTTATACTATGTTCGGAGTGAAATCGGGTGCTCCTTTACCCCATAAGAAAAATGAAGACTGTTAACCTATGGGGGTTAATCTTGGACGCCACTTTGAATTTGAAGAAGACTAGTTTCCTGGCTCGTGTAATATACTGGGAGGAAAGTGGAACTTGATGCTAAAGGTGAGTCTGGTCAACCATAAAATGACATAATTTGTAGTATCTGATTGATTTTAAAAGAACAAAATTCGTAGCTAACGAAAACTGCAGTGATAATAACTTAATATTTTCAAATTTCCCGCGCTCTATACCAACAAAAAGATGGCGAAGGTCACCCAGAATATCAGCGCTAGAGGCGCTAACAAAGTGTCACTTCTATATTAGTACTTCTGTGGAACGAACCCCCTTTTTTTCCCTGGTCCGAACTAAACTGCAGAACACGTTGTCAGCTCTGTGTCCGATTCGATATTCTATCAATCATGTGGCAGTAGCATTAGGCTGTAGTAGATCCAATTATAGTCATTTTATGACCTACTGTAGACTGTAGTTCAAATGCAGCAATTGTTTTACACTATCGCTAGCTTCATTGTTGTCATTAATGTCATTTTCTTGGTTATGATATAGAAGTTTTGACGAACATTCGTATTCGGCGAGTAGAAAGTAGAATGCAACAGAAACCAAAGAAATTTTATTAAGATATTATTATGGCAAGAAATGCTGAAATATTTATTTGTCTAATTGTGATAACGTCCATAGTTCTTCTATACGTCTTAAATAAGTGTGTTTTAAATACTGATTTAGTTAAAAATCCCCCTGAAGAATACAGTTGGATAATACATGGTGTCAGGAACATCTTGGGCTATGCCACGCTGTTTTTACCTGGTTATTTAGTTTATAAATATGTGGTGAAAATAAATTATTTGAATAAAAGTGGTCGTGGGCTATTTGGTGCCATTATTCGAACTTGTTTTGCAGAAGCTGAGTTACTACTAGTTAATCCAAGTGCACACTCCTTACCGACAGAACGAACTCCCTTGCAAGATGGACTTTTATTGCTCTTTTACTTTTTTGGACTTCAAGCGTCTTATTTGTCATGGGGAATTTTACAAGAAAAGGTAATGACACAACCTTATGGAAATACCGAAGAGGATATGGGATATTTTAAAGACTCTCAATTTTTGGTTTTTGTTAATAGAATTTTAGCTTTTTTTCTGTCTGCGGCAATTCTATTTTGCACAAGGCAGCCTCGACACAGGTGTCCTTTGTACAAATATGTATATTGCTCATTCTCAAACATTATGAGCTCCTGGTGTCAGTACGAAGCTCTAAAGTATGTTTCATTTCCGCACCAAGTACTTGCGAAAGCTAGCAAAACAATTCCTATTATGATCATGGGAAAAATAGTATCTAAAACAAAATACGAGTATTATGAGTATGTTACGGCAGTAATTTTGTCTATAGGAATGCTGTTCTTTATGATAGACACAGGCAATGATCGCACAAATTCTACAGCGACTACTTTTTCGGGGATAATACTTTTGTGCTCTTACATAATTTTTGACAGTTTTACGGCCAATTGGCAAGGAAGTCTGTTTAAAAAGTACGAGATGAAACCCTTGCAGATGATGTGCTTTGTTAATTTGTTTTCTTGTATTTTCACCGCTGTTTCTCTCCTTCAACAAGGGGGCTTTTTGGTCTGCGTCAAATTCATGATAAAATATCCTAGCTTTATATTAGATATTGTTTTGCTATCTTTTTGCAGTGCAGGTGGTCAATTATTTATATTTAACACAGTTGCTGCATTCGGACCTTTAGTTTTTGTTATAATTAGCACAATAAGGCAAGCTTTCTCGGTTTTGTTAAGTTGTCTAGTGTATCACCACCAGGTGAGTGCGTTAGGTATATTCGGTGTAATACTTGTGTTTTTAAGCGTGTTGCTTAGGGTATATTGTGGATATAGAATCAAATCTTTAAAGCAGCTGCACCAGAGTTCTGCGAGTTTAAAAAACCCACTGAATTAATAAATGTACATAATATAGTGACGAATATGAGCTTCATAATAAAGAGCATATCTTATCTATAATCTGTTAAATGATTAAGTAAAACAATGTTGATTCTTCTGATTTTAAAACGTTTGAAAAAGTTGAGCCATTTTTTTTTATGAAAATTTAAATTGCTGGTTTTTATTAATCGATTTCACATAATTATCAAACAAAAATTATATTATCTCAAAAATTCGCAATTTCAATATTGCCTGCCTCATTCGAGATGAAATTGTAAGGTAAATATTATAACGACCCCATAAGCCGGCACCTTTTAAAAAAAAAGACGGAACAGCATGTTGCTGGCCGCAATTATTTTGGTGAAATATTGTTCATTTTCAACAAAAAAAAAGAAATCAAGTTGTACTATAAAAAATATACATATAATTAAAGATCATTTTGTAATCGAGTGCATTTACTGCATTTGCCTATTCATTAAAATATCAAATATTAGACCAGTTGAACATAGCAATTTAAAAACACCGAAACCGAGACGGTCTGTGATCATAAAAATGAATCTTTTTGTTAAGCTCTCGATTGTGTCTAAAATACCCAGTCTGTCCTAATTTTATTTATTTATAATATATTAAATCGCAAATGTGTAATGATCTGTTAGATAATCATTATCTACTTATTTAGAATAATTTATTGTACATATTTACATTCTATAGAAAAATTCCTTAATTAGTTTAAAAATTGAGTTCGTAAGCCAATTGTACCTAATGAATAAAATAAACTTTATACAATATAAATATTATTAGTTTTATCTTTCAGTTTGTATTGATAGGAAAAACCGAGGGCAAAACCAAAAGGGCATAGTATTCTTGATTCTATTTTAGTGGCATAGAATATAAAGAAATTTTAAGTCCCAAAAAACTAGTTTCAGGATATTTATGTTTCTCGCATTCCAAAACAATGTTGAGGCCATTCAGTGGCCTGACAGACATTCAGAAGATCTGTTGTTGCAGTTTCAATTTTGGTAAGTACGGCTTCTGGAATGTTCCCATTTTCAACAAGCTCCAAAAGGCGTTTAATATTTGATGTTGCTGTTGCCTTCATCGTTGCCAATTTTAACGATTGTTGTTTCAGTGCAACTTCACGACTTTTCTGTGCTTGTCGTCTTCTCCACAACTTACCGTTGATTCTTGGTAAAATGTTAATTAGTGTGTTCTTACACAGGTTGACCGGCTTTCTTCTTTCATTACATGTATAGGAGGAATCAGTAAGGCTATCGGCAATCTGTGACGGAGAAATCCCTAATTTCAATTGTTTATCTATGTAGTTCTCTGTTGCGGTTGAGAGGCGATGATGTCTAAAGTCCTTAGGATTCAGCGGATGCGTGTGAGTTGGCTGGTAAGTAACCGCAAGTGTTCCATTTTGTTCCGTCTTTACCCTGATGTACGCTATACAGGTTTTGTCCTTTTTAATTTGCCCTTTGTTGTTTCGTCTTCCAGTCTTTCGTGCTTCTTCTCCTATTTTCCTGTGAGGCCTGCTACTTCCGTCCTGTTGGCAGTAGTAGAAACTAACTATCGCTGAACCGGCCGTATGTTTAGAAAAGAATGAGAATGTATCTTCCTCCATGTCGTCTTTCCATTTCTTAAAATCAGCAGGGTTTTGAAATGTCAGTTCTATCGTTTCTTCGGTTTCTAAGTTATGTTTAATTTTCAGATGCTCTATTAGGCTAGTTTTCCTATAAAATGTTGCAATGCAATTTTTGTACCAACAGGATTCATGTCTACCGTTATTTTTGGTACACGTGCCCTGGTGTTTATTTAAGCTATCGGACCTACTAAATGTTTTACCACATATCGAACAGTTCAAACCTGTGTTACTTATTTGTGTACTGTTATGAAATATTTTTCTGTGCCTAATCAGATTATTTTGTAATGTAAAAGTTTTAAGGCAAAATTTACATCGAAAGTCCTTCCTTACTGTTGAAGGTTGTATAGGTTTTGCCGTTTGAGCTCTTCCACTGGTCTTTGGTGCAAAATCACGATATGAGCTTGAGATGTTTAATTCTGGTACTGTTTTGAGATCATCAGTCCCTTCAAAGTGGAGCTCGATTTTGTCAGAGTCGACCCATGACATCAACACTACGTCATCAGCAGAGCTGTCGTCCTTAGACATACCAGCTGCGACTCAAGTCATACCATCTCCAAATTTAATGACAGAGGTCTTATATTATCTCATAGTCATAATTATCTTTGAATTTAATGAATGACAATCTTCTGACAATTGGACAATAGTAAACATTCAACATAACCCTACTTTCCATCAATTCATGTTCCATCCACAGATTCACAAAACATATAGAATACACAGAATAGGAAGAATAGATACAGAACCGCGGTCCACGACACGAGTCCCACTTGTGGCCATAATGGCGATTATAGATTTATAATAAATAAGGATAAAGTAATACCTTTTATATAAGATAAATCTCAACGAATTCATTAACATAAACAGCTGACATAAATTAAGAAATTATTTCAGAAAACGAATATGACAGTTGACAGTTAGGCCGGCTCCCCATTTATTCGCGTTTTTCAGACGTTTAGCGTTTATGAGTTTTTTACAACATAACATAAGCTGATTGGTCTGTTGCAAAATGCGTAAAAGTTAAGCCTTCGTCAGTCAAATCTAGCGGTTCCTTTATTGTAATTCGGATTCTATAAATAAGTATAACTTATAATACAATATTGGTTATACCATGGTAACCAAACCATTACGATGAATCGAATAGAAACCGTTCACAATTCTTGAAAAGAAAACAACTGTTACGGACGTTACGGTTATACCATAGTAACCAAACCATTACCATGAATTGAATAGAAACCGTTCACAATGTTCAACTTGAAAAAATAAAAAAAAAAACAAGTGATAGTGTAAAAACGTGGTAAAAACAAAAAATTAACCTCTTTTTTGAGTAGGTACATTTTAATTGAAATCGTGAACAGTAACATTAGCGTACTGTTTTAACTATTCAAGTTTTATTTTCCTTTTCGGTAGCCCTTCATTTTTAAATATTTCTATGAGTGTATCGCAAAGTTATACAAAATAAAAAAAATTCCAACTCAAATTCTGCTGAAGAGATAATGTTTTATGAAGCTTGTACGTTGAAAATATTTTTTTACTTTAGTTCTAATAATCCTAATAGTAAGTATGTTGTTTTAGTATCCCTTATTTGTGTGGCACTGCTATGGGGTGGAACTAACCCCCTTATTAGAAGAAATTCAAAGGATATAATCAAAGTAAAAGCCGATTCAGCAGTTCTCCAGTTCATATTGGAACTAAAATATTTAGCAACAAATATAAAAGTAAGTCTAATTAGTTTTATCGATCAATTCATACTGCCTCGATTTAAGAGTATTCAAGATTATTAAATGAATTTAACCTTTCATCTACGATAAATTATACATACTTAGTTTTCATTGTAAAATTCCAGTACTTAATTCCAATGGCCTTAAATCAACTGGGATCCGTTTTATATTTCTTGACTCTTCAACACGTTGATTTAACATTGTCCGTACCAGTAGCAAATTCTTTAACGTTTGTATTCACTGCTTTATCCGGCTGGATTTTAGGAGAGCAATTACCAAAGAGAAGTAAGGATTTTTTGTGAGAATGTTAATTACTAAGCGTAATAATTATAATTTTTTAGATACTATTTTGGGGATACTTCTAATATTAATAGGTACCAGTTTATGCTGCATGGATAAATTTGTAAATAGAGTAGTTATCGAATAAGAAAATATCTACTTTTCTACCCATGTCATTAAAATGGTTTGTATGTTATGTTGTTTAGTTATAGTTATTTTTTAAATACGTGCGGATTATAAGGATAATTTTATCACTTATTAAAGTTTGTAGATAAAGAAAATAAAAAACCGCTGTAATACTTACCTATATTTAATATAAATATTAATTTTTCAAAAGCCAAATTACGTAATTCAACCCATAGTATGTACGTAGCCTGATGAGTGGTGATAAATAAATTATTCCAATCTTTGAATATTTATGACGTCTATTTTTGGTATATCTTAAATACTACAGGCAACCAAGCAAACACAAAGTATACCGTTAATTATTTTTTTATTTATCAGTAAATATTAAATAATATAAATACACTTTGTTATTTTTGTATAAGTAGTCTAAAACCTATTGATATTAGCTTACAGTTAATAAAGGTTTTATATAAAGCTAGACAGACAGAAACTATTTACATCACGATTCAGAATTTTAAAATTTCACATTCTGAAATCCTATAAATTAGGTAAGGTATATAAAATTTATGGCACATTTTAGTCAAACAAAATGAAAGTATAAAATACTATCACATAGGGTTATTGTCAGAATATGTTTTTAAACAGGAATTTTTCTCTAATATTGTTAAATAGATTTGTTATGTACAGGGTGGTCAAGAGTTCACAACCAGGCCCGGTTTCGCCAGGGCTTAGAAAAAAATGAAATGTACCGTCGAAATGGAATATCTAAACGATATTAAGCATATCATGATTGTCATGATTTATTGTCAATTTTACAGTTTTCTTCTTTTGTATCAAAAAGCAAAATCTTATGTTCTATAAATTATGTGTGTCATTTATTGTTTCCAATATATAGAAAAGATAATTTTAATGAAACTATACATATAGCAACTCAAGATAGGTATAATTGTTCTGTAAAAATCTATGAAATAAAATTGTAGAATTTTGTGTTGGTAAAAATTTTCCAGTGGTATCGAATAAGCCCATTCCGAGGCCCATTCATTGCCAGATAAGTTAATACAAAACAGAATTTTGC
This sequence comes from Rhagium mordax, assembly GCA_963680705.1. Lineage (NCBI taxonomy): Eukaryota > Metazoa > Arthropoda > Insecta > Coleoptera > Cerambycidae > Rhagium > Rhagium mordax. The sequence goes on along the minus strand of OY796656.1, from coordinate 130,094,833 downwards.
TACACTGTTGGACAAATTTCCTTCTTCATATAAAATTATACTTAAATCGGCAATTCTTATTGAAAAATTGAACTAAATAATCTTAGTGGTTCCTGAGTTATTAGATGACACAATTAAAATTATTAAAACTAAATAATATTGGACACAATAAGCGATGAAATATAATTTATAGTGCGTATGAATATAACACTTTTGTCGGATTTAAGAAATTGGGCTGTGGCGGGAAATTTTGCTCACCCTGGTACTTGCAATAGTCAGTTAAAATACTTTCTTTTTAACAACGCTGTAATTAAATCTGTAAAAAGTATTAAATGACTAGTAATAAGTTATTTTCAAAAATGCTATGTTTATTTTTAAAAATAAAAAAACGACTATTTCACGGTTTTCGAAGTTCTGTTAAATTTTCATTAGGTGGCTTTGTTGTTAAATTACTCGTCTGCTCGGTTGAAATGCTCTTATTAAATTGTTGATTTAACAGGAGCTGGTTTTGGGAGGATAGTTGATCGATCCTACTCCTTAGTTCTTCGATTTCCGAAGCTAATTTTGTTATTTGCTGTCCCTGTTGGACAGGATCAAATATATGCGTGGTAGGGGTAACTTGATCGATTAGCTTCGCCGAGGAATTATTGCCATTTAAAGCTGCTATTATCGTCTGCGTTGTGGGTGCCTGAGTATTGTCGTTACTACCTTGGACCCCAGAATTAAGCTTCACATCATTATTATGGGAATTTTGGAGCGTCAGAGCAATAGGTTTCTCGATGTTATGGAGAATTGGCTTGGCTGTGTTTACAGGCTGGTCGTTTTCTATTGTGTACTGGTCGTTTGTTCTTAATTCAACGACCGGTTCACGATTTCTTTCAGGATATAAGGGCTTGTTGTTCACTTGGATGTTATTTGGATCATCCAAGCCCAGTTTGACATCGGGTATTGTTTGAATATGCACCGATTCCCCGTTAGCAGCTGTCGGCAAAGGAGTGGTATCAGGAACATACCCCAGGAAGGCATTGGGTTTGGTTGTTATCGGCTGTTCGCTCAATGGAGGGCAGTGTGAAACTCCGTATATGCGAGTGTGGTTGATTTCCATTGCGGACATGATTTCTGGTAGAGCTGCGTCGCAAAGGATAGGATTGTCTGAAAAAAAATGAGTTCAGGGTTTTTAATTTATTTAGTATTTGTAATTGATTGCAAAAAAAGTTCATAGAAATCAAAATAACTAACAATACTAAAAATTAATTACCTTGAAGGTATATTTTCAGCGTGTCCCAGGTTCCTTCATGCACGCCGTGTTCGATTTTGCATCGAGTTTTGGTTACGAGGTCTCTACCGAGAGCAACGATTTGGTTATTGGATAAATCGGCATGACAAAGAACGGGCAAACCGTGGAAGTCCCGTTCTAAAATCGTTAAATAGTTGTAACTCGCTCTCAACTCCGATAATCTGGGAAGGAATGTCTAAAAAAAAAAGAAAAAAAAAATTTAGGTACTGAAAAAATTTTGGCAATAAAAATAATTAAAAACTTGTAATCTAATGTATTAAATTAGTTCATATAGCACAAGCAAAAATTATGCAACAATCTAATAATAAAAGCCGAGCAGACGGGAAAATAGTTTTGAAGCCAATGACCTTAAAACTTATTAGCAGAAACTTAGAATTAGGAAATAATACGAAAACAAAATTAAGACTGAAAGCTTATATCTGTGTTATTATCGATCCAACTTTGGACCAAGTTATTTCCCCTAAGTGGGAGGTATTGAATTAAGAACCATCCTGTATATGTTCTGTCATATAAAATGTGTATAATTTTTTAGAAGCTTACATTATTTAACATTAGGAAAATCTTATCATGGGAATTAAAAAATAATAGAACCCGGTACAAACTACGCTTTTTGTACTTGTACTTTTTAAAAATCAATTTTATTGTCGTTTATTATTAATATTATTATAATGTAGTCAGTTCATTTTTAGGTAGCCACGTCTCTCTTCAGGCTAAACTTGGATTGTTATTAATTATATTGTAAATGTGTATTGCTTTTCGTTCCACTGAGTTTTATATTTGATGTAAATAAACATGTTCTTTTATTTATATCAACATGTTATTATTTTTACCTAAAACTCCTTCCCAATACCAGTCTAATAGTTTAATACTTTGTTTTGTCAAGAAAAAACATTTTCTCTCCCGTAAATTTCTTTGAAGGAGATAACAAGGCCTTGTAGAAATTACCCGAGTCTTGTCTGACAATTCAGAACTATTAGACCACTTACCTTGCTGGTTTCCTCCAAAGTCGTCAAGTGGTTATGCGATATGTCCAAAAGCCTCAGCTGCTCTAGCCCAATCAAATCGTCTGGCGATAACCTCTTCAGCCTGTTAAAACTCAAATTCAGCCTCAACAATTCCGGCAGCCCGGATAAGGCGCCGCTCAACGTCTCCAACCGGTTGTGGTCCAGCTTCAGCTCGGTCAGCTTGAGGTTCCATTCCACCAAATTCTGAAATAACTAAATTTATTAGGTATATAAACAACAACTTTTCGTTATTTTTCGACTTACAGTCGCCGGGCCTATGAGAGTCGTTATCTGGTTGTAGGACAAGTCGATGCTGCGGAGCTCTTGCAGGCCGACCACGTCTTGAAAGGAGAATTCCTTCAAGTAGTTGTAGGTCATGTTCAGGAAGTTCAGGTTCTTGAGATTCAGCAGCGAGTTGTTCAGCGTGGTTAGCTCGTTGTGGCCTAGTAACAGGGATTCCAACATTTCTGATTCGGCGAAGTCTTCCTCGGTGACCTGGAGAAAACCAGATAAAATGGAGGTGCAATTTAATAAATCAAAAATACTCACTGTATGAATTTGGTTGTGCTCCAAGACCACCCGCATCAGATTCCTCAGCTTGGACAAGGCGCCGTCCAACGACCTGAGCTTGTTGAACTGAAAGAACAAGGACTCCAACATTGGGAACGTTTTCAACTGCTGTGGTAATTTCTCAATCCTGTTGTGGGATGCGTGGATCAACTTTAAATTGGGAGCGTCGAGAGGTAGCTGGTTCTCTAAATCTGATAGTTCGTTGGAGTTGATGAACAGCCAGCCCAAGTCTGAGAGATCCCTCAAGGTGTTGTTTAGGTCGCGGATGTAGTTGCGGCCTAGGTGTAATCTTTGGATCTGGATGGGTACGGAGTGGGTGTCCATTCTTGATATTTGATTTCCGGGCAATACTAGACATTCCAGAACTGGGAGACCCTAAAAATACAATTTGGTGGTAATGAAAAGTGCCGAAGTATTTTTAGATAACAGAGTTATATACTAAATGTATTTGTTTTTATTTATATATTAATCGCTTTTGTAAACAAGTGCAGTAGGAGCGTTTTGTTAAGTTTATAAATTAAAAATCCAATATTTTCAGCGACATCCTGACCTTGGTCGAGATAACCAGTGATCATATTTAGACTAGTGACAATTTTATTTAATTGCAAGATGCGAAATTATGTTTGTATCATGGTCAACCTGTGCCCAATTTGTAGAGCTATGCGCTGGGGAATTTCCACTTACCAAGAAACTAGTGTCCGATATATACTTTATTTTGGTCCTTCCCATGTCTAGGGTTTTTATGTTGGGCATTTTCTTCCATAGTTGCTCTGGGACGACCTCCAAGCTGTTGTCCGCCAAACTAAGATACGTGACTTTTGTTAAGCTATCGAACGACTCTGCTTCAAGTGGGCTGAAACAAAAGAAGAAATATCTTAGTCTCAATAATTGCTGTATTGAAATAAAAGAAAGGGCATTTTAGTTTAATTTGATTTATTCTAATGATTTAAACTAGTTTGCACCAGATTTTACGTTTGTGTCTTAGAAGGCTCACAATTATTTTTTTTGCTAGTGGATTTGGAAAGCTGCCTGATTCATCATCAGATTCTACAGGATGGAAAAAAACTCCCTAATATTTGTCAATCCGTAAGTGCCTCCAATTTTAATTAATTTTAATTTTTTTCAAAGTACAATTATATTTCCTTGCGTACGAGGAAAGTAGAGAGATGAGACACAACTTTTTTAAATGGAAAACCCTGTATATTTTTGCATATTTGGAAAGATAATTTTTAGCTGATACAGGGTGTCCCACTTATCGTGCTCACCATGGGTATCTTGTATGCAGTAAGAGATACAAGGTAGGTTAAATGACACCAAATGTAGAGCTTATCAAGGCTTACTATTATGTGCAAAAATATTTTAGTAAAATCAACTGGTTTTTGTTTCATAAGCAAAAAACTGATTTTTGACATTTTCGTTTTTAACTCCCTTTGTTTTTGAAAATATTTTAAGGCGTTTTTTTCTTAGAGCACTTTTTGATGCAGATTTTGAAAAAATTATAATATCTGCTAATTCTTTTAGATTTTGAGATATTAACACCAACTTTCATTTTTCAAATACAAGTCATAGTTGGGTATGGCCGAGGGTATGGCTTAGTTAAAACCCAATTTTTATTGTCTTTAAAATGATATATTACAACAATGGTTTATTTTAAAACATAATGGAGTTATGCCATTATTTGAATTTTGAAATTTTCATCCCTAATTTTTTTGAAATAAAACAAAAATCGCTCAAAACATGCTTTGATTTGTTGATTAAAAACTTATTAGGTGCCTATATACGTATCATTCAAATAATATTAGGCTTTTAAACAACTAAGAAATTAAGAATTCTTTTAATTTTCAAGTAGGCCTTGTAAAAATTGTTTCAAATAGATATATCTGTCAAAAGTGTCAAAAGTGTCAAAATTTAGTTTTTGTTGTAATAATTTATCTCGTGTAGCTGTGGACGCTTTGGAAAGCGATTTAGATATATTTTACTTGAAAATTAAAAGAATTCTTAATTTCTTAGTTTTTTAAAAGCCTAATATTATTTGAATGATAAGAGAATTAAAATTGGGTTGCAAATTTTTCTTGCAATTTCGAATTCCTTGTAAAATTCTAAACATTTCCTATGTATTACAAGGAATTCGAAATTGCAAAAAAAATTGGGTGTTGCCGTTTGAAAAATCAAAGTGGATCACAGCCCAGCTTTTTTGGGACACCCTGTAGACTAAAAAATATTTTTAAAATAGGCCTAATATAAAATCAAAATCGACCTGTCCGAGCGATTTTTCTTAAACTTGGACGTTTTGAAGATATTGAATTTGTTCCTTACTTTTCGACCTCACTGTATATTGTAAAATATTTTCTATAAAATAACCTACCTCTATATATTTATTTCCTATACTTAAGTATATTTCGCGTAATCATGTAATATTTGGAAAAAAAAATTTAATATCTTGCAATATTCATTGTATAAGTATTTTAAAATAAATGTCATTTTTGTAAGTCAAAAGTATATACATAAATATTATGCTGAGGAAATATTCCATTTGTACATTACAAAGATAGACGGGTATAAACATAGAAATATTCTCAATTGAATATTTATGTGATATTTGAAAAAGATATTAAACGATTGAAATGATTCCTGCAATGTTCACTATACCGGGTGTAAACGAATAGTGGGCCACCCCTGTAACTCATCGATATCGGGATATAATTTTGCATGGTGAAATTAGGTAAGATTTCCAACTTTTTGAGACCTATCCGCCACCGGAAGTGACAAACTTCCGGTTTCACCGGAAATGGCCCCAATAATCTTTTCTAAATGGACCACCCTGTATGTTTTTCCATTTTTTAACTAAAGATCACATTTTGGATACATTTATACTATTTTGAACAATCTCAATCTATACAGGGTTGCACGAAAAATAATTCGAATTTTAGTTGTCAATCTAGATGGCTGCGAATATGTTAAAATTATTTTTGTTCCAATGTAATTCATATAAAAAAATACGAAAACGTCAATATGTCCAATAATACATCATACAGGGTGTTCTAAACTCATTAAAATCACATTTTTCAAAATAACTCTTTTTTTTTTAAATACTATGATATGGGCCACTCGGATATTCAGAAAGCTCTATTTAGTAGGGGTTAAACGGTACCAAAAGTTCCGTAATGTGTAATCGTTACCGGCAGGAATGACAATTTTTCTTAAGAAATTTATTATTTATATCGAAGTTCAATTAAATTTTGATCAACCCTGTATATTTATGTTAATCAGAATGGGCCTCTGGCTCATTCTTGTTGCATACCATAAAATATTAACACAAATATACAGGGTTGATCAAAATTTAATTGAAGTTAAATATAAATCATAAATTTCTTAACAAAAATTTTCATTTCCTGCCGGTAACGATTACACATTACGAACTTTTGGTACCGTTTAACCCGTACTAAATAGAGCTTTCTGAATATCCGGGTGGCCCATATAATATTTAAAAAAAAAGAGTTATTTTGAAAAATGTGATTTTAATGAGTTTAGAGCACCCTGTATGATGTATTTTTGGACATATTGACGTTTTCGTATTTTTTATATGAATTACATTGGAACACTAATAATTTTAACATATTCGCAGCCATCTAGATCGAGATCTAGATTGACAACTAAAATTCAAATTATTTTTCGTGCAACCCTGTATAAATTGTTCAAAATATAAATATAAATGTATCCAAAATGTGATTTTTATTTCAAATACAATGTAAAAACATACAGGGTGGTCCATTTAGAAAATACTATTGGGGCCATTTCCGGTGAAACCGGAAGTGACAAATATGGCGGATAAGTCTCAAAAAGTTGGAAATCTTACCTAATTTCACCATACAAAATTTTATCCCGATATCTTTAAAAACGATGAAGTTACAGGGGTGGCCCACTATTCGTTTACACCCGGTATAGGCCGATCCGGATCTGGATCCTATAAACCGCTTCTAAATGTTTAGAAAGCACACAATTAAACAAACCAATAGATCATCTTAATTAACATAATTTAGAAAACAAACCGTCTTTCTGGCAGACACGTTTCGACACAGACAACTGATACTGGTTCGAAAGCAAACTCGATTACGTTACGATTTATTAATTTTTCCGATACCAAAGAGATAGATTATTTCTAAGAGGTCAACGTTCCAACTGGTGGCGCCTAAGATGATGGCGCCTGTACTCAGTAGGTGCCCGTTTTTTAATAGTCTTTGAGAGAACTAATTGATGCGAATGATATATACATACATAGTTGTGATAGACAAGGCGCTGGTTCTTCCGAGTTCTTTGCCAATGCACGCGCATTTACTGCAATTGGGGCACCGCCCAGGTTTTGTTGTGGAATTCGCAAAATGCTTAAAGGCATCATCGACTGTATACGAATAAATTTTTTTTCACCCACGAATTAAGACAACAATCGAAGATCAAATTTGGAAGTAACCTTGATAATAATGACCAAGTATTTTTTTGAAAGAGCTCCAAGAAAGTGCAACTATGGTGTGTCATTGGTTATTGCTTCAGAATGTGCTTAACCAAAAAAAAAATTAAGATAGTGAGGAATTAGGAAAAATAAATTTTATATGGCAAGAAGCTCACGATCATAATATAATCTGTTAATATTCAGGACAATACGCATTTTAACTGGCAAATATATATAAAAGTTCCAGTTTCAGACATTCGGCACACGCACTTTGCTCTTCCGTTCGTGCTCCGGGTCCGGGAAAAGTGCGACCACAATAACGCTGGCCGAGCAATTCTCCGGTTCATGACGCAGCATTGAAATCTCCAGCGGTTCATTAAATGCAGACACCGAGAGCGTAAACGGAGCTTTCTGTCTGGGCACGCGACGGGTTATTTATTGCTCTGGTGTGTGTGTTGTCAGTTGTCACACTATAAACATATCGGTTGCACACAACATGTTTAATCGAACGAACGATAAGCTCATAAATTGCCCCGTGCCCGTGAGCTTGTTTGTGTGGTTGTTGTTGTTGTTGTTTATTTGGAGTGGTCCAGAAACTGTGTGATGACGTAGAATTCAAATAATTTCTTCGAACAACATGGCGGAACCGCAGTCGTTATCTTTTATGGAATATTCTCTCGTGTGTTCCCAATCCTTTTCCAGGATATGATAAATCAATTTTGAAAAATATCTCAAATACCCCATTTTTTGGTTCGGTACTGTTTGTTTTTGTTGCAGCAATATTAACGATCGGTGTAGCAATTTTACACACTAAAAAAAATACTTATATCGAGAAAACCATTTCCGAGATTTTTAAATGGCTATAAAAGCAAAGTTAGCTCACTTAATATCCTGATTTTATTTTTCCAATACTCAATGACTCAGAAAGAAAAGTTTTTCAGCAGTCATGGCTCCCTAGATGCCAACTTAAATTATCCAAAAAAAATGTTTGAGGTTATGTTTCTTCCTCAAAGTTGATACCATCGTATGCAGAATAAATCCCTGAATCCAAAAATGTAAAAATATACAGGTTGTTCCATTTAAAAAACAGATGTTACGGTAATTTCCGGTGAAACCGGAAGTGCTAGAATTATTTTATTAACATGCATTAATTCAAATTTACTTGTTATTGCAACTACCAAAATTTCAAAATGATATCTGAAAAAACAAAAAAGTTATAGGGGTGAGCCTAATTTCATTTACACCCGGTATATTGTTATTAATAACATCGTTAAAATGAGCAAACCGTCTAAAGTAGAATATTCGAAATATAATTTTTTGGCTCCTGAAATCACAGAAATGTTTTCAAATCTATTCTAAGGTGTAATAAGGATCATAAAAAAGGCAAAACAGAAATTCTGAAACGTCACCCTGAGAAACAAATGACTAAAGTAAAACAATTGAAAATATGAATGATGAATCTTGATCATCAATAGAAAAATCATTTATTTATTTATTACTGCCACTATTGAGATCAATCACCGACGCCAGGGGCAGTGGCGTAGCATAGGTTTCTGCCGCCCGGGACAGATGCTAAATTTGCCGCCCCTTCCCACTTAGGTGCAGAGAAAATATGATTATTATAGAGAAAATTTCACACCTCACTTTCTTAGCGAATCAGAAGTTTGTCTTTGGTTTCGTTACCATGGCAACCCAAAAAAATTCCGGAAACTTTTCATCCTCCAGGGTACCCTGAGCGAAATTAATTTAAGTGGAGATTTTTCTGTCAAATTATTGACATAATATGAACATATTTGACGTTTGCTGTCACATAAATAAATAAATTGTTGTAAAGTTTGGAAATACAAAAAAAACATGATTCCACCCATTTTAGTGAAGAAAAAATCGAAAAAATTTCCGGTAATCATTTAAGTGGTATTATAAGTGAAGATTTTCTAGGGCGAAAAAAATATTACGCTGCAAATTTGAGAATTTTCCAAAAAAAAATGTTTCTCTCCAATATTTTAAATTCTTAAAAACTAGAAAATAAATTGTGAATTTAATTGTAAAAACATGTTTTCAATTCTAATATTAATCAATGATTAGGTATGTTTGTATTACGTAGGTACCTACTTTAAGAAAATTTATTGTTAATTGAAAATTATAAAAAAATATTCATACTACTGAATAATATGTAATAAATATTTTCTTGACTAAAAAAAAAATATTTTTAGCGTCGACTTTCAAAATTAAAAATATTTCAATATAAATAAATAAATAAAAATTTTTTTATTATACATTGTGTAAATATAATACCGGGTGTAAAAGAATAGTGGACCACCCCTGTAACTTCCTAGTTTTTAAAGATATTGGGATAGAATTTTGTATGGTGAAATTAGGTAAGATTTCCAACTTTTTGAGACCTATACGCCATATTTGTCACTTCCGGTTTCACCGGGAATGGCCCCAATAGTCTTTTATAAATGCAGTACCCTGTATGATTTTACATTTTTTAAATAAAGATCACATTTTGGATACATTTATACTATTTTGAACAATTTATACAGGGTTGCACGAAAAATAATTCGAATTTTAGTTGTCAATCTAGATGGCTGCGAATATGTTAAAATTATTTTTGTTCCAATGTAATTCATATAAAAAATACGAAAACGTCAATATGTCCAATAATACATTATACAGGGTGCTCTAAATTCATTAATATCACATTTTTCAAAATAACTTTTTTTTAAATATTATATGTTATGGGCCACCCGGATATTCAGAAAGCTCTATTTAGTAGGGGTTAAACGGTACCAAAAGTTCCGTAATGTGTAATCGTTACCGACAGGAACGACAATTTTTCTTAAGAAATTTATGATTTATATCTAACTTCAATTAAATGTTGATCAATCCTGTATATTTGTGTTAATATTTCATGATATGGAACAAGAATGAGCCAGAGGCCCATTCTGGTTAACACAAATATACAGAGTTGATCAAAATTTAATTGAACTTCGATATATGTAAATCATAAATTTCTTAAGAAAAATTGTCATTCCTGCCGGTAACGATTACACATTACGGAACTTTTGGTACCGTTTAACCCTACTAAATAGAGCTTTCTGAATATCAGGGTGGCCCATATCATAATGTTTAAAAAAAAAGAGTTATTTTGAAAAATGTGATTTTAATGAATTTAGAACATTCTGTATAATGTATTTTTGGACATATTGACGTTTTCGTATTTTTTATATGAATTACATTGGAACACAAATAATTTTAACATATTCGCAGCCATCTAGATTAACAACTAAAATTCGAATTATTTTTCGTGCAACCCTGTATAAATCGTTCAAAATAGCATAAATGTATCCAAATTGTGATCTTTATTTCAAAAATGTAAAAATATACAGGGTGGTCCATTTAGAAAAGACTATTGGGGCCATATCAGGTGAAACCGGAAGCGACAAAAATGGCGGATAGGTCTCAGAAAGTTAGAAATCTTACCTAATTTCACCATACAAAATTTTATCCTGATATCTTTAAATACGAGGAAGGCAAAGGGGTGGCCCACTATTCGTTTACACCCTATATATACATATACAGGGTGACCCGAAATAACGTGATAAAAATAGGTATTATTTTTTAAATCTTTTCCTGAAAAGAAACAATTAGTAATACCTATATCTAATAATTGTGTTCAATATTTTAGCTAATTGTGATCAATTTATCTCGATAAAACACGAGAAGGGGGGGTGGGTCACGTGACTCATTTAACTCCCCATTTTTCTATCCTCGCCCCTATGGCAAATAAATTAATGTTTTTGAAAATAAAATTCAATTTTAAAAATTATTTTATTCTTACTTTTCTTTCTACGTGCTTTAATTTCCAAAGAAAATTAAGACTAAAAATATAACCTTTCGAAACTTAAGAGTAAATTAGGCCCACGAAAATTTTTTGAGGCATTTTCGCATAGAGGTGAATTGAGTTATATCGTCACTATTTGTTGCCTGGAATCTGTCATTGATTTTATGACATGCCTTTTTGTTACACCCTGTATATTAGAAATAAAAATAAAATTAAAATATTTTTTCGACTTGTTAAATTATTTTTGACTGGTTTTGTTGGGTTTAGGTCTGTTTAAAAAAAAACTTAAAAAACTGATTCATTTCAAACTTAGGTGGGAAAATGTGATTGTTTTGACGCAATAATATTTGATATTGCTTATTGGCGTGCGACCCTGTGGGGGAAATTGGGGTCGATTTTTCAAAAAAAAACTATTAGTAATTTTTTTACAGAAATTTTGATTTTAGATTCATATTCAGCATCATCAAAAACCCCCCTTGTACCAAGTTTGAACAAAATATTTCATTGGAGTAATATAATTTGTCATTTTCTGCTGTTTTATTTGTTACAGATTTGTCGTTATTATAGTTACTTTTCACGACACCCTGTATAAAAGATTTGCACAAATGTTTAAGTATAGTTTGGATCTGGAAGTTTTTTCGAAAATGCTGAAAATTCGGTCGATCTTCACGGTATGTCTTTATGGGTTATTTTTCAAATCTTCAGCTTATAATAAACCGTTCAACTAAAAACTTATAGGTTATGTTTCAAACCTTCACTTTAATAAACTATCTAACTAGATTTTTATTTGTAAGTAGCTATAAAGTATTCCTCAAGGGTCAAGTTCGGGACCATTGCCATGGCTCCTTTGTTTTCTTATGGCTCTTTTTTGTTTTCCCATGGCTCTTTCGTTTTTGCACATCGGTGCCGCATAACATTAGCAAGTAAACGTCAGTAAAAGGGTTAATTTTATACAAAAAAAATCGCCTCCGATTGACCCCCTGCGGACTGTAATAACCCGTAAATATATTTAGATGGTGTTTTCGGTATTAAACTCTGGTAATCGTTTATCGGCGATGACATCAATCCCTTCATCATGCATCTAATTAAATTTTAATTTTCAGTTTAGAGAAAATGATATCAATTGAATTTTAAATTATTAGTAAAGGTCAAAAGTGCACTCTGCTACAATTTATATTAAGGTCCACGACTAACTGATCGTGATTAGAATGAGTTGACCTTGACTTTGTTTATACAATTCCTCATTGATGAAAACGACAAGGAGCAGATTGAATAAATGTAAAAATCTGGATAATTTAAAATATAGAGCCAAAGGACCAAATTATTTAAGAACATTGTTTGTTCAGTGTAATTTGTATGTTTAGGGGTCACTACTGACCGAATTATCGTAATTAAACTATTTTTATTTGATAATGTTGATTCCGACGTAGATTTCCATAGCGTATGGCGCCAGCGTCTATTTAGATATTTTCGATTAATGTCTACTAATTGGTCGATATTCATGACAATAATATTCATCTTGCATGGTAAACATTACTTTGTAGATTACTTGATTAATCTAGTCAAATACATTCAACGATAATTAATTGTCAACAACCACTTTCCGTTCATTATAATATCAACTGGATAAGGTTCTTTTTGGTTGGAATATGTTAATTTGTTAATTACGCTATAAATCTCGCGAGAACCGCACTTAGGAGAGAGCAGAGCAAAACGTAACAAATGGCAACTATACGAGCCACTATCTTCCCATTTAATAACAAAAAAAGTGATAAAATGAGACGAAGAATGTTTTTTTCCTCAAAGCTTGTTTGCGAATTTAAATTTTAAAATTTAACCATACTCACAAACTATGTAAATTGAAATGAATAAAAATATACTGGGTGTTTAGTCCTTTCCTGTGAAAGTTGTCGGAATATTACTTTATGTTAAAAAATATGGTTTCATAAAGATATATACCGGGTGTCAGCGAGATCATGTATCGGCCCCGCCATTTCTTTAAACATAGGAATAAAAGTTTCAAATTTAAAACTCATGTATGAGAAGTAAATGGGCTTATACCGGGTGTAAACGAATAGTGGGCCACCCTGGTAACTTCCTCGTTTTTAAAGATATCGGGATAAATATTTGTATGGTAAAATTAGGTAAGATTTCCAAATTTTTGAGACCTATCCGCCATATTTGTCACTTCCGGTTTCACCGGAAATGGCCCCTATAACTTTTCTAAATGGACCACCCTATATGTTTTTACATTTTTTATATAAATATCACATTTTGGATACATTTATACTATTTTGAACAATTTATACAGGGTTGCACGAAAAATAATTCGAATTTTAGTTGTCAATCTAGATGGCTGCGAATATGTTAAAATTATTTTTGTTGCAATGTAATTCATATAAAAAATACGAAAACGTCAATATGTCCAATAATACATTATACAGGGTGCTCTAAACTCATTAATATAGCATTTTTCAAAATAACTCTTTTTTTAAAAACATTATCAGATGGGCCACCCAGATATTCAGAAAGCTCTGTTTATTAGGAGTTAAACGGTACCAAAAGTTCCGTAATGTGTAATCGTTACCGGCAGGAATGACAATTTTTCTTAAGAAATTTATGATTTGTCTAACTTCAGTTAAATTTTGATCAACCCTGTACATTTGTTAATATTTTATGATATGCAACAAGAATGAGCCAGAGGCCCATTCTGATTAACACAAATATACAGGGTTGATCAAAATTTAATTGAACTTCGATATAAATCATAAATTTCTTAAGAAAAATTGTCATTTCTGCCGGTAACGATTACACATTACGGAACTTTTGGTACCGTTTAACCCCTACTAAATAGAGCTTTCTGAATATCCGGGTGGCCCATATCATAATGTTAAAAAAAAAAAGTTATTTTGAAAAATGTGATTTTAATGAGTTTAGAGCCCCCTGTATAAAGTATTGTTGGACATGTTGACGTTTTCGCATTTTTTGTATGAATTACATTGGAACAAAAATAATTTTAACATATTCGCAGCCATCTAGATTGACAACTAAAATTCGAATTATTTTTCGTGCAACCCTGTATAAACTGTTCAAAATAGTATAAATGTATCCAAAATGTGATCTTTATTTCAAAAATGTAAAAACATACAGGTTGTCCATTTAGAAAAGACTATTGGGGCCATTTCCGGTGAAACCGGAAGTGACAAATATGGCAGATAGGTCTTAAAAAGTTGGAAATTTTACCTAATTTCGCCATACAAAATTGTATCCTCATATCTTTAAAAACGAGGAAGTTACAGGGGTGGCCCACTATTCGTTTACACCCGGTATATAGCTAGGGGATTGTTTGAGGCCTAATACTGTTCCCTGAGGAACTTCATATTTTATAATAAGATGATTTTTACGACACAAACTGATGACGAGTTCAGTTTTCAAAATTGTTGCACCCGGATTTTTAAATTCGTCGCGACTAGTTTTGTAACCGGTTCCTCCGCCATTTTTAATAATATCCTTTTTATTATTAAATTTATCAAAAATATTTACTATCTATACATTTCCTGTTCTGGACATCTTATAACAACTTCGGTATGATAAACCTTACTGAATGCTCTTCTTACTTTACCAAAAATATTGTGATTTAAACTGTTCATTGCTGAACCGGATGGCTACTAAAAAATTTGTCCCGTAAAGTAAAAGTCCATATCTTCACTTGTAAAGAAAATACTGATATAAAATTTTAAACGTTTAGGGATAAAGAGCCTAAAAATTTCAAGGAAATGTTCACTCCTTAATCACTAGAAACAACGGCGTTCGAAATAAATAAATTCAATAATCGATGTTTGGGCACGAAAAATAAAATTGTATAGGAGTAGGTAGGTATATTTAAAAACAATTGAATAGCGTCAGTACACGGTCATTTTTTGTATTACTTGGGTAAGTGCTTAGAGTTTTTTTTGGGATGACTCCTCATTCCTGGAATTGGGCTGGCACTGTTATAATAATCTAGAGGTTCAATAATTCCTAGTTTAAAAAAAAGGGCTTCTTCATTCCTTCTTGAGGCGCTTTTCAAAAATATAAAGAAGAGATGGTTAATTAGAATTTTTGAGCCGGAAGAAATAATATATAATATTTTATAAGAACAAATGATGTCGATCGAGGTATTTTAGAAATCTATTCTGGGAAAAAAAATTTACAGTCGAAAAACTAAAAAAAAATAATCACACTATAAAAATTTTTAGCAATGTTTGATAGAAAATGTGTCACTTTTGTTTCCAAAGCTTACTACTCAGATTGCTCTATTGCTTGAATTTGTGTTGCATAGGACATTGTTTTGTTTCATTGAATACGATTTGGCAAAATGTTTTGTTTGCCAAAGTTTAAACTAGAAACGTATCGTTTTTGTTTTCAACGCTCACTATTGCTTGTATATTCGTAAGAGCCTTATTGCAATATTGTTAATTAATTTTGACTCATATACATATTGAAAAGTACTAAAACTTTACAAAGTTTGAACTACAATAATTTTTGTTTCTAAAGCCCACATAATATATACCGGGTGTAAACGAAGTGGGCCACCCCTATAACTTCCTCGTTTTTAAAGATATCAGGATAAAATTTTGTATGATGAAATTAGGTAAGATTTCCAACTTTTTGAAACCGATCCGCCATATTTGTCACTTCCGGTTTCACCGGAAATGGCCCCAATGGTCTTTTCCAAATAGACTACCCTGTATGTTTTTACATTTTTGAAATAAAGATCACATTTTGGATACATTTATACTATTTTGAACAATTTATACAGGGTTGCAAGAAAAATAATTCGAATTTTATTTGTCATTCTAGATGGCTGCGAATATGTTAAAATTATTTTTGTTCCAATGTAATTAATATAAAAAATACGAAAACGTCAATATGTCCAATAATACATCATACAGGGTGTTCTAAACTCATTAAAATCACATTTTTCAAAATAACTCTTTTTTTTTAACATTATGATATAGGCCACCCGGATATTTACAAAGCTCTTTTTGGTAGGGGTTAAACGGTACCAAAAATTCCGTAATGTGTAATCGTCACCGGCAAGAATGACAATTTTTCTTAAGAAATTTATGATTTATATCGAATTTTGATCAACCCTGTATATTTGTGTTAATCAGAATGGGCCTCTGGCTCATGCTTGTTGCATACCATAAAATATTAACACAAATATACAGGGTTGATCAAAATTTAATTGAAGTTAGATATAAATCATAAATTCCTTAAGAAAAATTGTCATTCCTGCCGATAACGATTACACATTACGGAACTTTTGGTACCGTTTAACCCCTACTAAATAGAGCTTTCTGAATATCCGGGTGGCCCATATCATGTTTTTAAAAAAAGAGTTATTTTGAAAAATGTGATATTAATGAGTTTAGAGCACCCTGTATAATGTATTATTAGACATATTGACGTTTTCGTATTTTTTATATGAATTAAATTGGAACAAAAATAATTTTAACATATTCGCAGCCATCTAGATTGACAACAGATATTCGAATTATTTTTCGTGCAACCCTGTATAAATTGTTCAAAATAGTATAAATGTATCCAAAATGTGATCTTTATATCAAAAATGTATAAACATACAGGGTGGTCCATTAAGAAAAAACTATTGGGGCCATTTCCGGTGAAACCGGAAGTGACAAATATGGCGGATAGGTTTCAAAAAGTTGGAAATCTTACCTAATTTCACCACACAATATTTTATCCCGATATCTTTAAAAACGAGGAAGTTACAGGGGTGGCCCACTATTTGTTTACACCCGGTATATTTTTGCTCCCAAACCAAAAATATTTTCTGAAATATAATTTTTTTAAATTTCGTCAAAAAGTAAACAAAATTCAGAATTCTGTTTAGATTCCAAAAATGCGAGAATATACAGGGTGTCCCATTTGAAATCCGTATTAACTGACCTTGTCGTCATCACTTTAGTTCGGAAGCAAAAAGACCAAATTTCAATATTTTCGAACTGGAGAATGTATTTTTGAATATAGCTTGTAAGTGAAATTTTGTAGGAAAAAAGTTTAAAAATTTTCAACCTGTTGCCAACTTTTGGCCCGCCTTTATTTTAAATCGGCTAATGAGAATAAAAAATGCGGTTCCTAACAACGTACACGCGTACACAAAATTAATACCCACGCAAATTCCATGCAAAACGCCAGACTGCACGCAATTCGTCCAACAACAATTTAATGACAATTGTAACATAAGTACCATGAATTTCGTCGACTAGGATTTAACATATTTAGCTAATTTAAAATAAGCGATGGTTCTTTGTAAAAAAATTAAACATGAGGAAGTAGCCGGAAGACCCTAATTATTGTTATTAAAGTCATTTGCTAATTGACTTAAAACGTGATCGAATTAACAAGTAAGAATGGGCAGCAGCTCTGCATTACCACAAGTAAACAAATTATTCAGAGTATGTGGAGGAATGTTTGCTTCGAAGCATATTACGGAATTTACCCGTGGTGCGCAAGTATAAGTATTATAAAAACGTTTAATAATGCCCTAATGGTGTTTGATTTTGTTACTCGTTAGATTATGATTATAGCTTAGACCAGACGATAATATAACGACAATAACGATAAGACAACATATCATTAGATGTGCATGAGAATAATAAAATAACTATAATGGAAATACCTAAGCAAAGATCTGCATCATCTCCTGATAATTGACCGTCTGTAAGGCCAAAAACTAGAGTAAAAATCTCCTGGTAATGCCAACTTAGTTGTTGGAACGGGATTTAATATACTCTGTTGAAAGTTAATACTGCGTGTTTCAATAAACCTGTTTATGCAATTAAATTAATTTTTCATTTTTACTACCCTTATCTCTCTCTTGATTGGGTATCTCTGGATTGTCAATGAAAAGTGAAGATGTAAATGTAAGTGAATATAAAAAACTAGACTGCTTAAATCCACCTTAAGTGAAGCTGAAATGTTTTTATTATATCGTCTAAGCTTTAATTAAAATGGCAACACTGTCGACCGGTCAGACGTAAGTGCACTGAAAGCTTGCCCAGTGGCGCCGGGATTACATTTGAACCGCGAATTTTTTTTAAAAACTCAACTCGACCATTATTACTACAGATTCATATTCCTGACTACTTATACTATTACCCATAAAAATATGACACCCACTTAAAGATTCACCCTGTATATTTTAACATATGCTTTTACTTCTCAGCGCAAAAATGTAATTAATTAACTAATTTATCCTAATTATAACTAATATTGCGATTTTTTAAATAGAACACCCTGTATATTTTAGAACAATTTAAAAGTACATTATTTTCTAGATAAAAAAATGTTTAACACTTGTATGTTTAATTAAAAAATTAAAGACCTATTCAATAAAATAAATCTAATTTTTAAGTGGAAGGATTGTAGAACATCAACTTTTTAATTACCGCAATATTTTTATATGAATCTACGGCTCCTCCAATAACACCACTCGGGAATGTGTGATCTTTGCAAAGTAAACTATTTTTTATAAAATAACCCTTGACCACTTTCCGTAATCTGCAGTCACGTTACATTTAATAAAACTAGTATCAATGTTTCCAAAAGTAATTAAAATACAATTTATCAAATATTTTCTAATAAATCAGTCCATTGTTTATGTTATTCATCGAGGCATTTTATTAATTTAATTTTAATTCCGAGAAAATTAATTAACGAAATCCGATAAACAGAAATGAATCAATTAACTAGGCGATGATGGCTCGTAATAAAATTGAAACACGAACCCATGGGCGCGCGCAGAAATAATCGCAAGAGAAGGGAGAAGCAAAAATTCATATTATAATACGTATTCTTTTTTTTTTTTTTTAAATTTCGTCTTCCTGTTCGTCCTGACAATGCCTTTAGAGTTTACTGACGTGAGAATTGTTAACAATTAGCTGTGGAAGGGGTACAACCCAACCCCTAGTATCTTTTTCGAGAACCTCGATGTTGAAATGAAAAACCAATATATGAAAGACAAATTTTTATTTTATGTAAATAATTAAATTTTTTAGAATTCAGATAACGTTCCGAAAATTTACCAGCGTCGTTTTAAAAAAATATGTGTTTATTTACGCACAATAACGGTATGGTCACAAATTTATCTATATGTCCTTCACCGCCTGTAATTTCAAAAATATGCGATAACAAGCAAAAAATATAATAACACGCGTAATCTCCGCACGTCACAAAAGTCGCTTGTTCTCTTGTTATCAAATAAATACAGGGTGATTCACGAGGAAAGGGACAAAATGTTATGGTAGATAGAGTTCACTTAGGTGAATTAGAAATGACTATTAAAAAAAGCCTGAGCCTTTTTTTTATTGATCTACAGGGTGATTTATGAGTTTTGCCCAATACTTCTTAAGGTAATATCTTTTAAACTAATCACTAGAATCAGCTCGTATTGTGGGTATATATAGTATACTATTAATTGTCAATTTACATGCATAATCAAAGACAGAAAATTCCAGGGCCGGCTCAACTAATTTTTATTTTTAGGGCTCCTATGAAAAAATTCACCCTGTGTACGTGATTTTTAAATTCTAATACTGAATTATGAAACTACATACAAAAATGATCGAAAACATGTATTTTGTTGTTTTGCCACACTTTGGGCGAATTTTAAATAAACGATCAATTTTCGCCAAAATCGAAGGTCTGCACAAAATAAATTAATAAAATTAGATTTTCCTCTCTTATTCAAACTAAAATATTTGTTATACAAAATTTTGTGATTTCATGCATGATTAATACGAAATAAATAATCAAAAATAAATAATTTCAACATCAGATTAAGTAATTTTTATTTCTGAGGTTTCTGTGAAGAAAATTAGTCTGTATACATTTTTCTCAAATTCTGATAATAAATTATGGAACTACATTAAAAAACCGCTGCCAATTATGGGATCAAAACTTCCTCACCGTGTGGTGGAGTTTATAACAAAAGTAATTTTTGACGTATTTTGTTTTTTGACACATTTTGTTTTTTTTGTAAGTACGTATTTTGTTTTTTTTTGGCGTATTTTGTGTATTTCAACATTTGGACACAATATTATAATGAGTTGTATATCAGATCCTATTTATAATCTTTCATCACGAATAAATTTTTTAGTTAAGTTAGAAATAGAAATGTTGGGGTCCGGTAGACCCCATTCCAGTGGACCGATTTTGCTCATCAACGAACTCAGTCTTTTCCTTGACCTCTAGAACGTGTGTACCAAATTTGAAAGCTTTATTTCAAAAAAAGAAAATTTTTGTGTATCGTCATAATTCGTCGAGAATCGTCCAGAAATGCAATAAAAATTTTCAAAATTTTTTTTTTAAGAATACATATCTTCCTCACTTTTGGTGAGGAAGTAATTAACGAAATTGTTTATTTTTTTTATCACAGTACATCAATAAACAGAACATTAATAATCCTGTCGTTATTAGGAGAGCCGTAGGAAATTTAATTTTACGACAAAGAAAATGCAAGGAGACAGAAGGCTTTCATTTTGAAAATAAGTTATAAGGTTTTATGTACTGTGAATTTGTTGTTTATAATGTTCTGTTTAATGATGTATTGTGATAAAAAATAAATAATTTCGTTAATTTTATTTTTAAATGTAGTTCCACAATTTATAATCAGAATTTGAGAAAAATGTATACAGACTGATCTTTCACAGAAACCTCAGAAATAAAAATTACTTAATCTGATGTTGAAATTATTTATTTTTGATTATTTATTTTATATTAATCATGCATGAAATCACAAAATTTTGTATAACAAATATTTTAGTTTGAATAAGAGAGGAAAATGTAATTTTATAAATTTATTTTGTGCAGACCTTCGATTTTGGCAAAAATTGATCGTTTATTTAAAATTCGCCCAAAGTGGGGCAAAACAACAAAGTACATGTTTTCGATCACTTTTGTATGTAGTTTCATAATTCAGTATTAGAATTTAAAAATCACGTACACAGGGTGAATTTTTTCATAGGACCCTAAAAATAAAAATTAGTTGAGCCGGCCCTGGAATTTTCTGTCTTTGATTATGCATGTAAATTGACAATTAATAGTATACTATATACCCACAATACGAGCTGATTCTAGTGATTAGTTTAAAAGATATTACCTTAAAAAGTACTGGGCAAAACTCATAAATCACCCTGTAGATCAATAAAAAAAAGGCTCAGGCTTTTTTCAATAGTCATTTCTAATTCACCTAAGTGAACTCTATCTACCATAACATTTTGTCCCTTTCCTCGTGAATCACCCTGTATATGTACAGGGTGTTCCACGTAAGAGGCTCATTCGATCCCGTGCCTTTATTACTGGGCTAAAATGAAAAACCTAAACCTATTCTCATGTATTTTTTTATGAGGAATTCGACTGTAAGGTCGAATAAGCGATAGAACCCTAATATACGAGGTATTGTAAAAAAACTGATTTTCCAAATTTTTGAAAGAACAAACAAACGATGGTGGTTAGGGAGCCAGACATTGCCGAACACGAGCCAGTTCGGGATCGATGTTGGGGGTACCGACTAGAAGTTCCTAGTTTTTATTATTTAGGTTCTCCTGGAAGACAAAAATCGCTCGTGGTGGGTGTACGGTTTTGGAAATAAAACTTCACTTTAACAGAGTACTTCTATTTATTATTTAAGATACACTATAAACTTATCTGTACGTCTTGCTTCTACCAGGCTCTACACACAAGTGCCTGGGTTATCCGAAGTCCGGCGTTAGGTAACAGCCTTAATTATCTTTTTATTCATATTTGTACATTTCCGATTGGTATCAAAATACTTATTACTATTGCGTACACTACATCCCTTCCTTTTTATAATCAATGAAAAATAACACCTCATTCAATACAATCCTAGCGTAAACTATATTAATATGGTACTAATTTTACAATATAATTTAAGGAATATCTTTTAGTACATTAGTTTAATAATATTAACAACCTAACAATAACAGTGACCATATATGGTCGATTCTAATACATTCTTGGAGTAAAGTAACAATTTAAAGTAACAAGGTATAAGTTATCAGACTTTATAAACGTATATAAAAATGTAAACTTATTTGTCGGTATGATTCTCGTTATTGGCGTCACTATCTACTGGTCGCTCTTGATTGTCACTTGCGATTTTCCATTCGTTGCCTATTTTTTTAAGATGGATTACATTTCGCCTGGATTCTCGTCCCGTGTTGACATCCTTCACTTGGGTATCTCCTCCATTCTTTGTAACAACTACATGTGGTGCGGGGTCAAAAGTTGGTGTTAATTTGTTATGTTTCACCATATTTTTAACATAGACTTTATCTCCTATTTTTATATCACTTTCTATCGCTCCTCTTTTCCTGTCGCTGTATAGTTTCCCTTTTTCTTTTTCCATTTTGTCTTTTTCTCTAACTGCATCATCACTGAATCGGTTTGATATTTCTAAACTGGGAATTTTATCTCGGAATGCTCTGCGAAAAAATAGTTCCGAAGATGTCTGTCCTGTGGTAGAATGAGGCGTACTATTGTACATCATTAGATACTCCATTAGGTCTTGTTTCCAGTCATCTTTTGTCACTTGGCTGATTTTTAATCTTTTAAGAATATCTCGATTTTGCCTCTCTACTTCGCCATTTTGCTGGGGCCAATATGGGGTCGAATAAAAAATCGTTATTCCTCTCTCTTTGCAGAATCTCTTTAATTCCTCTGACGTAAACTGTTTTCCATTGTCCGCGGTTATTGAAGCTGGGAAACCCAGTCTTGAGAATATTTCTTGCAGCACTTTCACTGTGTTAACTGCTGATATGGTTCTCATAATTTTTACCTCCTTATATCTGCTGAAATAATCAACTATAACAAACAGGTAATCCCCACTGGGTAAAGGACCCATAAAGTCAATTGCTACGTCCACCCATGGAGCTGATGGAAGTTCTCTACGTTTCCTTGGTTCTGGTAAATTTGGTGCAGAGACTAATGTACATCCGTTGCATGTCCTTACTAACTTTTCTGCGTCGTCGTCCATTTTTGGCCACCAAACTTTTGTTCTCAGTCTTCTCTTCATTGCTACGATTCCAGGATGACCTTCATGCGCAGCTTGTAGAACATTATGTCTCAGTTCTTTTGGAATTACTATTTTGTTTCCTCTTAATAGCACGTTTTTGAAGAAACACAGCTCTGTCTGAAATATTTTGAAACTCAATACCGTACTGTCCCAGATATTTTCGAAGAGTCCTTGTTTCACTTTCTGAATTTCGTTGTCAGTGGAGGAACGTTCATCTATTTCTGGGAGTGATACTGCCCTTGGTCTTGAATATTCCACTAACTGTTGTATATATTCTTCATCATTGTTTGTTATGTCTTGTAACCTCAGGGTACAAAGTCTGGATAGTGCGTCAGCGATGTTAGTTTTTCCTGGCTTATAGATTACTTTAAAGTCAAATGACTGCAGCCGAAGTACCCAACGTTCTATCCTCGCACAAGGTTTTGATTTCTTTCCAAATATTATTTCAAGCGGTTTATGATCTGTTATTAGTTCAAAAGTTTTGCCATATAGATATATTTTAAAATGTTCTACCGACCAAACTAATGCAAGCGCCTCCTTTTCGGTCTGACAATAACGCTTTTCACAATCTGTGAGACTTTTGTTCCCAAATGCAATAATTCGAGGTTCTGAATTATCAAACTGTATTAAGATAGCTCCTAAGCCTACTGGGCTAGCGTCTGCAATTACTTGTGTTTTATCGTTGGGGTCATAATAGCCTAATGATTTAATATTTATTAGAGCCTCTTTTAGTTTTAAAAATGCCTTGTTTTGCTCCTCTCCCCAATATTTTTCAATATTAGCATGTCTGCCTAATTTCAAACGGAGTAATTTCCTAATAGGGTCTGTCAGTGTTGCTAGATTTGCAATCCATTTTCCCACGAAATTTAGGAGCCCTAAAAAGCTTTGAATTTCATCTACTGTTTTTGGGGGTCGGAAATTTTGAATTACTTTGACGTGACTCTCCAACGGTTTAATACCCTTTCTTGAAAGCTGGTGGCCCAAAAATGTAATTTGGTTTATCTTGTACACGCACTTATCTTTATTTAAAAGGACGTTGTTTTCCTTAAGTACGTGTAGTGTTTTCTCGAGTCGCTCGTCGTGTTCGGAATTATCTCGGCCATACACCAGTATGTCGTCTATGAAGTTAACCGTTCCCTCACAAGAGAAAAGGATCCTTTCCAAGATTTTTTGGAATATTTCTGGCGCTCAAGATATTCCGAACATGAGTCTTTTATATCTGAATAGGCCTTTATTTGTAATGAACGTCGTAATGTATCTAGATGATTCGGAGATTTCTATTTGGTGAAAAGCATTTTTTATGTCTAACCTTGAGAAAATTTGTGCTTTTCTAAAGTGGTGAAGAAGGATATCCATTGTTGGTAAAGGGTGATTTTCTCTTTGGATTGCTTCATTCGCTCGTCTCATGTCAATGCAAATTCGTACTTCTCCATTTTCTTTAAGGATCGGTACCATTGGCGAAATCCATTTAGCAGGTCCTTTTACTGCTTCGATAATATCAGATTCTATTAGTTCTTGAAGTTTCCCTTCCACTTTTAACTCTAACGGTATCGGTATTCTCCTGTATGGTTGACATACCGGTGTAACTGACTCGTCTATTGGGATGTTGACAACCACGTCCTTAAATTTTGGAAATTGCCCAATAGCGTTGACTCCTAAACCAATCTTGAGGACTCCTAGAGCAATAGCTGTCTCTTTTCCGAGGAGACATCTAGAACCATTTTCTATTACATAAAATGTTGCTACCTCGCTGTTTTCTCCGATGGAAATTGTTGATTTAAATGATCCCAGTATTTTTAGGGGAATTTTACTTCCGTATGCAAAAAGAAGTTTTTCTGGATTTTTAATTTGATCCCACACTTTAATTTTATCTCGTTTTAAGAGATTCCATGTGTGATGGTCCAGAATGTTACTTCTGCTTCCAGAATCAATCAACATATCAATAGCTGCACCTCCAAGATTACATTTTATTACGCTGTCATCGTCGATTTGAAAAATATAATCAATCTGTTCTTCCTTAGTCTCTCGTTTTGAAGAATTTCCAAATGTATTTCTTTTTTTCATCTCTGGCCTTTGTTTGTAGTTACCTATTGTAGCTTCGTTATTGTGACGTCGTTTCCTTGGATTTGTTCGACAATATTCTTGGAAGTGTCCTTTATATCCGCACTTTTTGCACGTTTTCAGCATTGCGGGACACTTTTGGAAGTTAGGTGCATGATTCCCTCCACAGCGTGTACATTTGTTAGATCGAGCTATATGATTTAATTCTATTGTTTTTTGTTTAGTCTCCACAAAGCCTTCCAACTGTCTATTGACAGCTTCCAAAGAATTGGCTTCTGAAATAATTCCATCAAGGTTGATTGTGTCGCCGGCAGCCAGAATTTTTTTTCTAAGCTCTGTTGAAGTGCATTTCTCCACAATTTGATCAATCAGTTGTTCATCCATGTTCGGAAATTTGCATTTGGCCGCTTGGTTTCTAAGTCGAACAAGAAATTTTTCGAATTTTTCTCCTTCTTCTTGTTTCGTCTGGCGAAACAAGTGACGTTCATAAATTTTTGACTGTTTTGGTTGAAAATATTCGTTAAGTTTAGATACAGCAATATTATATATGTCCACCGCTTCATCCTCGGGTTGAACGTGAGCACCTGGAAGATTATGGTAAATTTCCTGTAGTGCCGCACCAGCGCTATGTAGGAGTGTTGCCCTCTTCTTGGTTGGGTTATCGATGTTTGATGCTTCTAGATATATTTCAAATGATCGCAACCACTTCTCCCATCTGATTCCCACAGAAGCTGGTTCGCCTTCACATTCGAAGGGCGGCATGGCTATTAAGTTTGCCATTATATAGGTGTATACCTATATGCCCTGTAGACGATAAACGTCATTTAAATTTTTTCTGATATAACTTAGCGATGCACATACAGGCCAATACCCCCAGTTTGAACTAGTTTATCCTTATCCTTAAGGCTGATAATTTTCATTCCCTTTATTATTAACTTGATTTATTATATAAGGAATATTTCATTATTATCGATGTATGGTTTTGTAAAATCTACTGCCTTGAATTTTAGGTTTAGGAATGATGGGAGGTTTTTCCTCCTTTATGGAATCTTGTGTTCCAAACATCCTAGTTCAACACTGTTTCGTGATTCACTTATTTTAATAACGATCACTCAGGTCAATATTGCCTATATGCCTCTCTGCTCGCTATATTTGCAATTTGCATGCTTTTTGTTAAAAATATTAACTCTTACCTTATCAATAAATGTTATCCAAAATACTCCTCGTCGCCACTGTACGGTTTTGGAAATAAAACTTCACTTTAACAGAGTACTTCTATTTATTATTTAAGATACACTATAAACTTATTTGTACGTCTTGCTTCTACCAGGCTCTACACACAAGTGCCTGGGTTATCCGAAGTCCGGCGTTAGGTAACAGCCTTAATTATCTTTTTATTCATATTTGTACATTTCCGATTGGTATCAAAATACTTATTACTATTGCGTACACTACAGTGGGTTTGCGATATGTATATGTATGTGTAAGATATCACTAGTTTAAGTTTTTAGTGGAATATGAATATGAATAAGACCCCTACTTAAAGATTCACCTTGTACACAATTATATAAATCAGATAAGATATCTAGCGATTATTGTATTAATTAAAAAATAAATTACTGTCTCTCACCAGAGGATATAATAATTCCCAAACAATCAAACTAATCAAACTATCGTAGATTTTCCATGCTCACACCATCGTAGTTATAAAACTTTAAAAAGCTCGAATAAAGGTAAATCTTTCGTGCAATAATAATCACACATAAAAATAATCTTCATTTCATAACTCACCTAATTAAACTGGTTGCATTAAGTCGACTGCATGTACCGATAGGCAACAAACGTACCGTGGTGTTGTATCAAATTATTGTTTTGATTTGAATTATGTTCATTTTATAAACACAATTTATCAACGTTCATGTTTAGAACCAAATTGTTTATAAATGGAGTGTCCTTATCTTGCCAATTATAAAGCAGATATTAATCATCTTGCAACACATAAATTAAAAAAAATATGTTTAAGACTTCCCACTTTTGGCACCATTTTATATCTCGGTTGATAGAAAGGGAAGCATGTTACCTAATTTCATTAACAAGTTTTTCTTCGACAAGGACAAAACATAAAAACAGAATTTAATAAATTCCTTTGCTGGTAAAATAATTAGTCATATTAATTTTAATTAATGTAGATACGTGATAGATAATCGCGACTTGTGGCGTTAAAAATATTTCAAAACAAAAAGAAATTTATATAAATAATGTACCCGCGATGAGATTATTTATTTTTAGCGAAATTGAAATTAATTAATTTTGAAAATGTACAAGTTAGTTTTATATATTTTGACACCCATCTTACAGGCTTTATTTTTAGAGATATAAGAAAAGTGTACTTAGAAATAAAAATTCTAGATTTAGGGTGTTTCATACTCGACGCCCGAGGCCTGTTACGTGAAGACGTGAAGAGAAAAGACAATTTTGAAATAGGTATATCAAATGGGATGATGTAAGCTATATTTAGCAGAAAAAATATAATTTTTTAGAATCACGTAAATACGAACTGTGACGTCATCAAAATTATTTTCTCCACGAACATACCTAATTTTTTCCATATTGAAAATGCTCTCATTTTTCTGTATACCACCGTAAAAATGTTTTCTTCTATTTCTTTTAGTTAAAAAGTTATAAGCAACTATAATTTAAAAAGTTATAAGCAAAAATCATTTTAAATAAAATGACTTACACAAGTTATCCATGGAAATAACAACGAAATATGTTGTTTTTATAGATGTCACCTTATTGTGTTTAAAAATTCTTTGAACGGATGAAATTTTGAAATTTAAATCACTACAAGCATTTTTTATCGATTTTCGTGGATTATTCTCAAAAAATTGTAATACTTCGGCTACTGTATTTTCATCACAAACTCTTTTTCTAATGGATTTTCCTTTTCTTATAGAGAAAGCATTAGTGTTTTGCCTTAAGTTATATTCCAATCTTGCAAAAATTTTGTAATCTGGCACTTGACGCTCAGGATACCTCTCACGATATCATATGCGAGCTACCTGCATTCTTTCTCGACTCATCGTAAATTAATAACATATCTACCTTTTCTTCGTGTGTAAACCTAATTATTCAATTATGTTATATAGTAAAAAACTTGAAAATTCACAACATACTTTTTCACAATTCGAATGTGACACTTCTAATAAGTTGACATCTAAGTATAAAAACAACATGTTTCGTTGTTATTTCCATGGATAACTTGTGTAAGTAATTTTATTTAAAATGATTTTTGCTTATAACTTTTTAAATTATAGTTGCTTATAACTTTTTAACTAAAAGAGATAGAAGAAAACATTTTTACGGTGGTATACAGAAAAATGAGAGCATTTTGAATATGGAAAAAATTAGGTATGTTCGTGGAGGAAATAATTTTGATGACGTCACAGTTCGTATTTACGTGATTCTAAAAAATTATATTTTTTCTGCTAAATATAGCTTACATCATCCCATTTGAGATACCTTTTTCAAAATTGTCATTTCTCTTCACGTTTTCACGTAACAGGCCTCGGGCGTCGAGTTTGAAACACCCGTACAGAGTGAAAATTAAACTTTTTGCTTGTTTACTTATTTTCAAGAGTTACCTATAACCAAGGGAAAAATGTTCATTTATTATTTTTTACTATTATTTATTAGTGAATAAGAGGATAAATATAAATAAATAAAAAATATTTGATAAAACATTTTCATTTGTTTTTATTTTAACAAAATATTACCTTAGATTGTTAATACCATCAAAAGTACTCAAAAGAAATTGTATTGTAATTCTCTATTTGATTATGAAATAATATACAGCGTGTTTCATTTAAAATAAGAAGGTTATTGATTTTTTAAATTCACATTATCGAACTTAAAGTATGAATATCCTGTAGAAGGAAAGTTTAAATTCTAATACATCATTTGAAAGTTCGTATCTAGCTTAATCAGATGCCACAATAAAAAGTTTAATTATTTTTAATATGAAAAATATGGCATTTCTCTTTAGGTCCTACATCTGTCAAAATTTCGACAAAATTTAGAATATTTCAAAAACCACTCAAAAGAAGTACCTACGAGGTAGCAGTTTTTTGTAGCAGGACTTTAACAGTTGATAGACATTTGAAAATTATTAAAAAAAGTTCATATAAACATAGGTTGAGAAATGCTTAGTTTTCGAGATACAGGGTGTTAAATAAATTGAAAATAAATATGGATTTATATTTGTATTTCCAGAATGCTAAGAAGTATCGAATCCAAACTTACCAATTCTTTACATACAATTTAGAGGCCTATTTTAGAATAACAAACTACTACTTTACTTAACCATAGGCGTAGATATATGGATTTACTAAGGCTCTTTTTTACAAAAAAGTAGTACGCCTCTGATATTTTCCCATGTTTCCAGTTTAATTCAATAAAGCAAGAAAAAACAAAAATTTGATGTCTCTTGACACTTTTTGATATGAGAAGCCGTTGTTCAGAAAATTTACATTTAAAATCTTTTGATGCACGCATCTGGACGAATTTTAGACAAACTTGAAGTCGCTCAGAATTTCACCAAATTTGATGGTACGAAAAGTCTTTTAAAAAGAAAGAATGAAACATCGCTAATGATGCTTGTAATGAAGTAAGACACTTTTACATGTTGCTAGCTTTTGTGTTTGTGTTTCTAATAATTTATTTTAGTTCGACCGTTGCGTTTTAATACATTTGTGTTATAAAAATTTTGATTTACATGATAATAAACTTTTACAATAAATATTTTAAATGTTTCATTCTTTCTTTTTAAGAGACTTTTTGCACCATCAAATTTGGTGAAATTCTGAGCGACTTTGTCTAAAATTCGTCCAGATGCGTAAAAAATCATTTAAAAAATAAAACTTCAACACCCTGTATCTCAAAAACGGTGCGTTTTAGAGGCAGTGTTTATGTAGCAAGCTCATTTTTTTTTCGATGTTCTATCGTTCCCTGAAGTTTCTTTGAAACTGAACCACCCTGTATATTGTATCAAAAATCAACAAACATATATGATAAATAGAAACTTAGGCATAACTCTGATAATGATAATGGCGTGGATTCAGGGAAATACTCATACTAATTAGTAATTACCATCGATTTACGTAAATACATAATGGGAATAACCGAAAATTCGCTTCAAATGTTTGGGAAAATTTCTAAGGGCGTTGACGTGTGACCGGACACTTATTCCCTTACTTCGCACATTTATTTTTGTTTCTTAGTTCCTTGGCTCTCGATTATGGCGGTTTTGTAAACCAATTGTTTTTTTAACAATTGCCAGTCGTACCAATGACCTGTGACAATTTGGATATTGAAACGTTTCCAAACGAGTATATTTTATCTTTTTCTCTCCAAACAAAATTTTTCCACTTCGGCCATGAGATCCACCTTGACAACTTCAATTTTCAATATTTCCAATACAAAGTTTAAAATATTATATGCAGTATAAGGCAAAAAGTAATCACAACTATTTCTCGCCGTTTTTGCTAGCACACGCAGTTTTTATTTATATTGTTTACTAGAATCTGATACGTTACGAATAAAAAACGCTGGCACGAAACATGAAAGTTCTATCGAGTTGAAAACGAAAAATAAAAGTTTATAAATCAATAAAATCCTTGATAGTATGACATACATACATATTTATACTGCTGGACAATAATTCGGACACCCTAATATTTTCTATCTAAATTCCAATCACATACAAAAGTCGATGCTTTATAATTTTGGGCTTTCGAGACAGATTCTTCACCTGCTGGTAAAGTTTCTTAGACGGTAGAAAATGCAAACAGAAAACATCTTAAGAAAATATATTTACACACTATCAAAATTTGAAGTATTTTTTTAAATTTATTTAATGACGTCCTATTTGTGCCTGTTTCTGGTCATTGTTGAAGAGTAGAGATTTTTCGCTGTACTCGCCCTTTGAAACTTGGGATGTTCCACCAAGAAATTCTCTATGATATTATTTTATGTAGTAATGAAAACCACCTTCTACAGACTACAGAGTGTTCGTTAGAGATTAAGTTTTTACGTATTTATACAATGAGATTAGGATTATTATCAGAGAAACAATTTGGTCAATAAAGTAATGCAATTTGTTCCCACTATCTCTGAACTATTGGCCGAAACATTCAAAATCAGTGTAAATAGTGATAACAATTATTTTACCAAAACCCCATGTCCTTCCTAGTAATCACGGATATGTAGATAAGTAACTGGAATGTTATCACTGTTATCAGTCAGTGCTATTGAGTTAAAAATATTTAATTTAGAAAATTTGTTTTTCGATGTTTATTAATTGTCCAGATATTTAGTGGACAAAATTGGTTTTAAATTGAAGACTGAAGGTTAACAAACAAAAAGAAGATATTATTCACGACTGCAAAAATTATAGGCATAACTTGTATTTTTTTAAATGGAACACCCTATAAATTATTTCATTATCCGATCGCAATTTCAAATAGCTTCCTAACATGTTATATTTATCTGTAGAAAAAGTGGTTAATTTTCGGAAAATTAAATATATCTATATGTAAGGAGGCCATGGAAAACTATTAGCAAACAACACATATAATAATAATAATAATAATAAATGTCTTTATTATATAGTTTATTATATAACAATTAATATGATAACCCATTTTGGTAATAATATAGGTATAATAAATTTGCCAAAAATAGGAAAACACTAACCTAGAATAACTGTTCGAAATGTCTTCCATTGACATCTACGCGTATTTAAGGCATTTCTAATATTAATCGGGAAGACCATGGAAAACAGAAGAAAATCGAAACAATCGTAAAATGTGAAAATGTGAGTTGATTGTAAGCATTGTTTAAAATGGTCCAATTTATTGATTATGAAAAATATGATATGATTAAGTGGTTTATAGAATGCGGAGGAAATTGTGTGCGAAAAGTGCTTAAACAATTTTTTTAGATAATATCCAGAAAATAGACATCCAGACGTAAAAATGTTCAAAAAGCTAAAAATTTAAAATGTTTGGATCATCTGTAAAATATGAGGCGCCGTTTAAGACATTATTAGTATTACAAATATATGTATATATATATTTTTACAAAGATATACAGGGTGTGCGATTTAAGACCGGAACACCCCATTATTTCGGAACGCGTTGACCGATTTTAATATATATTTTTTTTGGGACATAGTGCTTGATGAGCTCTATTTGACCATGTGGAAAAATTTTAAATTTTCATTTTTTCAAAGCCTGCTAAGACCCGCTAAATGGGTCGAAATTTAGAGATCGACCATTAGGCAATTTTTTTTCAAAAAAATGGAGCGCATTCGATTCAGACGTGCCTCAAATGCCTTTATACAAAGTTTAAGCTCAATACCTTATATAGGGTGTTTGTCACAGCGTAGCAAATTTTCTAATTTTTCATATTTCAACTGACCCTGTATAAAAATCTATTATGCGGACAAAAAAGGTAAAGTATTCATTCGACTTAGAGCCATGTCAGATATCTAGGAACGAAGTTTTATGGCTGTAACTTCTACAGGTAGATGTCTGGATTTCAACATTTTTTTTTTTTATTAAGTAGATTTTACTGTTGAAATCCAGACATCTACATGTAGAAGTTACAGCGATAAAACTTCGTTCTTAGATATCTGACATGGCTCTAAGTCGAATGAATACTTTACCTTTTTTGTACGCATAATAGATTTTTATACAGGGTCAGTCGAAAAGTGAAAAATGTGAAAATTCGCTACGCTGTGACAAACACCCTATATAAGGTATTGAGCTCAAACTTTGTATAAAGGTATTTGAGGTACGTCTGAATCGAATGCGCTATCCATTTTTTCGAAAAAAAATTGCCTAATGGTCGATCTCTAAATTTCGACCCATTTAGCGGGTCTTAGCAGGCCTTGAAAAAACGAAAATTTAAAATTTTCCACATGGTCAAATAGAGCTCATCGAGCACTATGTCCCAAAACAAAAAAATATTAAAATCGGTCAACGCGTTCCGAAATAATGGGGTGTTCCGGTCTTAAATCGCACACCCTGTATATATTTATAAAACTTATAAATATTTTAACAAAATAAATATATTTAATGAAAAAATATATGTATACTTATTTGTACATGTACATTCTGTATAGAGGGCACGTTTCATGAAAGGATTTTTAAGGGTGATGTTTCAAGCAACTCGTGAATTTCAGGGTTTTAGAAAAAAATCGAAATTTCAAAGAGATACCAATCAAAAAAAAATTTGTGGAAACCTGGTACCTAGAAACTTTGGTTAAAAAACCATACTTGTCTTTTACCCTCTGTAGACTGCAAGATGTTTGAAATAAAAAAAATCGGAACAAACAGGCGGTTCAGAATTAAATTCTCTTTTAAATTCCGCAAACCGCGCATCGATATCTTTATCCTTCGCAAAATATTTGACTTCAAAATTAAACTAAAAATTATTTTTGGACAATGTGATACATCGTTGCAAAGCGAATTTAGAGCACTATTCAAATATAAAAAAATTAAATTTGGCGACTATAAGGAAACACAAATAAGTAGATAGCAGTAACTCAAGAACAAATGACGGTATAGAATGTATATTTGGTAACGTCAAGAAACGCACCGTGAAAAAGGATCCTTTGGAATTACCTCAAGAAGGAAGACTGGCTCGAATTCTTTCTATCTCCAACAATAACGGAGATAGTAATACCTGCACCCTTAATTAGGAACACAGCGTGTATAATTTTTTTACATAATAAGGAAATAAACTGAGTTAGCGACATACACAAAATCTGCAAACAAGAGAACGTCGCAGCACAGATACTTTTATTTTGAAATGGTTCAGTTTATATGAAATCCGCATTTTTTTCAGATTTTAAGATTGTAGGAGGATGCCTACTTTAATTATTATATAACGCAATTGTTTTTCATACTGCCTACGACGGTTTGATTCGACTAATTCGAGCTGCCGTTTTTACTAATTGGAAGTTTCCTGATTTGTATTAACGTCTAGTACTTACTATAATAGTTAACAAGAAATAAATGTACATGGTAAACA
Source organism: Rhagium mordax (assembly GCA_963680705.1). Taxonomy (NCBI): domain Eukaryota; kingdom Metazoa; phylum Arthropoda; class Insecta; order Coleoptera; family Cerambycidae; genus Rhagium; species Rhagium mordax. Next base: position 130,060,429 of record OY796656.1, on the reverse strand, counting down.
AAAACGAATTTCGGTATCGCTTGTATATTTTATTAGCATTCCACTCTCAGAAAACAAAATTTAGGATATCTTGATATCCGATCGGATTTTTTCTCAATAAAAATAAGTATCGTACTTACCCGACATAATCGTGATTTAACTTGAGATTCTCAATGGTCATATTCAGCTCCTTGAAGCTCCTAAATTGCAGGTCGTTGAGGTTGGAGGAGGCCAGCCTCAGAGACACCCTGTCTGTCGGGGAGAAGTGCCCCCGAAGAACGCTCACCACCTGGTCGTACGAATTCATCTTGTCGCAGGATATCGTCGTGATTTTCGCGGTGTCCAGCCTGCAGTTGCAGGGAGCGATCTCCTTCCACATGGGGCAGTGCTGGATGCCGGCGGAGATCCCGAGGATGGAGAGAAGAAGGGTTGACATGGTTAACGGGTAAAATATCATTAGTTCACTTGAGCACTTGAGATTTTATATGTTATGCACGTTTTGGGAACACTCGGTTTTTTTTCAAACGCGGAGGGCCAGAAAATACGATCAGAAACTCCTCAACCGGAAGTGGTAGTCAGAAGATATAAATCAACCCGGGTCGCGCGCTGGTCTGCTAGTGACTGACTGCTGGTGGCGCCTAAATTTTCTTGACTGGAGCGCGAAGTGATATGTGCGTACGGATGCTGGACAGGCGCCACAACCAGCCATATATCTCTATCGGTGTCCCCGGGGTATGTGTATCTCCACACGGATAATTAGACTTGCAACAAGTAATCTTACTCGCTCGCTACTTACCAGCGCTATTGCTTCTGGATTCTCGACATCTGATTGCATTCTTCTTTGGCTCCACACTTCATCGTTCGCGAGATTTATATCGGATAGGCGATGGCGCCTGCGAAACCTGCCACCGTCGGTATACGAACTGACATCTGAATACTTCCTTGTTGCACACCATAGCACGCTTTTTTTTTTATATAAACACCGCGAATTATGCGCCGCACCTTGCTCGGGGTCGGGATTTATTGCAAACGGCCGCTCGCTCCTGAAATTAAGACGAGGAAAAAACAAAACGTACGGAATTTCAAATTAGATGAAACAAATTTGGACTGTTTAATATTACCTAAATAAATATTTTTCGTCAAAAGTGATACTTGTTAACTATACATGGCGTCCCCATAGTGAAGTTTTATTTTTGTTATACAGGGTGTTTCAGGAAACCGCGCTAAATAGTTGGACTGATTCTCTCCGAGGAAATATTAAAAAAGTTTACAAAAATACTTTTTTCTACTACCGATCCTAAAGTACTAACTTTACACACGCTGTTAGAGTGCGTAAAGTGTTTTTACCTTACGCACTAGTGCGTAAAGTAATTGCACACCTATTAGAGCACCTATAATAATCATATCTTATTTTAAAAACGTTAAATGTGGTTATTTAATTTTACAATAATGATTGAATTTTTTACAATTCTGAAGTTTCATTTATATTCTTGACATCATAGACAAAGAAATAATAGACATTGATTAGTTTCACTCATTTAAAATTAAGTATTGTGATTTTTAAATGACATTATTAAGTTTTGACGTAATAGGTAAGTTTTGACGTTTCACATTATTATTACAGAATTTAGGTTCATTTCGGTAGTAGAAAAAATGTCGTATGCAATTCGTGCGCAAAGTGAGCTTTATTCACTCGTGGGAGTGGGAGTTCCCATTCGTGAAAAAATCTCACCTTACGCACTTCGAAAAATGAAGATAAATAGCGAAAAACATTTTCGAATTTTTTCCCCGTTTTCTCTACAGCGCCCCTTTTTTTCTACACCATTGACTTGGAATTTTTTTAGTATTTTTTTCGGACTCGCGAGGTTCACTTTAGTCGGTCCCCATTCTTCTTTTTTTGTCCAGATAAAAAATATTATTGCTTCGTCCCGTCGTTTATGGGTTGTAGAAAATGTCAATTTTATCAAAAACCATAAGAATTTCGAAAGGAAGCCAAAAATACTTTTTTGCTCTAAAAGGAACGTAGAATAAAATTTTTCTATTAAATATGACCAGTGGCGTACAAACAAAAAGTTCTTGTGGTTTAAGGGGTAATCGATCAGAAAAAAATTATCACCCACAGTGAGTGTAATATTTTGGACAAAATTTATTTTAACTGGTGTGATTGCCTTAATTATACCTGTATGTCAAATTTGAATAAAAAATCTTTATTCGTTATTATTGAGATATTGAAAAAAAAATTTTTTCCACCAACTTTAACACCTTGTATTTTGAAATCCGTTCGTTTTTCGATATATGTTTATATGACAAAAAGTTATTATTATTAGGCGTAGTATCCGCTGGCGAAGTTTCCCGACTTAAATTCGGACCACCCTGTATAAAAACCACATTTTAGATGCTCTGCAGTGGGAAGTTATGGACTTTTTTTGGACAAAATTCGCCCGACAACTGAATTCGCAACAAAAGCTAACATTTTTTTTTAAATTGCATAGAAAGGATGTTGCTATAACATGGTACTGCTATAAAGTAACTAAAATTAAATCTGACCTCATGTTTCGGAAACACCCTGTATAATTATTTATTCTAAAATATTTTAACTAAGAATTATTCCACTGGAGAACTTTCGAAATAAAATAATAGTTAACTTCTCTTTTTTTTATACCGGGTGTAAATGAAATTAGGCTCACCCCTATAACTTTTTTTTTTTCAGATATCATTTTGAAATTTTGCAAGCTGCAATAACAAGTAAATTTGAATTAATGCATGTTAATAAAATGATCCTAGCACTTCCGGTTTCACCGAAAATGACCGTAACATCGGTTTTTTTAAATGGAACACCCTGTATATTTTTACATTTTTGGATTCAGGGATTTATTCTGCATACGTTGGTATCAACTTCGAGGAAGAAACATAACCTCAAACATTTTTTTAGGATAATTTAAGTTGGCATCTAGGGAGCCATGACTGCTGAAAAACTTTTATTATATATAAGTATTATATATATTTACAATCAGAAAGGTAGGGTGGATCTAAATATGTAAAAAAATACAGGGCATTCCATAAAAAAAACCATACTTTTTCCACCCTTCGTATACCGTTGAAGGAAGAAAAAAAGTAATAGCATATATGAAATCTACGAAAAATTCTATGTGTAGGTTTTGAAAATTTTGAATCGTTAATAATTGACCGAAATAAGGGGGAGTATATATTTTTGCACGAAACGCCCTAAGTTTAAATTCAATTATTTATGTCATTTTTATAGCAAATATATAAGTGTCATATATATTTGTAATCAGAAGGACGAGGCGAATCCAAATATGTAAAAATATATAGGGTGTTCCATTTAAAAAAACCATACTTTTTTCTGCGCCTCGTATACGGTTGAAGTAGGAAAAAAGTAATAGCATATTCAAAATCTACAAAAAATTCTGCGTTAGACCGGTTTTTGAAAAATTTAAATCGGTGGTAATTGACCGAAATAAGGGGGGGGGTATAGTTTTATAGGAAACACCCTGTACTATAAAAAAATACTAAGTCGGGTCCTGTGCAATATTAATTTTCAAAATCCGAATAACCGTACATAAAACACATCAAAATTATGTCAGAATTTGATACTAGTAGTTATTCTAGTTTTTTAGCATTTAAAGAGTTTCTGATTAATAAATTGATGTTTTTTTTTTAAAAAATTATCTTATTGAAGCAACACCTAAAATCTACCTTATACTACATTTTACGTTAGATAATGGTAGAAATTGGATGGAGTTTTCCTTTATAACCACAATATAATATTGATATATTTTATGCACGGCTATTGGGATTTTTTAAAATAAATATGAAACTAATTTCCAAGCACATGTCTATGGTTTTCTGCAATTTACTCGAAAAGCGTGCATCCTTCGAAAAAATTATAAGAGAGGCTTTTTGTACAAAAAATATCATAGAATCTGAAAAAAATTTGTGGCTAGGACCAGTGGCGTAGAAGTCTGGTAGGAAAAATGGTCACTACCCCTCTAGTTTGACGCCACTGGTGATGTTCGGAAACTTTTATAAAAGGTAAATATTAGTGCTGTACGAAACTATTTTACATCACCAAATATTTTTTTAATATTCGTTTGAGAGATATTTAAAAAAATCATTTAAAAAATAAAAACCTCAACACCCTGTATCTCAAAAACGGTGTATTTTAGAAGCAATGTTTATAAAGCAAACTCATATTATTTTTCTATCTATGTTATATCGTTCTTTGAACTTTACTCCATTGTATAATAAAGGTGACGTTCATCATAACTTCTAGCCCCAGCTCGTTATCATACGCAGTCACTTGGTGCCAAAAAGTACCCAAACCTCGAACTTAATTCTGTAGCGGCTTGTAATTTGTTTTTTGCGGATTCTTAAACATTAGGGTCTCAACTTCAAATATTAAAAGGAATAAATGTGCTTTTACCCCTAAGAGGGTGAAAACCACCCCTGAAGTTTAAAATTTAATACTGACTCAAATACTAAGAGTTAGTTATTTAAAAAATTCATGTACATACAGGGTGATCATTTTAAGTGCCTCACTCGATTTTCCTGCTTTATTCTTCACCTAGGAAAAAAATTCAAAAACCATACTTGTGTACTTTTTTCCGAGGAATCCGATTCCGAAAAGATAAAAACAATTGAATGTCAAAGAAAAAGTTATGGCCGTAAAACTGAAAAAGAAAAAAATATACACCCTGTATATTAATGCGGAAATGGATATGTGACATTTCACTGATTGTAAATGTGTATCAGATACATATTTTTCACTTCCGGTTTGACCGGAAATTGCTTTAATTTTTTTGTTTTAGGTGATACACCCTGTATATTGAGCTCAGTTTAAAGAACATTTCTTTCTGAATTCAACAATATATAACATATTATCATTATCTTTCATATTTAATAAGATATTGGGGTTTAAATTTAAAATAACACAAATATATATGTTATGAAATAAAATCATCCATGAAAACAAACAAAAGCATTTAAATTATTTTTTATTTATTTCAAAAACTAAAGAATACAAGTTATTATGCTATATCTTCTTTTGTTTTTGAAATAAATAAATAATTTAAATGCTTTTGTTTGTTTTCATGGATGCCTTTATTTCATAACATATATTTGTGTTATTTTAAATTAAAACCCCAATATCTTATTAAATATGAAAGACAATGATGATATGTTATATATTGCTGAATTCAGAAAGAAAAGTTCTTTAAACTGAGCTCGATATACAGGGTGTATCACCTAAAATAAAAAAATTAAAGCAATTTCCGGTCAAACCGGAAGTGAAAAATATGTATCTGATACACATTTACAATCAGTGAAATGTCACATATCCATTTCCGCATTAATATACAGGGTGTATATTTTTTTCTTTTTCAGTTTTTCGGCCATAACTTTTTTCTTTGACATTCAATTGTCTTTATCTTTTCGGAATCGGATTCCTCGGAAAAAAGTACACAAGTATGGTTTTTGAATTTTTTTCCTAGGTGAAGAATAAAGCAGGAAAATCGAGTGAGGCACTTAAAATGATCACCTGTGATTACGAATCTCAAGTCAGAATTTTAGAATTCGCGATTGCACCCCTAATATGGCCGATATAATAGGGGTAGGTACAATAGAAAAACATATTTTGTCTATTTTGAGCAAGTAGAATTTTTTTTTGCAAATTCTTATACTTTAGGGCTTAAGACTTATATCTTAATAAGAAAAATTATTGCTCTTACCCCTGAGAGGGCAAAAACCACCCCTAAAATCAAAAAATTGATTCGTCTGGGCGTTCCTTTCAAGATTCAGTAAAAAAGAATCCTCAGAAATCAACCACGAATGATTTTTCCTTATCAGCCGAACACTTTACAACGTTAACGTTAATATCATCACGAATGCGTCATGACGTACCTACCTACATCCACAAACGCAATCAAATCGTAATTACCACAATTAATTTGAGGAGAAACACCATGCTTCAAAAATAGAACAATCTTAGAAAAAATCATAGATTGCAGACCATTAACTGTTATTACAACCAACGTAATCAGCAGCTCTATTGAAACCTCAGTGATGAATTACAGCGGATCTCTCTTGAATGGCAACGCGAACTATTTGCAGCACACCAGGCAATTATAATTATCTGCTCGTTGATTTACTGTTCACGAAATTAGATACATCGCAGCGTATTTATTTTATATAAACACTTTAATTATCCCAATTCTTAATATATTTTGTTCGATTAATCATACGAACGAAGGTTAGAAAATAGTTGGATCATGACCTAGAACAGAATAAATAGACGTGCTACATTTACTGTGTGTATACGCGTACATGGGGTGTTAGATCACACTTCCTTTTGATTTTGGTTCTTTCTAGGTGACGCTGCGCCTCAGTTGCCGAAAAACACGAAATACTCTCTGTACTACAATAACATCAACTGGTGACCGCAGTATTGGGTGCAACCTGCGCATTATTATTTACCAAGTCTTGCTGTAAAAATATAACAAAACATTGTAACAATAGTTATGCCCACAATCCACATCTAGTTCCAAGAATTGAGTAATAGTCCTCAATCTAGGGGTACTTTTAAGAATCTGCAACTTTTGATGGAAGCAATTCGGGAGTGGTAAGACATTTTTGGGCAAATATGAAGAAGTGGCGTCAATCGTTCCGGACACATAATGTCCGAATTATTTAATTAATATACAGGGTGAGTCACCAAGGGCGCCTCGGTCGATAACTCCTTTAATATTTATTATACAGAAAAAAGTTTCAAATAAAAGTTGTAGGAGACCAAGAGTACCATATTTTAAAATTATTTCCAATGATACATGGTGTTTGATATTAGAGTGGCATATCAAAAGTATGTTTTTTTAAATGGGACACCCTATATATTTTTGAAAATTCTTATTCCTTCTTTCATTACCTTTTCGAATATATCTGGTTTTTGAAATTCCGTTGCGGCGTTGTCGAATTATTCAACTTTTTTCAAAAAAATTGTCACTTGCAGACCTCACTAATGAATTCTGCATGAGCGGTATTTTCACAGATTAAGCAAACTTTTTTTGGTAAGTGTTAAGCAATGCCATGTCCTAGCCTCCAGATATTTTAAAGTTGATATTATTTGTACAGGGTGTTTATTACGATGATACAAAAATGGCTAACTTTAATCTATCATAACTTCATTTTTTTAAATGGAATACCCCGTATATTTTTACATATTTGGATAGAGTTTTTGTCGCTCTTCAATTTTTATTAACCTATGGTTATACCTAAAACCAACGGTTTCCAGTGAAATTGCATTCTAATAAAAACATTGGGCAATTTCTAGAAATTCGAATATCATAGGAGGCATTGGCACGTGTTTTTTTTTGTTTTTGCAAGAAAGAACTATGAGCATTATTGTTTCAATTAATGTAAGTTTCATCTCTTATAAATGAAAAGAAAGTTGTCTTAGTATTCTACATTTAAATACTTGAACTGTGTGAATTTTCCAAATATCTAGATGGCATTTATCACTGATATTTGTTTGTAACAAATTTGAAACGCTTTTAATTTGTAGACTTCATTGTTACGTTAATTTCTACTTAAATTAGTATTTAAAATGAATTTTTCTAAGCAAGATAGAATTAATATAATTTACTGTATCGGGGAGAGTTGTGGTAATTTTTTGTTGGCCTCTAGATTGTATGGTCAAAAATTTCTACGATTTTCTACGAGGTTTAGCACAACAGAAAAAGTGTTTTCTTCATTTACGACTGGTTTAATTCACTTCGGCTTCTTAAACATAACTTTTCCGCTTTCATTGAATTTAGTTTTTAATTTAGTAAAAGCGCGACAATTCGGATGTCTTTGGTCTGGATCACGGTGTAAGATAATTAGGTGGTGAAACGCCTCAATGTATCGTATGGTTAGAATGTCTCCAAATTGTTAACGCATCGTAAGACAAAGAGAGAGAGTGTGTGGCCGCGAGGGCACCGCGGACTAAGCCCCGAATCGTCCCTAGTTAATTTCCACTTCATTTTACCAGGTCGAAAAATATACCATTCGATGCAGAAAAATGTGTAGAACACGATTGTTGAAAAATTATGTGTTTATATTGTCGGCTACTGTGCAAAAAAAAATAAAAACCATAAATGAAATTGGACGCCGGCACGTTTAACTCGAAACGCTGCTAAAACCGTTCGAGTTATGAAAAAAATTAACATAAACAATTTTATAGAGAACTAAATTTCCTATAAAAAAGTCAGTGGTGGCATTAGTCTATCTTTAATAGTTTTGGTGTGAGGGCGCCTCAAATTCGCGCGCTGATCTTTTGTTAAATTAAACTTATCGTTTTCCGGCGCACAACTTTCAGGCCCGCGGTGTAAGAATTGTCTTACACCGTGCTCACGCCTAAAATATTTAAGATAGATATATGCCGTCACTGACTTTTTTATAGGAAATTTAGTTCTCTATAAAATTGTTTATGTTAATTTTTTTCATAACTCGAACGGTTTTAGCAGCGTTTCGAGTTAAACGTGCCGGCGTCCAATTTCATTTATGGTTTTTATTTTTTTTTGCACAGTAGCCGACAATATAAACACATAATTTTTCAACAATCGTGTTCTACACATTTTTCTGCATCGAATGGTATATTTTTCGACCTGGTAAAATGAAGTGGAAATTAACTAGGGACGATACGGGCCGCAGCCCGCACGGTCCAGTGGCCACACACTCTCTCTCTTTGTCTTACGATTTCGCGTCTCTAGCGTTAACAGTTTGGAGACATTCTAATTGCGGCGTTTCTTCACCTAATTATCTTACACCGTGGTCTGGATATTTTTGACCATACAATCTAGAGGCCAGCAAACAACTCGGCAAACAATTACCATAACTCTCCCCGATACAGTAAATCATATTAATTCTTTCTTGTTTAGAAAAATTCATTTTAAATACTAATTTAAGTAGAAATTAACGTAACAATAAAGTCTACAAATTAAAAGCATTTCAAATTTGTTACAAACAAATGTCAGTGATAAATGCCATCTAGATATTTGGAAAATTCACACAGTTCAAGTATTTAAATGTAGAATACTAAGACAACTTTCTTTTCTTTTATAAGAGATGAAACTTACATTAATTGAAACAATAATGCTCATAGTTCTTTCTTGCAAAAACAAAAAAAAAAACACGTGCCAATGCCTCCTATGATATTCGAATTTCTAGAAATTGCCCAATGTTTTTATTAGAATGCAATTTCACTGGAAACCGTTGGTTTTAGGTATAACCATAGGTTAATAAAAATTGTAGAGCGACAAAAACTCTATCCAAATATGTAAAAATATACGGGGTGTTCCATTTAAAAAAATGAAGATATGATAGATTAAAGTTAGCCATTTTTGTATCATCGTAATAAACACCCTGTACAAATAATATCAACTTTAAAATATCTGGAGGCTAGGACATGGCATTGCTTAACACTTACCAAAAAAAGTTTGCTTAATCTGTGAAAATACCGCTCATGCAGAATTCATTAGTGAGGTCTGCAAGTGACAATTTTTTTGAAAAAAGTTGAATAATTCGACAACGCCACAACGGAATTTCAAAAACCAGATATATTCGAAAAGGTAATGAAAGAAGGAATAAAAATTTGCAAAAATATATACGGTGTCCCATTTAAAAAAACATACTTTTGATATGCCACTCTAATATCAAACACCATGTATGATTAGAAATAATTTTGAAATATGGTACCCTTGGTCTCCTACAACTTTTATTTGAAACTTTTTTCTGTATAATAAATATTAAAGGAGTTATCGACCGAGGCGCCCTTGGTGACTCACCCTGTATAATTAAAAATTACAGTGGGTGCACGTTCGGGGTGACGAAAACCTGGACCGATGCTCCTGATGTTGGCAAAGCAGCTGTCGAAAATGGGGCCAGTTATTTTGAGAAGAGCTGGTATATTTTTTATTTCGAAAACATGTTTTTTTAGAACGAACCTGTCGCCATATTAATTTACTAAAACAATTTCGGATAGCGTGAATATTTAAAACAAATTATAATTTTGGAAAAATTCAATAATGCGAAACAATGAATTTGAAAGAGGATTAAAAATAAAAATATAAGAAATCTAAAAATTACTGTTAAATCTTGTTTTGTGTTGATATAGGTAATTTATTTTATGATCTGATACGCCTTTTTTAATAGCTCTTGAGTTTGGCCCATCAAGATCTTACATTTGGCTTCTTCAGCGAAATTCAAGTTTGAAAACTAACTGCAGGAATTGCTTATATTAAATTTTTTTTAAATTTTCTGTATTTTAAAAAAAATTTGAAATGGGCATACGTATCTGCAAATTAAAAATCGTGTTAAAAATTCTATCACCTAGGTTGTTTTCGAAATAGAAGCGTCCACAAATCACGCGGGTGACTTCCAGATAATAAATAACCTTTATCAGAGCTAATAAATCTCGTGAGAAATTTATGTAAACAACACTCAACAATTCGCGCGTCGACCATTAATAAAACTACCTCTTTAAGATTATACACGATGATGCCCGCAACATTCGCTAGATTCCTTTAAATCCCCGTAAATCATGACATTAATATATTCGGTATTTAGACAGATGAACGTAAACACACATGTAAATCAATGGTAATCGTACCGGTATGCCAAGTATCTCTCTAGCAACTGTGTTTGCAAATATTTTAATATGCCTAATTTATAAATGCATATCAAAACTATAACAAGCAAGATTGGTGAGGAATTTCAAGTTAGCAGGTTCGAGAGCACCTGTCCAAATCAAGTGTGAATATATCATTAACTTATTTTGAACGGTTTTTTATGAATAAATTTAAATTTAAGTTTAATTAAATGCTCGCTCGCTTCTTGATCGCAATAAATGAACAGTGACGGTGAAATGTTACAGGGATGGAGATGCGAAAGGAATTCCGGAATTCTAAAGGACTTTTTGTTAAGCGAAAATAAACAGTTACATTTTTTAAATTTCCTTTTCGATTTAGCGTGATTTTGGTCCTACTTGCTCAAAACAAACAAAATATGTTTTTTCATTGTACCCCTATGATATCGGCTATATTGGGGGTGCAATCGCGAATTCTAAAATTCTGACTTGAGATTCGTAATCAGCTAGGTACCTCAAACACATATGCACGAATTTCTTTAATAACTAACTCTTCATACTTGAGTCAGTGGTTTTCACCCTCTTAGGGGTAAAAGCACATTTATTCATTTTTAATATTTGAAGTTGAGACCCTAATGTTTAAGAATCCGCAAAAAAAAAAAATTACAAGGCGCTACAGAATTAGTTCGATGTTTGGGTAATTTTTGGCACCAAGACTGTATTATTAATGAATATCAGTTTTTCCAAAGTAATGTTTTATTAATAAATATAACTATGACAAATTATACATTTACGAAAATATTAACAAACAACATTTTTTTAGATCAAAGCCAACTATGATTTCCATTTAAAAAGTTAAATTTGGTTCATAGTTCAAAATTTTAAACTCATCGAAAAATTATCTACATCTACGTAAGAAAGTGTCTACTGTCTTTTCAAAGTTTTTACCGGTTGAAAAAATATCCAAAGCTGAAAAAAGTTAGCTTGCAAAATATTATGCACAGAAGCTCCCTGAAATAAAATTCAATTTTCATTTAAAGGAATATCTAGAGACACCTAAAATAAAATTTTAAAATTCCGAGTTATAATTCGAAATTTTATTACAAAATTCCGAGTTATATGTCGAAATTTCAAAATTCCGAGTTATAACTCGAAATTTTATTTCAAAATTCCCAGTTATAAGTCGAAATTTTGATATTCCGAGTTATAACTCAATATTTTATTTCAAAATTCCGAGTTATAACTCGGAATATGGAAATTTCGACTTAACTCGGAATTTTGAAATAAAATGTTGAGTTATAACTCGGAATTTTGAAATAAAATTTTGAGTCATAACTCGGAATTTAAAAATTTCGACTTATAACTGGGAATTTTCAAATAAAATTTCGAGTTATAACTCGGAATTTTGAAATTTCGACTTATAACCCGGAATTTTTTAAATAACATTTGGAGTTATAACTCGGAATTTCAAAACTTCGACTTATAACTGGGAATTTTCAAATAAAATTTCGAGTTATAACTCGGAATTTTCAAATAAAATTTTGAGTTATACTTAACTCGGAATATTGAAATAAAATTTTGAGTTATAACTCGGAATTTCATAATTTCGACTTATAACTGGGAATTATGAAATAAAATTTCGAGTTATAACTCGGAATTTTGAAATTTCGACTTATAACTCGGAATTTTTTAAATAAAATTTTGAGTTATAACTCGGAATTTTGATATTTTATTTTAGGTGTCCCTTCCAGAGCTTCGTAGATATCTACAATATAAACAAACTGACAAATGCGAGTTTCTTATCTGTCCAAAATCTACCTTATTTATAAATAAGCGTATTAAAAATTTCATAATTTATAATTTTTTACTCCATATGATTTTCAAATGAAAGTGAACCAGTGAACCAGTTACAAAATCAATCCTGTTTATTACATTACAAGGATCAAGTCCATAAATATTTGGAAAATGAAGCGATTTATGTTTAAAATTCTTTAGAATTTCTCCTAATACACATAGTAGGAGAGCCCTTGACCAGGATTTTCGACCTCATCGCGACACGAGGATTCTATTTTCTTCAACAGTTCATGTCAATATAAAAAAAAATCAATTGCGATAAAAATCGCTTAAATCCGACAAAATCGCCTCTTTCCAAAAATTCATAAACTTCCTTAGGAGGCAAATCGAGACAAACGATTACTCCTCAGGATTTTCTAAATTACATCTAGTTTTCAAAAAAAAATACTTTCCGCAACATCCTGTGACTTTCCTCCATAAATAAAACTTGTTTCTTTCGACTCGAACCACGGTGTAAGACAATTAGGTGATGCCACGAGCCGGCCGACCGCGTCGTCAATTTGTTAACGCTGGGATTAGAGGGAGATGGTAGAACTAGGGCCGCATATTTTACCGTGAATCGGGCTCATTGTATGGATGTAGCTGTTTAAAATCTAAAGCAATTCTTTTTAAATGTACTCTCTCTCTTTGTCTTACGATTTCGCGTCTCTTGCGTTAACAGTTTGGAGACACTCTAATTGAGACGTTTCATCACCTAATTGTCTTACACCGTGACCTCGGCATTAAAGGTTTTCTTTTTATCATTCATGATAAAAAGTTAAACTTTAATTCCTTGATACATAAATAACTATTACCCGCATTGTTATGTAAAATAAAATTAGTTTTGTAATTATGTCTTGCGAGTGGGATTCACAGGGAAATTCTAGTGATATGCTTGAATAAAATGTTTTCCAGAATTCAGGGTAAGGAAGTAATTGAATATAGTTCCATTTGAATAATTTAGACCTCCCCTAGATTTCACACTTACAAATTCGGCTATAGCTGGTAAAATTATATATTATGCACACACTGTTTACGTAATTTACAAATATTACTTGGTTACCGGGCCCTATACTCCCTCTCTTTGTCTTATGATTTCGCGTCTCTTGCGTTAACAGTTTGGCGACACTCTAACCATACGATACATTGAGGCGTTTCATCACCTAATTGTCTTACACCGTGACTCGAACTAAACATTTTTCATGAAATTACCCGTGTCGTGAAATTTTAGTCGAGGGCTCTCCTACTAAAAGCCCTACTTTTTACTTCTATGACAAAAAAAATAGTTCAAAGCTAATATTTTTCATAAAATCTGGCAAAAGTGGAACGAATTAGTAGAAAATGATGTGGTAGATAGCATGGACTTGTACCATCATAACGGTCATATTGTGATTGGCATGGTGTTCATTGTTTCTTTAATGATACAAAGCATTCTTGTAGATAACTTTATTTTCATTACGGGCCAATATTGAACTTGTTGCCGCAACAATCCGGTTCTCTTATTTGAATTGTCTAGCGCAAATGAGCTATTTACGAAGCAAGCAATCAATGAAAATATTTACAAAAATGTTGAAGATTAATTAATCGAAACGGTAAATACACGCGTGTACACAAATTATACCAAATCTAAGGCAAATATTTGCACAGGACCTAATATACAACCAATCACAAACTCCCGATCCCGATGCATTATTATTTTAAGTCGGATGGTGCCTACATGAATGTGGTTTGTACCACTATTGACCAATGACCACTGTTTACCTAGATTTGTTTATTCTATACAAACAATTAACGTCATAAATTGTTGTTAGTCGACAAATTACAAAACCAGCTCGGTCGTGATTATTTTATTACTACTTAATATGTTATCTCTAAGTATTGATCAATAAATATCAACACGGTACATGCCATCAGACTCATAAAATCATTATTGGCACCGAAAAAACCTTAAAACTTAATTTATGGGTATTTTTTGTTGTGGGTCAAGAGGCTATCGTTCCTAACACGTTTTTTTTTATTTTCCAGCAGAAGTGTGAGGTTTCGTTGGAATTATCCATTGACAGCGCGATAGTCTATCTCTTGTTTCAATTTAAGAAATTTTGTTTTTGGTCTTTGTTCAATTAACATGCAGTTTCGTGCACATTCTTTGATACTGGCAAACAATTCGATATAATTGAAATATATTTAAAAAATTACAGAGTGAACGAAGTAATTTGATATATTTGGGTTTTTCGCTATTAAGTCACCAAAGTGCTTTACATGACTCCTACTTTTTTATTGGCTCTCTGGAATGAGTTGCCAGTTTTTTCCTAATAGAACAAGTTAATGTTTAATGAATAAAAAATAATTTAAGTAATTCACAACGAAGAATATTATTATAAAAATTTTCCAATACTCATCGGCTCAGAAAGAAAAGTTTTTCAGCAGTCATGGCTCCCTAGATGCCAACTTAAATTATCCTAAAAAAATGTTTGAGGTTATGTTTCTTCCTAGAAGTTGATACCATCGTATGCAGAATAAATCTCTGAATCCAAAAATGTAAAAATATACAGGGTGTTCCATTTAAAAAACAGATGTTACGGTCATTCAGTTTATTAACATGCATTAATTCAAATTTACTTGTTATTGCAACTACCAAAATTTCAAAATGATAGGTATCTGAAAAAACAAAAATGTTATAGGGGTGAGCCTAATTTCATTTACACCCGTATACAGTGTGGCCCATTTTGAATGCAAACACCCATGTAAAAAATGTGTCTATTATCCGATTGATTTTAACGAGACCTTTTTATAAGATATACCATCGAAAACTCTACTTTATTACAAAAATTTAGAGATTATTTCAATTTTCAAGACCTACTATAATTTTTTCAATGTTAGAAGTGGACAAATTTGATTAGCGACTTTCTTATTAAAAACGTAACTATACCTACCAGTGGATTCAGAAATATCTCAAATGGGTAAACCCAAAATTTCGTGAAAAAATATTAAATAATGGCAGAGTTATCAAGAAATTAATTAGGTAAGTATTTTATAATAACTGTTTGTTATATGATTTTTTCTAAAAATCGAAGAATCCCATGAAAAATAAATTAATAAAATATAAATTAAAAATGAATCAAGTGGGACAAATAATAAATAAATTAAAAAGCCTTCCGCTTTAAAATACTTTTATATTTTTCTTTGATTCAATAAATATCTATTATACAGGGTGGGGCAATAGTGCGTCGGACCTCGATATCTCGAGTTCTACGATAGCTAGAAATTTTAAAAAAAATTACAAGTAAACTAGATAAAAAAGTCTATAACTGGAAATTATTCTCGAACATACAGGGCGAGCTAAGACGAAATTACAGGACCAAGTGCCTTTTTTTAAACGGAATGCCATGTATATCAGTACATTTTTTGAAGCCTCTTTCTAGGCTCTATTCATTCCTATATTAGCATTGAATATCTCCCAACCACTTGGATGTAATGAATTTTTTTGTTGAAATAATGCAATCCTCAGATGGATATTAAAAAAATCACCACATTCACAATTTATGGGTTTTAAGAAAAACTTATGTGAATACCAGTTACGAGACATCTAATTAATGTTTTTGAATCATTTTCATTTCCTAAAACTGTACAGGGTGGCCAAAAATTATTTTTCAATTAAGAACTTTTTAAATTGAATTTTCTCAACTTTTTCAAATGGAACACCCTGTATATTTTTCAACGATGTGATGCAGAAATGAAAAACGAACATTTTTTTGTGTACTTCCCTATGGCTAATTGCAACCAATTCAATACAAATTGTAACTAACGACCGATAAATGTGATAAATGCTCCATTGTACAGGACAATTTATACCAAACTGAGGTTTTATTGCTTGTCGAATAACTAAAACAGCAAAAAAATGTACAAAAAAACATTACAGTAAAGGACCTGTTAAATACTATTTACTCATTTCAATGGATTGGAAGAATGGTCCCACTAAATGGCCTCATTTCAAAATTGCATAAAGACGTGTGTCAATCAAAATGGGCAACACGTCGAACACCTATTATAAATTTTTCTAATGAATTATTTGAGCGAACCTCTTTTTTTAAGTTTATTCTTGAATTTGACGCTTATTTATTTATAAAACGAAATTGGTTGCAATTAGCCATACGGAGGTACTTGCAAAAAATGTTCGTTTTTCATTTCTACATCACATTGTTGAAAAATATACAGGGTGTTCCATTTGAAAAAATTGAGAAAATTCAATTTAAAAAATTCTTAATTGAAACATAATTTTTGGCCACCCTGTACAGTTTTAGGAAATGAAAATGATTCAAAAACATTAATTAGATGTCTCGTAACTGGCATTCACATAAGTTTCTCTTAAAACCCATAATTGTGACTGTGGTGATTTTTTTAATATCCATCAGCAGATTGCATTATTTCAATAAAAAAATTCATTACATCCAAATGGTTGGGAGATATTCAATGCTAATATAGGAATGAAAAGAGACTTCAAAAAATGAACTGATATACATAGCATTCCATTAAAAAAAAGGCACTTGGTCCTGTAATTTCGTCTAGACCCGCCCTGTATGTTCGAAAATAATTTCCAGTTATAGACTTTTTTATCTAGTTTACTTGCAATTTTTTAAAAAAATTCTATCTATCGTAGAACTCGAGATATCGAGGTCCGAACGCACTATTGCCCCACCCTGTAGAATGGGGAGCCCTTGCCCAGGATTTTCGACCTCGTGACACGAGGATTCTATTTTTTTTTTCCAACAGTTCATGTCAATATGAAAAAAAATTCTATTGCGACTGACGCCTATCTCGTAGCTAAAGGGGTGAAAAAAATGAATCGAAGACGTGAAAAAAAATGGGTCATAACAGTTGCCTTGGGTGCAGATCCCCATATATCGAGCAATATTCCAAACAGTATTTGCGGCTTATACTGAAGAAAACGATCGAAACTGCTCTGGTTCATATTTTTTATTTTGTTTACGAAAATCATTTTCAGTGATGTGGGCATAATGGGCGATAAAAACGTTAAATCTTTCAATGAGCCGACAAGTGTTTTGCGTTGTTAATCATTTTGTGTGTATAAAATAAGATGTTTTCAAATATAAAATCGATAAACGTGTCAGCGACAATGTAATAATTGAGAAAATAGCAATATAGTAATGAAAGTGCTGGGGTACCTACGCCTGCATTTTTGGGATTCCAGAATTGCTCAGATGGGGACAACGCCTACGTCCTCGTGTGTACAAAGGTGTAAATTCAGTGGGACAATCTCAGATTGCGTGGGTATCACGTTTATTTTTATCCATACCAGAATTATTTCTGGTAATGGGCTGAATTTACGATATCGCTGTTATTTGCAATACTTACTCATCGAAAACTGCTTCGTCATCAGGATTTTGTAACTCTTGTACGCATGATGCCCAATATGGCAATAAAAGGAAAACCAATATCACGGTATTGCTTGATTTATTAAAACATAGAAGGATATTACCCGCACTTACCTTAGGTCGTAGATATTTTTGGTTGATTTGTTTTGTTGTAATTGGTTATTAGTATTCTGGAGAGTTCCCACAGAAAGCGTGTTCTGTGGGGGGGTTGGTATTTTATCTCAACCATGGGGGGTTGGGAGGAAATAAAAGGATGGTAACATGTTTTTTTGCATTTATCTCAAAAACTACTGATTTTAGCAAAAAAATTCGTTGGACATTTTTAAAAGCTTACAAAATTCGCTCTATTTTTAATTTTTTTTATTTGATGAAAATTAGCCCAGCCTGCAATTTCCTCTGAAATGAGAGCTTGAAACAAAAAAATATAAGAGATTAAAGTGGTATACAGGATGTCCCACGACGATCGGCGGCGATCGATATATCGAAAAGTAGACATTGGAAAATTTTGAAAATTTGGTAGTAAACTAATGTCGGTGGGGGCAACTCGGCTAAAATATTTTCAAGATTGTGGCACTTCCGGTTATACCGGAAGTCGATACCAACTTGCTTGTTTTAAATGGGACACCCTATATATTATTTTTTCTTATTTTGACCCAAGGAATATCCCCTTAAATTTGTGCCGCATGTTTAGGAAACACCCTGTATACTGTATAGTTTATATAAATTAATTATTTGTACTGGATTAAACAAGTGCTACGTTTTGTTATTATTGGCATTATTGCTGCAGTATACATAGTATTAATTCAAATATTATTTTTGCGATAATCCAGTGCCGTATTCAGCCAAATACGTTATTAATGGTTTAAAAGTAGCACAACGCCTAATTTACAATATTATTGATGATAGCCAGCCATATTAACAATAACAAATCACACAAAAAAATAAATATACAGGGCCGTATTTAAAAAAAAGTTGCAGGTGGCCCAGCTTAAACGAAACTTTTTTTTTTAAATCTGATTCGGGGCGGCCGGTGGATTTTCAATGTACGATATTTCAATTTAGAGACATGGGACTTGTACCAAATTATAAGAGGTTTCATTTGGGACCAAAATGAGAATATTGGCGAAAAAAATTGAAAAACAATTTGCGAAAAAAATTTACGAAAACCCCATCGCCCTCCCTAGAAAGTCCTGAAATTTTATATGATTGATTTTTTAAAACATCAGAATAATTTTCGATTCGATCAAACACAAGGTTTTTTTGCTTTTGAAAAAATATGATTTTTTGGAAAAGTTACTAGCATTTGAAATTTTTAATGGGTAGAATCCTAATTTCAAAAAATTTCAAATGCTGGTAATTTTTCCAAAAATTAATATTTTTTCAAAAGCAAAACCCTTGTCTTAGATTTCCAATTTCTTTTTTACCAATATTCTCATTTTGATCCCAAATGAAACCTCTTATAATTTGGTATAGGTCTCTAAATTGAAATATCGAACATTCAAAATTCACCGGTCGCCCCTGCCGCCAATAAACTGACCATAAAATTCTGATTTCGGCGATCACATGTTAGCATTTGTTTAAAAAATGTGTTTTTTGTCACTCCATGTACGTAAAGTTCTTCTTAAATAAAGAAGCGTGTTTCCCCAGCGAATTGTAGGAAATTAACTTCTCTAAAACTTCTGTTTAAAGTGTTTTTTTATCAGATTTTTACTTTTCAAGTTAATCGTGGAAGATAAACATAAAACACTTTTCTCTTGGAGACTTAAAAACACAAAAACTGAAAAACCACATCACTCCGTTAAGAAGCAAACAATAATTGAGCATAAAAAAATAAGTTATGACCAAAAAACAAATTTTATTAAAAAATTCAAAATGCCGGATTTTTCTATTTTTTTAATTGACTATTAAAGGATAGGAAAAAAATGTAAAGTTCAAATACCACTTCCGGTTTACACGGAAAATGACGTTTTTTTTTATAAAATATAAAATCATATATTTGTAAATATAATAGTAAAATTTCTTTCCCAATTGTATATATTTATATCTAAGTATTATCTATCTAACAAAGTGTTGTGTTTATGTTTAAGCTACTTAATATTGTCAAAGAAGTGTTTAAAAATTAATTGCTCGCTTCATGAACGGTGTTTTATCGAAGAAATAATTTTTAAAATTTTAAATGATAATTATTAAAAATAGATTGCTATTGCTAATTATAGGTTTTAATTCCAACCAACAAGAAGCATCTTATTTTATTAAATCAAGGCAAATAGGGCTTAATTAATAATGAATTGAACAAGATTTTATTTGACAGTACAGGAACCAAGCAAAAATTTTGATAAAATTGACATAATATTCGAAAATTTTAGAAAATTCATATTTTTGAGGTTAGCTGTGACGTCACGTGCGCGTTCCATTGGTCGAATTGATGCAATGCATAATGCATCCGTTATTTGAGCTCCATTTGAAATTCAAATACTCATATAATAAGATAGAGGAGTTCTATGACAGATGACTAAATTTGTTCAACCCCAAAAATCATAAAATAAAACATATATTTTTAAATTTTAGGGATAGTTCAACATCAACATATACACACATATAATTTACAAATATATTACAATTTAATTACTTTTTAAAATGACTCGATTTGTATTAATTATTGTACGATACTAAAAATAATACATAATTAATTGGGGTTGCATCATACCAACCAACAAATTTGTAAACACCGGACGAATTTGGCATGAAGATATACTAAATTAAATCACGCGGTGATATTTATAGAACTGCATTGGATACGAAGCACCTAACTTAATCTGACATCGAATTATTTATAAAAAGTTGTTTCGAATAAAACTCGACATAAATTAAGTTGAAAGAATGCAACACAAAGACAAAAACCAACAAACTCATAAATAAATATTTCAACTTTTATACGGAGGTGGACGGAAATATGTAGAGAAATGCTGAAATAGTTCTTTGTTAATTTCCTCACTACTTAAATATCAAATATTTTAGTATATTTTTTTTCAATAGTTTAACAACTAATATTTCGTGCGACACATAGTCAAAGGCGTACATACATGAGAAAATTGTGAAAATAAAAATTCACCAGCAAACGCAATATATTTATGCAAAAAGTGTAAAATGCTAGGCAAATAACCGATCAAATATCTTTTAAATATCCCAAAATTAGATTTCATTTAAAAAAAATATCTGCCTACGTATGGCAGCGATCTAAATTCCGAAAAACTCTTTTTGTTATTTCGAGAAGGCTTTCGTGAGAACATTTGTCATATGTTTCATAAATTTAATTTCGTCCTGGCAAATAATAAAAAATAACATCTACGCGAAAAACTCCATAATTCATGTTATTATTAAACCTAAACACTCATGGCTGAAAATGTGCTCGAGATCATTTTGAAAATTGAAAATTTGCGTCAGAGACAAAAAACGTTCCGCTCACCTACATCATTCGTTCCGATAAATCAGGAATTAAGTGATTAATTTGCGCGTTGCGTTTGCGAATAAAATCTCGTGCACACAATTTCGGACGATCCTTGTATAAAGTGTTTTTATAAGCCCGTAACGTCAAGATATACTGATACAGCTTAACAGCATTCTTATGACACAATCAACGGTCTGACGCCGGCGCCTGAATATTTCTACACTTTTATTTTTATATCTTGTATCGATGATATACTAGCAGCTTTAACTGGATAAACATTTGAGAAAGAATATAAATCTAGATTTAAAATAATATACCCATAACTCCATAGCTGATGAAAGTTTTCTTTAAGAAGGTCGCAGATCAAGATTAAACTAACACTTAGAGTGTCTACGAAATACTACAAACATTTTTTATCTGTTGAAAAATGCTCGTAACGATAGATATATGTTATATAAAATTGATTTAATATTCAATATTGCTTTATTATCTTATCGGTTGACGACATTCAGTTCTGGTTCAGTGAAGTGAAACGACAAATTAATTTACAAACAAAATTGTCTCAATCTGCTACGTACAATCTATTCATTAATATGTAGGTACCTGTCCTGTAAGAGATACAAAAACCAGTAGAAAGTATCAATTAAAAGAAATTCATTGTTAATTGTTAGTATTTCTCTCTATATATTACACATTTAATATTAAAATATTATTTTTTTCAAGAAAATTCATTTTAATTTCAGCTTTTTTGGGACACCTTGTAGAAGAAAAATATTTTAAAAATAGGCATATATAATATCTAAATCGACCTGTCCGAGCTATTTTTCCAAAACTTAGGCGTTTTGAAGATATTGAATTTGTTCCTTACTTTTCGACCTCTCACTGTATATATTATAATGAAGTTTACATGTGATTGTCTGCTACTATTAATAATTCCATCGTAAATGCCAAATACGAAATATGAAATAGATAATAAAACACGGCAGTTATTAGCTTCGGCAACATTTATGATGACGTCTTAATAATTGCACTGATTAATATTTTATTGGGGGTCAAAAGTTAGGGCGTGTGACCTAGCAGCTCACTATGTCATGTACAGAAAATGTACGCATGTAGGAGTCATATATTTATTGATATTCATAATAGTAAGTGATAATGAAATGTGATTTTATTACTAAGACTATTTATTACAATGATAGTTTGTTAGGACTGATTTTTGTTCAGTTTCGTATTTGTAAACCACTTTTTTCTAAATCAAGCAGAGCAAACAAATAAATTTTGTTTTTTTACAAAGTTGTACTTTCTTAAAATGGTATAATTAAATTAAAATTAATTTAGCTAGAAAATTTCAAAAAAGTGTAATTATAAAAAGTTAGTTTCCTAACGAAATTTGAAATGTCATCGATTTCCTCTTTATTTTGAAAAAGAAATGTGGTGCAAACACATTTTCAAAAAGCTTTTGGTGGGCTTTTTCAAAAAAATTGTCTTTGCCCTCTACCAAACAGAGACTTGGGCAGTAATTTTGGTGCAATGACTTAAAAGTATGACTTTGGTGCCATGCTCAAACACTAACATATAAGTAACATACATTTTTTCAACCGCAATACACAAACCATACTGAAAAAGTTTATCGTGCACCATATCGTTCAAAATCTGCTTGCAATGGCAACTTTGTTGTAAAGTTGACATTTTCCAAGTTAATCCATATTTTTACTGCCTAAACAATAAATCTATTTCAAATTTTCCACCAAATAGTACTTAAAATTTGAAACCCCTAAATCCGATCAATTTATCGACCTGTCATCCGACCAGGATTAATAGAAATCGCCTCCTCGTTGAGACATAGTGAAAGAAGAAGAATAAGAGGATAACCTATGAATGTTCCATGTCAATGAATTTGCCCATCTGAAGATTTATAAACATATTTTAAAGGAGAAAACATAATAGTATAAATAATATGGATTACATAGAAGAGCAGAAAAGCGAAATAGAAGCCCTAGAATCAATATATTATGGCGATTTCGAAATTTTGTCTGCAGAGCCACGATATAAATTTTCAATACCCATAAAAACTGAGGAGTATGAACCTGAAGCTGAAAACGGTTTAAGTTGCGATCTCGTTATTACATATACACCGAAATATCCAGAGGAAGCACCAGCAATAGAAATTCAAAATCCAGAAAATTTTGAAGACGATTACGAAACAAATTTACTTAATTACTTAGACGAACAAGTTAAAGAAAATTTAGGGATGGTAATGGTATTTACGATAGTTTCTTCAGCTCAAGAGTGGCTCAACGTCAAATGGGAAGGCACCAAAAAAGATAAAGAGGAGAGAGCAGCTCGTAAACTTAAGGAAGAAGAGGAGGCCGAGCAGAAAAGATTTGAAGGTACGAGAGTAACGGTGGAGACGTTTATGAAATGGAAGCAGCTGTTTGAAGACGATATGGGTATTACTAAAAAAAGGGAAATAGCCGAAAAAGAAGGAAAGAAGCTAACAGGGAGAGAGTTATTCATGACAGATAATACACTTAACGAATCGGATCTTAAATTCTTAGATGAAGGTGACGCCGTGAAAGTTGATGAATCACTGTTCCAAGATCTTGACGATTTAGATCTAGACGAAGATGAAGATGAAGACTTTGATCCAGATAACTATAATAGCGACTCGTCGTCCTAATTTATTTTGTAATTTAGTTCTATTTTAATATACTTGTATTATATAGATTTGAACTAATTTTTTACCTATTGGTCCTGTGGCCTTGTTCATAAACATGTATTAAATACGTGTATTACGCCGCAAGTCAATCTCAAAGATGGTGTATATTTTAGTTAAACAAAAATTCCAATTTTTTCTACAATTGCTCAAATGTTTCTAGATTTGGTGAATTCAAAGTTGTTTTGAAAATGTGCTTATTAAAACTTCATCAGTATTATTTTTTTCATTTGTAATAAAAGAAGTACAAATTACAACTTAATTTTATCATTTATTTATAAAAGTCTTAAAATTCCTTCTTAATTGGTTGTCTATTATTTTTTTTGTCCAATATATATGTCGAAAAGTGTTATACTATAGTGATTTCGTAATGCCTAAATAGCGATATTAATTTATTTTTGCCCATTATTTAATAAATTGAAGACGATCCTGAAGTTATTGGCAAATAAATACATCGCAAAAATCTGGATACTAGCTAAGTAGCTCAGTTGTGCCTGTGGAGAATCATTACCGACACAAGTAACGATTACACTAGCTTGACAAGCATAGACGAATAGCTCATAGAGGACAAGGATAAGGATATGTTAGGTTCGATATATATTCAATAATAAATATGATTAACTTAAAAATGTTCTCAAATTTATTTATACATAATATGAACTATGACAACGAATAAAAATACAACAATTGTAATGCAGAAAACTGGTTAAATAATCCAAAAGAAGTCGTTAAAATGTGTTTAACTAACAGCCAAATACACGAGGAAAAATAAAAATAAACATCTTATTTAAAATATGATTGCAATTTAGTTCTAGTTTGTGCTTAAATGGACTGTTGGAGGTCCTGCATGTATTAGCAATTAACACAATACAGAGTGCTGGACAAAAACAAAAAAGGCTGTTTGGGTTAAGTAGATATTCGGATTCGCAAGATTTTTCTGTATTTGTATTTGGAACTGTAGCAAAATGTCAAATATTTTACGTTTCCTAAATTATTTTGAGGAATACAGGTTGCCAGCGACACGACTATTTTTTAATTCACAATTATTATGAAGATCACACCATATACTAAAAAAATGTAAATTTCCTAATTTTATCACAAGATCACACATATCCCAACAGTAAAGAATCATGCCAATCCGTTATAAGCAGTTTATTTATTCCCCTACGGGAAAATCACTCTACAGTAATGAAGTTCAAAATGAGATAAAGGATTTACCCTAAACCGTACACGTCGTTAGTTAATAGATCACGGTATACAAAACCGTAACCACAAATTAAACGAGTTACTTTGCACGCCCCAGTAGGTATGGTGGAATCTGCCTGATAAAAGGATTACTTGCTAAAACAAATTTATTCCATCACGAAATAATAAAAATAAAACATTAAATTTCATATTTTACTGGTCAATAGTGGTTAAGTAAGTAATAGTAATAGTTTTATAGCCATACTCGTGTATGTGTCCTCGAGATAAATAAATTACACTTTTATTTTACATAAACAAATTATACAACCAATGCTCTTATATATTTCAATATTATAATAGTGATACATAATCATATTTATTCCATCATTACTGCGCGTTATTAAAGTAATTTGAAGCATTAGGAAACCGCTCTGGCGTGAAATCTTCGTTATCTCTTAAACTAGCCTGGACACTAGTGCGCAGTAAATTCCTATAGGCTGCTTGAATCTCTGGTGATGCGCTGGCCGCTTGGGCCACCGTCTCTAGTGGAGCGGCTGATGCTAAACCTGTGCTAGTTACTGCTTGTCGAACGCTTTCTAAAGTAAAATAAAATAAAACGAATGAATTTAATATACTAGTAAATTTGAAACACCGTACCGTGGATGACTTGTGGAAGACTACCTTGGGGTTTGGAACTAGTTACAACTTTCCTTCTCTTGCTGGGCATACCGGAGAGATAGGCATCGCTGAAGGGGCCTTGAGGATTTTGTCTTCTCTGTTTCTGAGCATCTCGTGCTATGATCGGTACCCAGTCCTGGAATTGAAACATTTAAACATATATGAGCATTTAAAACGTACAGGCCATTAAAATAACAAACCTCTGGTACTTGTCCGTGCCAGGATTCAGATCCTAAAACTATATTTGGTAATGGTTCAGGGTCTTGCAAAATTATGGGCGTGCTAAGCTCAGTCTCGGTGAGGACCGCATCTGGGCCGTCTAATTCCATGGCCTAAGAGTTTTAAAATAAATTAGTTGTAATAACAGTATTGTGGAGGTCATGATGGTTAAAGTGCATATTGCTCTTAAAGGTTGGATTGAAATTTTCGAAAAACGTCACTTTGACAGCTGTCGAAAATTTTTTTTGGAAAAAACGTCACTTTGACAGCTGCCAAATTTTTTTTCGAAAAACGTCACTGTGACAGCTGGCAAAAACATTTTTTTTTTTCGAAAAACGTCACTTTGACAGCTGTCAAAAAAAAAAATTCTCGAAAAACGTCACTGTGACAGCTGTCAATTTTTTTTATTTCTAATCACTTAATTCATCGTTCTAAAATCCGACATTCGTATTGTATTACGGTACAGAATATAGTAAGCGTTTCAAACGTCTGCATTTTCAACGCCTACGACAAAAAAAAACAAAAACGCGTATTTAGTAACTGCCGAAATATTTAAAAAAAATAATTAGAAATATTTGAAAAATTCGAAAGATACAGGAAATCCAATGATCGCAATCAGGATAAGTATGTTGAAAAAAAAACTAAATGTATATATTACCTCCACTGGTGGAACAGTCGTAGAATTTTGTACAACAGTAGTGGTATCTGCCGTGTCCTGCCTATTTACGACAGAAGACAAGGCGGCATCCGATTGTCTGACAATATATGGCTGTAAGATGCTTTCTGGTACGCTTAAATTTGATATAACTTGACGCAAGTGAACGAGACTCGTCATAAGGGTCCAATTTTGAATTTGCTGCGGAACGTCTTGCATGAAACGATTCTAGAACAAAAATAAATTACTAGTTTAATCGCTGGTTGCGTAGCGCGGCAGTTATTACCATTATTTGTTCAAACACTTGCTCTACTCCCGGTTGCCCAGTGGAGCTTGCTCTTAATGTTAATGCACATAGTTGCTGAGCAGTCGTAATACATTGGTCCAGTAGAAGCCGGACACTATTAGCGTTCAGATTTACCGCTATGTTGATTATATTCGGTAGCCGCTGCCTAAACAACTGCTCTGCAGATCTAACCATGTCTATGTCATCTTGCACGGGGAGCGATCTCTGCAACGTTAAGAAAATTATTTTCGTAACAGATGTTAATTATTATACTTACAAAGTTTTCCAAAAACGGCTGCATCTCCGCTATCAGTCTGTCAACTCCCCTATCAACACCTGCCGCGGTGGTATTCCCATCGCAGATTCTTACTCTAAAGAAATTCTGAATGTCAGCCCTGTTCCTATTAATAGGTTCAACATTACCGCTATTTAGAGTAAACAAATCTCTGGAAACAAAAATAATTATTTATAAACCTTAAGTCACTTAGGATAAAACTTACACAACAGTTAGGTTTCTAACGAAAAGCATTATTAAATCAGTAATAACACTTTCACCCTGTACATATGGTTCGTCTTGATGAAACTCTTGTAGGAGCTGATCCAATGTTGGACCTTGTCGCAATAGGTCAGGAAGATTCTGACATAGAAAGAAAATTATAAATATTTACTTTACTTCAGTCCTTTTTGTAAATCAATGTGTTTACTTGATTATAACTTGTTTTTTTTTAAACACCCCTACCAGAGCACACAGAAGTGCATTATACTAATTAAGTGATTAATAAAAATGGTTACTTACCCCGCCTTGTAAATTGGTGAACAGAGAAGCAAAAGGAGGCAAATTGGGTATGCCTTGGCTACCCGCATTAGCACTCGGAGTGTCTGCAGGAGCAGAGGCCGTGGTAGAAGCTGCGGTAGCCGCCGGAGCAGAAGGTTCATTAGCCCGTCTGTATTCAGTCCTGATTGTATCAAAGATCCCGTTTATGAAATTCAATATGTTCTGATTCTGGCCACCATTGGCATTAGTTCCACGTGCACTAGTTGGCGTTTCTTGCCTGGCAGAACTATTCGTGGTCGCCGTTTGTGGGTTAACTGGCACCGAACGAGCCGTGGCGTTACTCGGATACAATCTGCGTCTTGAAATATGGTGGGAATTGCACGGTAGGAACGGATCAAACCCACCTTGCATGGCTTGTTGCGCCAAGTGAACGTGCGGGCGAGGCGTTGATCGAGTGTAAGTCGCCGTTGTGGGATTCGTCTGGGTGTTTCCTCTTGCCTGGGAATTTTGACCTGTCGTAGTGGGTGTGGGCTGAGCCGTATTAGATTGCGTTGACTGGGTAGAGTCCGTAGAAGTAGCCGTGGTAGAAGGCGTACTATTCGGAGTGGCCACGTTGCGGTTTATAATTTGTCCGGCCATCTGCATTAGGGATTGCAAAAATTCTGGCGGGGGCCCGTTCAGTGCGCCTCTTAACACTGAAAAGCATGTGCTACATTAAAAGGCGTACTCCCAACTGACGAATATTTTTGCTTTTATTTTTTTTCAAATGTAAGAATGAACAATCATAGTTATCAGTAGGTAAATAATGACTTAAATTAAATTGGCACTGCTTATAGAAACATTCAAATTAAATGGATTGCCACTCAGTAACTTTCAGAAAAATTTCTTAATGAATCGTATGCTAATTATATGAAATTACCCATAAAAAACATCTATATAAGATTCTAGACACAAAATAAGGACATAAATATAATATAGGCATGCAAAAAATATGTAAAAAAAACATGAACTGAAATTCAGAAACAATTCGGTGGATTATTTAGTATTTACTAACAAAGTTAAGTGTATAACAACGAGAACACCAAATCACTACGATAATCAATTCTGTTAGTTACTCGGGGACCACATAGTGCTTACGTGCATGCCTCACCGATATTTGGAAGGGGCGACAATTTGCAGTTCACAATATAATGACAACGGAAATTTAACACATACTTTGCCACGTACTCGTTACTGTTACGAAATTTTTGGTAATTACGTATCTCACTAGTCTCACATCCTATTGACACACACCCCGTTAGCGCAAAGCATAAATTTTGTCATGGTTCACCCTAACGCAAAATATCTACATCAAATTAGTCGAGACCCGCATACAATCTGTTCGATATTTAGCATAACAACTAACCCGACTCTAAGCTATCGGCCTTGTACCCAACCCAAGTAATGCATGCATCAATAGTTAGCATGGACAATCACAACACTTACAATCATTTGCTTGATTAGAACCAACAAGCGTAGTCTCCAAAGAATCTATTGTAATACCTTCTGGTGTAACTTCCATGAAGAATTCTACGTTAGGATTGTTGAAATTAAACGAACCGCCTTGACCGCCTTCCTGGGTATTTGAGCCCGCTGCAGCAGAGGCTGTGTTTCCGCTGCCATTACCACCATTACCGTTAGCGGGAGGTGGAGTTGCTGTAGCTCCTTCTGAAGCGTTTACAGTGTTGTTGTTGTTATTTTGTGGCATTGGAGTGGCGGTGGCGGATCTCATTGCGTGAATTTCAACTGGGAAGGATTGCACCCGCATTGCCGCGCCAGGCAGGAACGGCAAACCCACAAAGCCTGGCTGGACAGAAATGGTAGGTCCTCCATTTGCCGAATTCGTGTTAGAGTTGGAACTAGCAGTTGTTGTAGCAGGGGCGGTCTCTTCAGTAGTCGCTGTGGATGTTTGGTTGGCTGTTGAAGTAGGGGGCCGGTCGGCTGATAAGTTAATCTGGGCCTAAATCATAGTACACTATAATCTTATGCATGAATGACGAGAAACAGTAATTACCTCGACTTGGATGGGAATGCCGGTCTGCACAACGGCCGAGTGCTGTATGAGAATTGGGCGACAAAGGAGTGGCCTCGGAGGTGGAGTACGAACTCGAATTATTATGTCGCTCAGGGAGTGATAGGCGTGACCCAGGAAATGAAGCACTTCGGACACCCGATTCAGCATGGTTTGGGTCTGCGCCTGGTTCTAAAAATTCAATAATAAGAGTTATGTCAACTAATTTTTTCTTTCTTATGAGCCCATAAGGATGAAATTTTGAGATAACGACAGAAAATTTCAGCAATCTTTTTTTATAAAACAAGTAATTTCCGAATAATTCAGTAACTGCTACTTTTTTTATGCCTGATTTTTTTATAGTAAAGTCCATAATATATCTAGAAGAAAAAATTCCCTTTTATGTCTATGAAATTTATGTTTTACAAAATTTTCGATAACAATGTCTCCGCATTTATTATTTTATCATTTTTGTAATAGAATCAATCAAGTGCCAAATACATTTCATTCATTTTATAATTTATTTTAAATGCTAATCCCCTCTTAAATGTGTTTCTAATTATATATCCCTGTGGATTTGGGGGATCGGAAAAGGCAAGAAAAAGAAAAAATGAAGAACTCTTTTTTTGTAGTTCCATCTCCGATATTAGCCGGGATACAAATTTTTTAAAAAGGTCGATTTTGCCAAAAAACGGTGTTTTTCTGGGGGCCCTTGCTCCTTTTCCCGGAGGATATTTTCGACCGGACTTTCAGGAGACTGTCTTTCCTCTCGGGTCCCTGAAAATTTCGTTGCTTAATATTCATCGGCGAATTTTTTAAACAACCAAGGCGAAACTACGTCACCGAAATATCACAATCGAAACTAAGGACAGATTACATTTTTGAACTCGGGTCGACTTCAGGACCCCGAAATTGTTTTTAGGAAGCGATTTTCTCGCGGTTTTCGATGGAGGATCGGTAGAGGGTGTCTCCAACTTTCTCGACCATTATACCAAGTGTTCAGAATTCTCGAACACTTCGTGATTAATTAAAATAATAATAATAATAATAATAATACCTTTATTTCTATTTGACCTGCAGATTACAGGTATTAGACACGTCAAATAACATATATAATATATAAAAAGACATAAAAATATAAAAAACATAAAGTACCTAAAATATAACATTTTTTAATTAGTCTAATAACAATCAGTTTAAAATACTGAATAAACACACAATGTAGATTTGTCAAATTATCAGATTATCACAGCCATTATAGAATTCATATTCAGTATAAAAACATTTATCACCTAAAAATTTTCTGACTGAGCTTTTGAAACAAAATTGTTGATATCATTTAGATCTCAAGGTAAGTGATTATATAATTTTATTGATGTAATAAAAGGTCCTTTATTTCCCCGAGTCAATCTATGGTTCCCTGCCGCAAAAAGTCAAACATCGCAAAATTTTTGCTCGTATCGCAGCAGAAGCCCCGAAAAAAATGCAACGGCGCCAAAATTTTTCAAAATGGGATCTAAAAATAAATTTTAAAGTGAGCGGCCCGAAAATTTTTTTAAAAGGAGGCCAAAAAAAGTTTCAAATTTTTTTTTTCGATTTGGCCCCTCCCAAAAAAATTGTGGTAAAAAATTTTTTTTCCGATTTTTGTCTCGCCAAAAAAATTTTGCAGCAAAAATTTTTTTTTACAATTTTTGCCCCCGCACCAAAATACTATTATATTATAGTATTTTTCCTCGATTCACTTAACTAATCGGAGCGGACATCAGATTTATTTTTTTTTTGAATTTTAAAGAAACCCTAAATTTTCTTTATCTCTCTCTACCCCGAAACTTTGTCGGATTTTCTGTCCGATAGCTAAAAAAAAAGTTCCGATAGCAAAACTCAACGTATAGTTCATTAATGATGAAATCGAAGGATGCTAAGAATTAAAACACAACTCACCTCAGGAGCAACCTCTGGATCTTCCTGCATGAAAGTTTGATATCTTTCCAAAAACGGAGCGAGCCGTGTCTGTAATTGTCCCAACATGGTCAGCAGTTCTGCCATTTCTGAAGTTCTTGAAGCATTTCTAGTAAAATAAAAGAACATAAATGGTATTACCAATACAGTTTCAATTCACTTAGATATTTTATATTTAACGAGGTAAATAAAAGACTACTTTTCCCTTTATAATCCATCATAAAACTATACTTGAGTTATCGAAGAAATGAGGTGGCAGAAAATTTTAAAATGTTATTTTGGTCAGTTTAAGATTTTATGCCTAAATAATGTATAAACTATTTCAATTAGATCATGGCGCATGTTGTGTTCTGTCAATATTTGTGTCAGAAGATGTTTTGATAAAAAATTTTAAAAATAGATAAATCTTTACAAGCAGTTATTTCTTTACATTCCATCGACATCGTTATACAATAATTTAGTTAAAGATTACATTTTTCTGCTATTCATTTGCTCCAGTAATTCTAGTATAGTACGCATCTTTTGACAAAAGGAGTAATCACGCCAAACTTAACGGTTGAGTGTAAGAGCAGCCTTTGGTTGAACTCCGTCAAAGACAATTATTATTATTATTATTAATAACATTACAAAAACAGGACTCAAATACTACGATTATTTAAGTACACGTGAGGTCATTAGAAATAAAAACAGTCTACTCAAAGCAAGTCTATGTTTTTAAAGCCTTTAAAAATAGAACTGCTGTCAGAAGTAGCTGTTTCTTCATTTTATTACGCACCGCATGTTTTGGAGAGAAGTGCCACATTAAAGGTCGCAATTTTATTTCAAATAAATATTAACGAATTTATGCAAGATTGCTCCTTATATATTCTTATACAATTATTGATCTAAATAAACTAAAGAAATTAAAACAACATTGAACACAAGGACACTTACTCGGGAAAACCATTATTACTTTCTGACCTTGATTCTGAAGCTAAGTTTTCTGTGGAGGATGATCTAGGCGTAGTTCCTCCAGGCGTCGAAGTTCCAGATTGGTTTGGAGACCTTTGCGCACTCTCAGTTGTACTCTGAGTACCACTACCACTTGCTCCGGAAGTGGACCCACTCAATGGCCTAGAATACCTAATTCATCAGTACTGTTTCACTGATAAAAGTATATAATACGGTCATGGTCACAGAAAACGTGCCACCTAAGTATCCTCAGTGTAAAATCACATAAGGCCGCTTCACATAATTAGTAAATCATTAAAATCGACGGCAATACATTTTCTACGTCCACGACTGCATTTGAAAAAACTTACACGGGTCCAGTTGCGGAGCTCATTAACGAGTGCTGCACAGCATTAAGAACCATAGCTTCGTCAATCGGCTCGCTGTTATTAGCCGGAACAATCACCCTGGCTTCTATAACGGGAGTTACTTCCTCTTCTTGATTTTCTTCAGGAGGAGTTTGCTCCTGAGGCCTTGTTGAAGGGTTCTCTAAAAGACGTATAACTGCTTCTGCTCTCCTCAACATTCTGGAATTTAAGAAAATGTCAAAAACTAGTAACCCCCACTTCAAACAATTACCCACCTTCTGGCGACGTTTAAACGACTCCCTGAAAGGCTGTGCGTGGGAGGAGGAGGAACAATGCCTTGAGACTCCATTAAGTTACCTGGAAAAGCCATCGATCCCAAATACATTGCGTTACCTTGTTCCAGTCCTCTGAACCCTCTGAAACCTCGGCGTTGTGGCTGTGGAGAGGCAGACCTACTAGTCGGCCGGGGAGTGGCACCTGGCGGTGCCCTCTGCACCAAATGTACAACTTTTCCATTGACATCTAAATTACATAAAAATGCTTCAATCTATTTATCGTTTTAAATTTATATCTTAGCTATATTTGAACTTCTAATTTGTTTTGCAAAAAACTAAAATTTGAAAGACATTAAACATATGTGCTATGTATCATATAAAGATCAAAAGCCGATGCAATCCAACAAGGCATACAAATCGATGGTCACGTTCCATACATTTTAGTTTCATCACAATATTCTTATTAGATTCTATGTGAACGGAATTGTTGCACAATACCGAAATATGACAAATAACCTTATAACAGTAGCTAAAGCACTCACCATAATCGGCAAGCTTTGAACTATCTTGCAAAACTCTTCCACAGTAAATAATGCGCTGTGTTTCTGGAGGAATGTTTACCGTTTCAGCAATTTTAGCTTTGAACTGCTCCACGGTAATCTATAAAAATACCTTTTATTAGGGATACAAAGTGACACGCAAATTTTGCATTACTTACATCATCTTCTACGGAAAATTGGTGATTTTGAGAATCTAACGTTTTAACTGTTAGTTCAATCATATTGGCTAAAAAATATAATTTTAATGCGCACTATATCGGTAAGGTAATATGTTCATTAGTAATACGCTTGGGTGAAAATTACGAACGATCCATAGTTTAATTACAATAACTTACAATTAATTTGAATATTATATCTATCAATACAAAGTATTGACTAATTCCGGGGAAAAAACAATCTAAGGGTGACATATACGATTATCAGTACCTTTCAAGGCCCCGCTAGCCCCTCTCAACTAAGTCACTAAGAAAACCACAATATTTTTGTATATAATTTTAGAAAAATGCCTTATATTTACACAAAATACTAAAATTACAAATACTATGTCGGTTTATGGCGATGGCGTAGATCACCAAAAAACCAAAATGGCCGCTTACTACTGTCAAATTTCAGGAATACAACTTAAAAAATTACGATATTCGTCGATAAAACAAATAGGTTTTTTTTTAATACAAACTAACTTGGTGTAGAAAAGTGTAAGTCAGTGTAACTGAGTTTGACCAATGTATGATGTAGAGTATCAGGTTAAACATAACCTACATAATACGTATTTTTTTAGTTTGCATCTTGCATGATCTTTCTTGCTATATAGTTGCTGTTTCGACTATGCAATTCAGTTGCGGCGACAAATTCTCATAAATTATTGCTGAAATCACTGAATAGCAGAAATCGTGCGTTTTCTATAGAACAATGTTTATGTTTTCACGTCAAATTTGGGAATCCCAAAGAGTAAATCTAGGGAATACAATCACCAGTGACGTACCGTAATCATTTTTAATAAAAATGCGAATGTGACATTTATTTTGTTTTATGTTTTTTTTCATCATGTAGGTATAATAAATAATTGTCAATAAATAATTCAGAGAGCAGTAATTTGCAACTAAAACTACGTTTTTAAATGGACATTCGAATATGGTCAAAATATTTATATTATTCCAATATGTACGTTGATTTTTATTTACTCATAAAGCCTGGTGGGGACAAACATCTTTTCACTGGTAAAAATATAAATTATTATTTTACAGTGGCATTGGCGTACATTTTGGTAGTTATTTAAATTTTATGTAAATATTTAATATTAATTTACTATTAGCCTACGCCTATGCTGTAGGAGGAAACTTTGACAGAAACATAACCACACTTTCTTTAGATTCACAAATAAGTCGCCTCACAACACTCTGTACGAAATATAGTAGCAATACATTACTCTTGTTTATATACACCCATTAATATGATTAACAGTAATTTTAAGAATATTTAAGTAATTTTTAAATAGGAATCTATTTCAACCAATCACAACTCAAACCACAGTTAACCAAAATAGAGAAGGGGCATATATCACTTACGTGTAAAAGAGTGAGATAGGCATATTGATTGGCTGCACAGAGTAGCTCTTTTGTCTAAAAGGAACGCAGTAAACGTATCGGTTTGAAATACAACTTCGTGTCGGTGGCTGTCACCCAGCTGTCAGCTGGTCGCTGTCCTGTCACTTATAACATAACCTTGTTTTATTTAGATAGGTGTTCTAATCTCAGAAGTGGTTCTTAACTTAATGCACACTACTTTCACATACATTTTCTGAATCGGCAAGGGAAATACATTTAGCAGCCTTTGCTGTACTCTCTTCTTTTTAGATGTTGTGTGGTATTAGGCGATATTTTCGTAATTTATTGATTATTTTTTAGGGTTATTTTTATGATTTTTATTTGTACATTTATTACAGTAGCAATATCGAGTATACAAATGGCACACGGAAATCCAAAATTAATAGTTTTCGATTTAGGTTTGTATATTTCATTTCTCATTTATATATTTCTTTCAATTCCTTCTCATTCTTGTTGTAGATTATACGCTCTGGCCATTTTGGGTAGATACTCATGTAACTCCACCGTTTAGAAAAGGGTACATATTAAAATTAGAAGTACAGCAAACAGGAGCACTGCAATAATATCTTTTGTAGATCAAATGGTAAAATTGTTGATTCGTATGGAAGTACAATTAAATGTTATCCCGAAGTGCCTGAAGTACTTAAGAATCTTCACAATGAAGGATATATGTTAGGAGTAGCTTCCCGCACTGGAGAAATACAAGGGGCAAAACAATTAATAAACCTTTTTGGTTGGGATAAATATTTCTCGTATAAGGAAATTTTTCCAGGACGCAAAGTAACACATTTTCAAAAGTGAGTGGTTTTCGAGACTTGTGGTCATTTAAACTTTTGAATGATTGTCCAAATTCGGAGTTTCAAAGATTTTAGCCAAATTCAATGTTTATTGATTGTGTGCAAAAAAATTGGGAAATTTTCTCCTTAAATATGAGTTGCAACAGACGTAGAACTACAATAAATGTAATTAATTTTTAATGTTGGCTACAGTTGGTATCACTATATCTGCTTTATAAATACTGCAAAATAAAAGCTAATGGTTGCTATATTATATTTTTTTTATTTTAGCATGAAGAAACAGTCTGGATTAGAATACAATCAAATGATGTTTTTCGATGATGAACAACGAAATGTACATGATGTAAGTGAATTAGGAGTTCTGGCTGTATTTGTCAAAGAAGGTGTATCTAAGAAAGTCGTAGAAGAAGGTAAAAAACTGTTTTCTAGTCGAAATTCCTAGAGTTGCGTTAAATAGCACAATTTTAATTAATAAAAGAAGATTAAAGTAAATGTATAAAAGCGTTTTTATTCACACGACAACACATATAATGCATTCACAAAATAATATTATTTTTGTACAATACTATACAATTCCTTACCGAAAATACAATTCACAATCACAATTCATATGTTATATAACATAAATAATTATTACTAAAATAATATTAACAAAAGACTAGTTAAATTAATATTGTTATGTTTATGTGGACGTTCAGTGTATACAGGTCGAGAATTATCAAATAAGATATAGCTTTTTAAATCTAAATAGACTTAATACAAAAATAAATCGCAATAGTAAAATATGCTGCATTTTCAAAGTCGTTTAGTCTAGCCCTACGATAAGTAATGAAGAAAATTTAACAAACAAATCTAGATTAATTTATAACATTTGCTACAGAAGTTTATTGAATAATTATGTTTCTGAAGATTTTCTAATAGGAGTTAGCCTTAAGCCCTTTGCAAGCATTTGTTCTTCTAAGTCACGATCTTCATGGGAATACCTGAAAAAAAATAAGATTAGCAATTTATATTCCACATAGGTGTCATTTTAATACTACAATTAACACTGACCAACATTTAAATTGTTAGGAGTGAACAACATTTTTGCAGATAAGTAAGGGGGAGTTATACCCGTTCAAAATGCCAGCGTGATTAAAAATTATTGACTTCTGCTGTACTACAAATGTATCGATAATAACACTAATTCAGTTAGTTACCACTTGCTTGTTTTGTTTTTGAAATTCAGTTGTGTCTCATTTAACTTAACGACGTTTTATCACCTTACTACTATAAATTGATGTTTCATTTTTAAAATCGGATATTTCTTCATGGTTCTTCAGTGCTGCAGGATTTTTCAGAGGAATCGCAAAGATGTAAAAATAAGTTGCAACGAAACGAAGCGTCCAAAATTTGAGGACTTTAATGACGATCTCGACATGACAAACTTAACCATCCATTATTTTTATTTGGCGTAGTTCTAAAGGATAAGGACATTTTTCTATACAGGTGTTAATATTTTCTCAAAAAAATCGTAAAGCTGCCTCTGTACGAATATTTTAGTTATTAGTAAGTAAATGCCATAATACTAATAAAAACAAGTTTTTGGCAAATGGGCAACAAAAATCTTTTAATGACATTTCAAATCTTTTAAGCTAAACTTAAAATTAAAGCATAAATATTGAACCAATCATAGCTTATTATAAATGCTACAAACGCTGTTGAGCTTTTGCTAAACGCGTAATATTTAACATGCACTAGTAATTTAACTGAATACATCATAAAAAGAACTGGTACTGAGCAAATACAATTGTTACTGAAAGCGATGCCAGATTAGACAAGTATTATTCACAATCAAATAGGATATCGAGTTTATATTCACTTTTAGCATAGCTTTACTTTACGTTAAACCCTGTTGAAAGTGCAGCTCACGAAAACCTGGAATGTTAAAGAAAAAATATTTTACCTGATATAGTCATTGGAATTTGTCAATACCTGTATTATTCTTGTTATTACAATGCAAAAATATTTAAAGTTAACAAACTGCATGCCTAAGACTACTTTCAAAAGCTGTCATTCTATAGAGGATGGACATGTGATGGTACAAATAGCCTTAAAAATATCACTTACACTGCCTCGCAAAACTACCGAGTCCTACCGTAAGCGGTGTTAATTTTTTTCTGCACCATTTTTAACAATTTAACTTAGATTCCGAAAATATGTAATGCCCTGAGGAGTGCACTAGCAAAAACATAAAATTATAATATTTCTAGCCTCACTTTCTCATTTTTGAGCCACTTGCGCTTCACAACGGTGTTACTTATTGTTGCAAAAGTTAGGAGGGGGGAGACTTTAAACAGGAAGTGTATTTATCTCCGATCAAGGAACCTCTAGATAAATAAACACAATTACTTTATCGCTGTCAGTCAGGTTCCTTATTGGCTAGTCTACCATTTTGTCATTATAATTTTAGTAATTTTCTTAATTTATGACCCGTCCACACGCACCCGCCACTGTTGCCTGTAGGGGCTGTAGGATGTTTTGTGTATGCCATTTACACCAGAGTACATAAGAACAAGTACAGACAAAGTGCTAATTTTATATATTTCAAATTGAGTGCGCATGTGTGACTTTAGTCGGTTTCTGCTGTAATATAGAGGTCCTAACAATCAATTTGATCATGCGCATCATGAGTAACATAACCTTAAATATTTAGTTTTACAAATTTATTTTCAATTTAATTTTACTAGTTCTAACTTGGGCCCATTGTAACATTTAAAAACTCTCTGAGACAATAGATTTATAAGGTTTCAATATTGTAGATCATTAAAAATAAACTGCTAATTATAGGTTGGAATTCCAACCAACAAAAAGCATCTTATTTTATTAGATTGCAATTACAACTTTATTAGTAATACACCGAACAAGATTTTAGTTGATAGTACAAGAACCAATCAGAAATT
Organism: Rhagium mordax; assembly: GCA_963680705.1. Classification (NCBI taxonomy): domain Eukaryota; kingdom Metazoa; phylum Arthropoda; class Insecta; order Coleoptera; family Cerambycidae; genus Rhagium; species Rhagium mordax. The sequence goes on along the minus strand of OY796656.1, from coordinate 130,021,141 downwards.
TTGATAAAATTGACATTATTGAAGGTCGTTCATTGTGAATTTTTCACAACAAAGGATTTTTAAACTTTGTCCATACTTGTTCTTATATGTACACTGTTTTTTTACTTACACATTTATTTAAATTGGGGTAGGCTTTGTAAAATCTGAATTAAGCAATCCAAACCAAACCACGAAATTCAATATGGCGGTAAACCGTTTAAAGAGTGTTTTGTGCATTGTTACAAAGTGTTTTTAACTGTTGTGCAGTAATAAAGTTATTACATTATGCAGAGTGACTATTTTAACAAGTTGTTTGAGAACCCAGATGTTGGGGATAGGTAGGTTTTAAATTTTAAAAGAAGTGTTTCTCTTAAACTATTTGAGTTTTTCAGTGATGTATATTTAACAATCTAATTTGACTATATAGGTAACATGAAATTAAACATAATCCAAAATCTGTAAACTTTTACACTTGGAACATGTGATTTAGGACATTGTATCATATTTGGTCCTATCTCAGTTTTTATGCAAATGACCAGATGAAAGCATTTATGAGCTTTACAAGTATTTTTCTTCCGGGTTCGTATTAAAGACTTGGTTTTCCACTCAAAATATAATCAATACTTTATGCTTAATTTTTTTAAAAGTTAGTTAATATTGCACAATAATCAATATAATAATAATGTAGTTTACTTAATACCAAATGTCTGCTACAAACTCTTTGGTTTCTTAGTATGGAGAGTATTAGATCATCCCTTTTTATTGCAGAAATCTATCGTCGGCGTCGCTCTCTCGACAAGTTAGTTAAATAAGGAAAGTAGTTGGAATACACGATGTCGAGAATACAGTGAAAACTAACTCTATCTCTATTTCTATGACTTCTGTGCACCTGACGATGATGCAGGTTTCAGGTATTATTTCCAAATGTAAGTAATATCTCACTAATAATACTACCGGAAAATTATAAAATATAGTTGCCGCAAAAAATTCGGATTAAAAATTAACCGTCAGTTTATATTTGCCCTCGGCGCCATATTGCCGTAAAATTTGACAGGTCGGTGGATTGCCTAATTCTGTTGGTATGAATTACAGTTTTAATTACTGAGGTTATGTTAAAAAGTCAAAAATTCAAATCGGTTCTACATAGTTGCCATGTTTCGTCAAGATACACAAATAAAACATTTCACTAGAATTTTGTTGTAAATCTCTGTACTGAGAATAGCCGTTATTAAACTAGTAAATTCCTTGATAGGAGGTTTTTATTGTGATGTAATAAGTGTCAGTCAAGAAGCCAACTCTATTAATTTATTGATATTTCCATCTGTATTATAGTCGCAACTCCTTGTTATCCTTATCAAATTAAGAAATTGTAATTGCACAAAGATTTTATATTACATAAAAAATATGAATAGTAAATAAAAACCAACCTGTATTGAGCAAAAATGGGGAATATCGATTTTTCTTTTAACATTTATTTACAGTTTCATATATTTATTGTGTAGAAAATATAGGACGTTAGCGTTAAGAGAGCTGCTTTTCGAAATCGTTTTAACTTTAATATCCTCAAGAATGTCAGAGATGTATATTTCAAAATTATTTATCCCAAGTTGCTCTATATAAAAATCTTTTTAGTATTTCTGTTAAAAAACGTTTACAGAAATTTTGTGAATTGTGCAATTACTTGTTACCCTATGTTTAAAAAATTGACCGTATTCTTACCTATTCTATAAGCTTGCTGCAATGAGAATAGGTGGTGCAATGTGAGAGAAAAATCACCAGAAACTAATGCAGTTAATACATTGAGCGAAATGGATATTACATACTATAAAGAATAAATAAATAGAACAATTTATGTAGTGATTACCCCTACAGTTACATAAAATAAATACTTAATAGACACCTACAAGCGTTAAGTAGTGGCTATATATAGAAAATAGAAAATCCCCCAACCATTAACAAATTTATAATAAATTAAACTTGTCAAAAAAGAAAAAAGTGAATGCAAATCTGCAGTCTGAATTTTTACTTTATAAAAACCCCCACTTTATATTACCGGTTATTAAATTAATCTAGTTCCAACGCTCTATACATAGACGCAGGAAAATACTGCATTAAATATTTTTCACAAATTAAGACATTCGTCTTATAATAACTTTTTTATAAAATTAAGTTTTATATTGAATATCAAATTCCGATATATTTGAAATTAGTTTAAGGATTGGATCTCTAAAATATATTTTTAACTGCCACATGCTAAATTTAGAAAAGAAAATCAGAACAACAGTAATACAGCACAAATCCCCACAAAATATAAGCAAATAGCAAAAGAAGGCATGCAGAGAAGGAAAGATGCTGATGTTCGTCGGCTAGCATCGTGGAGACAGTAAAGAGATGTGGGGCAGAGCATCTACGTTTTGAAAAGCACCTTAATCGATCTTCTTCTATTACAGCTATTAGAGAATCTCTTTTGGAGACAATTTCCATCATTTCATTTATAATACTTTCTTCCACCTTTACATCTTCTTCAGTTTTTGGTTCATCTAAAATTACAAAAATTGAATGTTTATCTTGTAATTAATTGAGGTGTACGTTAAATGAAAGTAAAACATACTCTATAAACAAGTTTTAGTTATCAAAATGATGTTATTTAGAAGATCCAATAGTGCTGACTTAAAAAATGTACAATATTTAACAAAATAAATAAATGGTAAAAGTAAAATTTACTCACTATTTTCTAGTCGTTCTCGAAGCTCGTGTTGCAACCTGGCATGCCGATCCTCTAGCTCCAATTCTTGTGCTCTAACCATCAGTTCTTTCTCGTATCTCCTCAATTCTGTTCGATCGCGCATTAGATCAAACCATTCCTGTAACAACTCAGATTCGTCTTTGGAACAGTCTGCACTGTCTTCTCCTCGAAGGAACTTTTCCACTAAAACACCCCTCGTCTCTAGTTCTCTAGTTTTAACCTCGGTTTCTTCCAGCTTTCTTTGTATTTCTTGAGCCATGCGGTGTCTGGGAAGTTAGTTCTTGGTTAAGTACTACTCAAATTTTAGTATGTTATATGTGAAAGGAGGTGCTATATAATTTATGATAAACTGGCTCCACACTCAAATAACTTTTGTTGTTATATTAAAAATTACTTCATAACTTTATGCATTCATGCCTGTGTATGTTATTGAACATGCATTAAAAGTATGAAGAATAAGTGCTTACCGTTTGAGTTGTGCTTGTCGAGCCACTTTGCGGGCTGACTTACTGGTTCTTCTCCCTGTGAGACTTGACGAGGAATTCTCAAGGATTCCCGATTCAAGCGTATCACATGAGCTACGATCTTGTTTCCTTAATTCAGGCTCTCCCTCAGAACTGTCGTCTAAATAAGATTCAAAAGCAATTATTATCTTTATCACTGGACTTATTGATTTATATACCTGTTCCTTTCACTGTATAATTCAATGGCAAAGGTGGGATTGGTGGCGGCGTGATAACAGTCCTCTGAACAGAAACTTCCGTTAGGCTCTTTCTTCGTGTAGGTTCCTCGACGACCACTTCCTTAAAATTATGAAAAGTCAGACTTCGTTTCGCCACCAATGGAGTTAAATTAGAAGTTTCTACAGCACAACTTATTTAAAAGGGAATGCTACTTTAAAAAGTATGTTTGAAAAATTCATACCATAAAAATATATCATATTGGTGATGTGACGTTAAAACAAATACCAAGATAGTTATTTTATTTAGTACACTCATAAATGAAAAAATACCCAAGATCGCGAACTATCGCCAACAAGAGTGACAGAACGATAAAAACATACTTGGTTTCCTATTTCTCATACTATCTGATAAAATTTCTGATAAACATACATTTTTTTTGTTCTGTCAAATACTGGCAAAATTCAAGTCGAGTGGCATTCCCTATTTACCTTTGCATATACATCATATTGTTCAATAATTGTAATTCAATATAAGAGAATTACATTACATATAAGATAAGGCGACGCCACACGTCACAGATATGCCTCCTCTATTTTTGCGAGGCACCATAGAGAAGCATATTTTTTTGGGATTAGTTTGATAGGTAGAGGTGGAGTGGAATTTTAAAATTTTAAATTATGAAACTTTTTGCCCTCTCCAAAAAAATATTTGTGATCGTCTCTGTGGAAGAAGCAAAAACCATTTTTTCGGACATAGTTTTTTTTTGGATCCCTTTAGAAAATGGTTTTTACACCATGTAGTTTTACGAATTTCTTTTTTTACTCTGGAAAAAAATGTTCACGAGGCAGCTGAAGTTTCGAGGTAAACCTACGATTTATTTGTGCTATATTTGGGATTGTTTTTGCCCCCTCTTGTGGAAAAATTAGCACCTGAAGCTTCGAGGCTAACCTACGATTTATTTAGATCAATTTTAGAATTTTCATTCTGACCCCATCTGAGAAAAAATATTCATGGAGCAAGTGAACTCAACTGACTAACCTATAGTGTATCTAGGCTAATTTTAGTTTTTTGACCCCTCTCGAAAAAAAACTCAGTACGCATCTGAAGTTTCGAGGTTAACCTACGATTTATTTCGACTAAATTTAGATTTTTTTTATCCCTCTGGAAAAAATATTAACGACGCGAATGAACGCTAGTGTTTAACCTGCGATTCGTTTGAACTAATTTTAATATTTCTTTTGAACCCCTCAATAAAAAATTATTCACGGCGCAAATGAACTCTAATTGCTAACCTACAATTCATCTGGACTAATTTTAATTTTTTGGGAAAAAAAATTATCACGAAGCATATAAAGTTACGATTTATTTGGACTAAATTTAGATTTAGATTTTTTGACCCCTCTGAAAAAAATATTAACGTCGCAAATGAACTCTGATTAACCTACGATTCGTTTGAACTAATTTTATTATTTCTTTTAGACCCCTCTATAAAAAATGATTCACGGCGCAAATGAACTCTATTGGCTAACCTACAATTCATCTGAACTAATTTTAGTTTTTTGAACCGCTAGAAAAAGTGGTCACGACGCATCTGAAGTTTCGAGGTTAACCTATGATTTATTTGGACTAAATTTAGATTTTCTTGACCTCTCTGGAAAAATATTACCGACGCTAATGAACTCTACTGATTAACCTACGATTCGTTTGAACTAATTTTATTATTTCTTTTAGACCCCCTCTATAAAAAATGATTCATGGCGCAAATGAACTCTATTGGCTAACCTACAATTCATCTGGACTAATTTTAGTTTTTTGAATCCCCTAGAACATTTCACGGCGCATCTGAAGTTTCGAGGTTAACCTATGATTTATTTGGACTAAATTTAGATTTTCTTGGCCTCTCTGAAAAAATATTACCCACGCTAATGAACTCCACTGATTAACCTACGATTCGTTTGAACTAATTTCTAATTTTAATATTTCTTTTAGATCCTCTATAAAAAATTATTCACTGCGCAACTGAACTCTATTGGCTAACCTACAATTCATCTGGACTAATTTTAGTTTTTTAAACCCCTGGCACAAAATGGTCACGACGCATTTCAAGTTTTGAGGTTAACCTATGATTTATTTGAACTAAATTTACATTTTTTTTGAAGTAGTTAAATTATATGATTGTAATAGCTGATTATGCTAATTAATATTTACTTATTTAGGACTAGAAAAAAATTAGAAAACTTCTTTAGAGGTTTTAAATCGGTAAAAATTACCGAGGGGGTGATAATGATTTTTGAGGCTTATTTTGATCCATTTTCTCATTAATTTTGAATTAAACTGATTAAATAAGATGAGGCAGATAAAACTGAGAATTTCTTTAAATCATACCTAATAATAATTAATATTAAACAAATCAATACGATTTTCAGACTACGTTCGTTCCGCCTCTGTATAAATGCTGATGTATATGCAAAATACGGTTGACTCACACATATAATAATAGAAAAAAAAGTAAAGGTGAATATGATGATGCGAAAGCATGCCAGAGGAAAAAAAGGTGAGGAGCGAAAGAGCATGCACAACAAAATACGCAAACACAAAGAATTTAAAACAATTAAAATTATGAAAAAATCTTACAGCTTCTCTTAGGTCCAGATTTGCACATGACTGTAAAACATATAGTTGAGTCAATAAGATGATCTTTAAAAAGCTTTTTCTGTTCATGAAGTGTTATTATTATAAATGGTAAATGAAATATAACAAAATCATAAGATCACAAATAATATTTACACAACGTACGGTAGATATATAAATTTCATGTAATTACCTTTGATATATCCTTTGACTTTGGAGAGAATTTTGAAAACAGACCCTTCGAGCTACTACCAGTGGGACTTTTCTTTGTGAAAAGAGTAGAAATGAGTTTCGTGATGCTCTTCCTCCTTTCACGATCCTTACTTTTCTTTTTAGGTTTAACGTAATCTGTCTCTAAAAGATTTGGGTCTGATTTACAGATTTTCTTTACTTCGCTTTTAGTATTTTGAGGCATCACCACTGGATAGTTGTTAGGAAACTCGGAAACTGAATTAGTCCGAACCGGAGCTGCAGTTACGTCCGCGTTATTATTGTAGGTTGACAGCTTTGGATTAGACGCTCGGGTTGCACAATCTCCACTCTTAGACCTTCTAAACGAGTTATTTTTTTTCTTGTTCAAAGTATCGTTTGAATACAGCCAAGAGTTCCTTCTTTCGGTATTCACCACGAGTGATTCGATGCTTTCCTGAATGTGAGGAACTGCAATTTCGTTTTCTTTGCCTCTCCTACTAACTTTTTCTCGGAGTTTGGATAGTTTTTCTTCGGGGCTTAGCCCTAGTTCCTCATTAGATAACAGCCTGGCTCTTGCTCTAGCATCTTGCTTTAATTTTTCGGTGGTTTTATCACCATCATTTAATCGATGCTGCCTAGGAGGAGCTTTTGGCGTCACAAAATCTTCACTGAACAAAGACTTTCTTATATCCGGCAAACTAACGTTCTCAGAGTTAATTAATGCCTGACTAGCTTTTATTCCTTCCAGTTTTCTGTCGGTTATGGCAGAGTAAACGCTCATGGGTCTGGACAAAGGTGTTGAATACACATCGGGACTTGAGTTTAAGTCAGGCACTGTGTTTATCGATTGTGAGTTTTGCAGAGGGACCATGTTCGTCGACAGGAGCACGTCTGGCGTTGCATAAGTACTTGAGCCCGTGGAGTAAGTGGAACTCCTGTTGGAATTGTCTAAATTTATTTGTGATACTACGTCTGTTGTGGCAGATTTACTTAAGTCATATTTTGGACTGGGTCCTGTAGGCGTTGGTTTGCCCCTCTTCTTCCTCTCTAGGGACTTGTTTTCCGCCTTCATTTTATTCATCACCATTTCCTGTATTAATTTTTGATTGACGTCTCGTTCCTTCTTTAAAATTTCCTTTTTGTATAAAATATCTGGAGTACGCGGTGCAGGGGATAAACTTAGTGTTATGTCTTTAGTTGTGTGCAAGGGGCTCGACTTTTCTTCTTGTATTAAGTCCGGCTTTTGTGGCGACTCCGATTTGCTCTTTCTTCTAGATTTACGTACATCTATGGAATCTTTAACGTTACCAAATTCTACTTTAGATTGCAGCCTCTGGCAGTGTTCCTCGAATTCTATATTACTATCTACAATATTTTCTCTATGACTAGATTCTTGCATTTCAAGTTTCTTTTGTTCCGCCTCCGCCTTGACTTTAGCTAGTTTTTCTTCCAGTCGTTGCTTTTGTAAATTTTCGTTTTCCAACGTCTCGCCGAGGGTTTGGTTTTTGTCTGCCGTTATTTCTGTGATATTTTTTACGGTGGAATCGCTACAAGTGTTTTCTTCCGTAGTTGTGCCAGTTTCTACTATCAACAAGCTGTCTTCCTCAGGGTCGGCAAGGGTCTGTTTTTGTTTCAATTTCTCCAAGTCGGACGGTTTCAGGTCCATTACGTTTGACACGAAACGTTTATCTTCGTTTGCCAAAATGCAATAACCAGTGTTCTTCGGTTCATATTTATCGTTTACGTGCACGTTTCTGGCTTCGAGTATTTCGTTAATGTTGGGATTAAGGCTGTCTTCGGCAAAATCATCTTCGTTTTTAAACAGGACGTAGCCGTCTTGACTGTAGGCAACACCGTCGTCACTACTCGTTTCAGTTCCTGTGTCCATAAACTCTATATTGTCTAAATTTGCGCTAAGTATGCTGTTCATAGTTTCCGTTATTATTGTTTTGTTCTTCAAATCTTTCTCTTGCTTGTCTTTGCCGCAAATGTGACCGATCTCACCAAATTCAGACATATTTGCAGTTTTCGCTGGCGAACCGGGTTGTGTAGGTTTTTTGTAGGGTTTGTCAGAATCACGGGTGAATTCAAAATCAACGTCTTCGAAATCATCCGACACAGCTCCGTCCCTGGCCCAGTCTGAGAGCTCGGTTTCCGTTAAAGCCGCCGTGGCTTGTTCAGCTCCCGAGTCTGGAGAGCTTAACCCGCTGGAATTTTTGGGAGACTTGGTGTCGACCTCTGGCGTAACCTTTCTCTCGACTCTGCCGATATTTATATGCAGAGAATTATGAATCTCCGGCAGCATATTCTCCAAATTCGGCAACGACTTTGGTTGGTTAAGGGCCTTCTTCTCACTAGTAATAGATTTAGCAGGTTCGCTAGGCAAGGAAGGATTGTCTGCTGGGGATTCGAGTTTTTCGTCCACAAAGCCAAGAGAATCTGGCGGGATGTCATCTCTATGCTCGCAATCATTTGCCGTGTGAACCTCCACACGCGGTATGTTTTCAAACTGGAAGTTCGGCGTGGTAACTATTTCATTGTCACTGCTGGACGTACACAAGCTGTCTGAGGATTGACTTTGGTTCTTCTTGCTCCAGTCGATTTGAGGAACGATAATGGATGTTTCGTGTACGGGGCTTCTTGGACGGCCTTCTGATTCGTTTTGGAAAACGTAAGGCTCAGATTCAGGCACTTCTTTATCATCACTAATTGCTGGCGTTACGTTAGTAACATCCGGAGGAGGAAGTTCTTTTTCCTGTGTCGGTTCGTCTGAGTTAGCTTTCTTGTCAAATATTACTGAAGTTTGCGGCGATAAAACAGGCGAATGACGTTCGTTAAGCTTGTTGCAAAACGTTTGCATGCTAGCGCTGATTTCTGGAGCAGGTTTAAGTAATTTTTGACAATCGGAAATGTTGGTATGAAACGTTTTAAATTTAGAGTCGAGCGTGGAGGCGCTGCCAGATTTTTGAATAGTACCTGGAGCGGCTTCACCTAACAAATATTTCTTTTTTAGTTCCAGCGATACTTTAGCAGCGATTCCCCCAGTGCTTTGAGTGCGATTTAAAGCATAACCTTCAGTATGTGTCAATAAAACAGGTGCAGGTTTTTTTATACTAGGTGCAGAAGGTACTAAAGGTTTCAACTTTAATTCAATATTTGGTTTTTTATGTTTCCCATTTGAGGGTCTTTGCAAATAACCGGTTGTCACCTGAATTCTCTTCGGGTTATTCCCTCCACTGCCTCTCGTTTTGGTTACGTTAAAATCGTTTAAAACGATGGCAGGTATTTCCCTAGTTGGCGTAGGGTCGTCGTGCGCAAACTCTGAGTCCGTCGATATTTCAGTTGCAGAATTTTGAATTTCGCTTGATGATTCGGAACTGGTCTCGTCAGAAACAACCTGAAAAACAAATGGGAAACTATTACACGTCGAGTTTGTCGGATGTTTCGTATAAACTCATAACATAATGCTAAAAAGCTTATCTAAACACAAGTTAATATGTTTAAGGGCAGAACTCAAAGATAACGTCAAGAAGGTTGTAAATACAATATTTTTGGTTAATTATTTAAAATTGTTTTATTACATTTTTTTTTTTGACGTGAATATATTTTTTCTTGCAGTGCATGTACAGGAACTTGTTTCATAGTTATTTAAAAAAATCAAAAATATTGTATTCTGTGGAACAGCAAAATTAGATATTTCGGTAAATTTTATAAAATGCCGTTTCAAGTGTCCCCTTAGAAGACGTGACACTCGCTAATTTTGCTGTAAAATTGCTAGTAATATTAAAATAAAAAGTGTCTGCACATTTTTTATTTTAAGGCATTAGTGTTACGGTTATAATAAAAAAAAAATAAAGAATGGGTTAAACAACACTCACGTCAGCAATGGATTAAATTGCAATTAATACATAAAATAAAATCACCCCACTCTCATAGTTACCTTTTTTTTACCATTGCTTTAACGTGATTGTTGACCAGGGAGCCAAATCATCATCAAAACTACAAAATTCTGGATGGGATATCATTTGGTGAATGCATTTTACAATATAATATTTCAATTAAAAACACGTCATAAACTTTACAGCGTCAACACATATAAACTTTTAAAAAACTTAACAGGGTTAATAAATTAGTTCTAGATGTATGTTCAATCCGTACAGTTAGCAGAATATTTCTACCCGTAAAACGTATAAAATGACTAGAAAATTATAAAAAGAAACAAAAAAAAAATGCATTTTTACTGAATGCAGCAGTCTTTATCTTTGTCCTTGTCCTTATCCTTATTTTTACTGTGTTTGCCAAGTCCCTTCGTCAACGAAGAGGTGGAGGTACTTGACTCAGAGCTAATACTGCGTTTATCTAAGGTTTGTAGCTTCGGCAGGTTATAAGAAGTAACTGTTTCCTTTTTTGCGTTTAAATTACTAGTCGAGGAGCTCTTATCGTTATTATTTACCGGTTTTATTTGTAACGCCCCAAGCGAGGTCTTCCTTTTAGGCAACGGAGAGACCGTCGCTGACCTTTTTCTCTGCGGAGGGATAGGGTGATGTGCGCTCTCTGCATGTAAGCGTAAGTTGCTTTGATTTGGTTGCGCTTGCGCCGATCTCGTATTGTGCCTGGGCGGCAATACAGGCGAACCGTTGGCAGAACTAGTTTTACTAGACCTTTGCTCAAAGGATTTCTGTCTCATCGGCCTTTGTGGTGGAGGGTTGTTCTCACAGTTGGCGTTTTTGTTTAAACGCCACGGAACGGACGGGGATTGTTCTTCCGTGGTCGTCTCTTCCGACTTTAATACTGAAACGGAAGGAAACTGTGCACCTACGTTTGTTCCGTCTAATTGTTTATTACTGGGGGGTAACAGTGGGTGTTCAAGTACGTTTATGCGTTCCAGACAGTCTTTACTTGGCACTTCTTGGAAGGGTATCGCTGCATCAGTCTCTGGTAGTTTATATTTATTATTTGTCAATTCTGGTTGAGGATTCTTGTTAACTTTTGCGTAAAGATCTTCAATAGGCTTCGTGCCTTCATGCTTTTTTTTAATTTTTAAGAAGTCGTCCTCTTCTTCCTCCGATAGTTCCTCGATTGACGCTTTCGGTATGGGTTTCGCTCCATAGTCGTCTTTTAATGAATTTGGATTAATTATCTCTTCGTAGCTGGAAGAACTTGAAGTATATGAAGAGTCCTCAACAGCTCTTGCGAAATCATGAGGAGAACCATCTTTTTTGTCTTCTTCGTCTGATGAATCTCCTTCAATGGTAAATTTAGGTTTTTCGTTTGCAGTTTCTTCTGAATTTTTATTTTCTATGCTTTGTTTGGAAGCAGTTTCTTCTTTAGATAAATCAGTCGTGTCTTCTGTAGCTTTTGAAAAATCGTGCGGACGTGCAGCGTCAGCCTTATATTCACTTATTGAACTCTCTTCCACTCCACCAGATACTCCCAGATTAACTGGTGCAGATTTTGGTTTACTTTCCAAACTATCGTCAATTACAGAGGTATCTGTAGACTCGACAGCTTTAGAAAAGTCGTGCGCAACCGGTTTATATTCAAGCCCAGTGGAAAGCGTATCTGTGTCGGCAACAGAAGACGTACTTCCATGACTCTTATCCAAGTCTTTGGTTTCTGTTTCGGTTTCAGTCTTAGAATCCCCAGTGTTTACTTCCAACGTCGGGTTTAGCTCATTGTTTGTTTCTTTCTTTTCGGACAACTGGAGGAATTCATAACTAGGTATAGAAGAAACGGTAACGTTTGCGCACCAGCCGCTCTTATTTGAATCTGTGGCTGAAGCGTCATCTACCGTTGGTTCGTATTTATTACCGATACTCTGAATTGTGTCTTCAACAAATTTCTCCAAATCTTTCAGAGTATCTTCTATGGACGGGACGCGTTCTATTTTCTTTTTCGACGATGAATCTAGAGGCGGTTTAGAGGAGAGAAATTCCCTTTTCTTAAAAGTTGGCTTTTTAAACTCCTTCGGTTCACTCTCGAATTTGTTTATTGTGTTTTTAATCGGTTTGGGTTTTGGGAGATACCTTTTATTTGCGAAGTCGTCAGTGTTTGGGCTGGTTGTTCTAAAACTAGAAAAAGAGTTTCTCTTTGGCAAGCTCCTAACGGGTGATCTAGACGTTTCTCTTACCGTTTTATTTTCTTGCTCGGTCGATTCAAACTTCTGAAGCATCTTTTTAATGTCGACTTTGCTAACCACTTCAAGATCTACAGAGGACCGAGGTTGGTTCCGCCTGGTGAAATTAACTTCAGTTTTGGATCTTTTTAAAACACATTTACTTGGCTTGTTCAAATCGTCACTATCGTCACTATTCTCCGTGGGTACGCCTTTGCCCGCTAAATGTTGTTCAAAGAACGTCAAATTGTTTTTGGGGATTTTGCTGATAACCGAGTCTGAACGCTGCGGGCTCTTTAGAACCCGCTCCAAATTTTTGTACTTTACGTCGCTAAACGATCTGTAAACCTTCCGGTCTTTCGTGTCGTGGCTTAACCCGTCCATCCAACTTAGAAGATCCTCGATTTTTTCGTCTGGTTTTTCCGCAACCACCTCATCATCATCGACTCTGGTTTCAGTTGCTAAGGCCTTGAGTAAATCTTCAATGCTACTAGACACTTGTTCTTCTTCGGACTTCTCTGGAGAATCTATACACGTTGAGTACTTTCTGGGATCTATCGGTTTGTGTAGCTCGTCTTCGTTAGCGATTAAATCTTCGATATAATCGTCGATTTCCTTCAAATCCGAGTCTTCCGGTTCAAAATTGAATGTTTTCATATCCTTTTTCTCTTCCGATGTCTCAGGCAGACTTTTCTGTTTAACCAAAGGCTGCTTTGTGGTGGTCGCGAGAGTTTCAGATCTCTGCAGCGTTTTCTTTGGTTTCACTTTTTTTGAGGTATCACCAAAATATTTTTTTGTGTCAAGGCCGCTTGTGTTAACAGCGACTTTGGGCTTACCAACTTCTTTCGGTAAAGAAATTTTGCTTGGCGTACGTTTAATCACGAGGAGCGGTTCCGGTTCGGTAGATTTAAATATCGGTACAAACTCGGCACCGAAACTTTTCCTGCTTTCCCTAGGGGGCAGCACAAAGTTTCTCAGTGGCTTTTTAGCTGATAAAGCGCTAGCAGTTGCGCTTTTAGACAACGGGTTAGATTTTAATTCTTTTTTAAGGTGCGTTTCTGATTTTACGTTACTTTTATTGTCCGTTTCGGGCGTTATTGTTAATTTACCTACAACAATGTTACTTTTATTTACATCTTTGTCGTTATTATCATCATTTGTTTTATTCATATTCAAGTCTAGTTCACAACCAGATTCGGCACTATTAAAGTCGGCCGAATTAACCGAGATATTGTCAGAGGACCTGCTTATATGAATACCACTAATGCCGAGGCGATTATGAGCGGATAAGATATCAGGAAATTCAGAGGGTAAGTTAAAAGATGGTTTCACCTCAGTATCAGTGCCGGTATCTGTTTGTACCACAGGCGGTTCCACACGAACTTCCTGCTTACGCAATTCACGGGCACGGATTTCTTCCTCCCCCTCTGTGGCCGTGTCAGACTCGTCGTCTGAAAATAAAAAATAAATTCTATTGAGCTATTTACAAGAATATGTTATAAGTAGAAATATTAATTGAAATGAAAACTTCCTATGGACTGAATTACTACTAAATAAGTATATAAAAATTGCAATTCTAGACTTTTTTTAAAAAGATTTTTGTTGAGTTAGCGGTCAAGGGTAACATAAACATAAAAAACAGTGAATTAACTTCAACCTACATATATCGGATCTGTTAAGGGTCATCACGTGGCAGAGTCAAACGTTTCTGAGGCAAAGACGGTAACACAGAATATATAAAAAAAATGTAAATGACACACTATGCCTACTCTTTTGCAGTATAAGTCTCCTCTTCATAAATCCTGTGAACACTGTTAACTTTCCAATTACTACAAAACACATCCTCATAAATATAGTGGAACAGAATAGGACTGCCATGAGTAATACGAGTAAAATTTAAACCTAATAACCATTTTTATTGAATAAAACCTATCCGTCTCTGTTTTTTATGGTATGTTAAATGAATAGCGGACCGAATTCTAATATGAAATTCGCCAGACACTAAGCTCTTACCATCGGAACTGTTCTCATAATAACTTGACTGATCCGAGCTACTATATCCATTGGAGTCTGAGCCGCGTCTCTTCCTGTAACTATTCTTCCATCTCTCCGCCCACTTCATTGTGCCCTCTTTAGTGACCGGTTCTTCCAAGGCGTCATCAAAGGCATCTTCGTCATCACTATCCGTATCACTAAAAACATTTTACATTTATTAGTATGATGACAAACAGCACGAATATATTACCCTACCTTAAGCTAGAAGAGTCATCTTCGCTATCACCCTCCGCACATGAAGCGCCAAAGTTCTTGTCTGTCCACTCGTCCTCATCCATTTGGCTTAGAGATTCTTCTTGGTCGGAAGAAATATTTTCAGTAGTCCAGTCAATTCTCTCTGGTGTTTGTACTATACATAAAAATAAAAAACATCAAAATAGAAACGGAGAAATGATTAATAAGTATTCAACAACCTCTGTCCAACAAATCGACCCCTGCCACACCAGATAACTGCTTGTTCTCAGGACTTCTTCCAGCCTCGCGTGGAGCCTTCTGTAAAGGTTTTCTCAGGACTTTTGGGGGAGGAATAATTTCGCCTACCATTCCATAGTGATGGATGCAGAAGAACTTATGTCCATATTGCCCATCTCGGTCGAAAGCATACGAACCAAGACGTAGTTGAGTATTACAATACTGACACCTATGTAGCAACAACTGATTTAAAATGGCCGAAATTAAGCTTAGGCTTATACTTACTTGAAACAACCGTGATGGAAAAATCTGCCTTCGGCTGACAGTCGTTCCATGAGATACACCCTTTTACCGCAAAAGTGGCAAAATTCTGAGCCACCTTGAGCAGGCAGTAAAACTGGTGGACGAGTAGTCTAAAATGAAATAAAGTAAGGTGATATGAATACATAAAACTCAACTATATACTTACAGTTTTTTCCACAGGTTTTGGTTCTGGCGGAACTTTACTCACTAGTTTTTCTGTGATAGTAGCCACTTTATTTTGTCCCAATTCTCTAACCGTTCCTTCCTTCAATTTTTGATCCAAATGTTTAATGCTCCTGTCTATATCAGCAAATTTGGCTAAAATATAATAGCAAATTAATTAGTAGAATTTTTCCTAATCATTTTTATTACCTTCAGCGCTATCTTGTCTATCTAAATGTTGTTTTTCCATCTTGGTTTGTCTAGCCATGAATTGCTCCTTGCTCCACTTAGGAACTTTCTCTTTGTCGTAGGCCTTTGACGGTTTACCTAGTTTATTCTCCATGATCTTCTTCTCGATTTCCTTGATATTCCAATCTGAAGTTTCAATCTTTCCGATGGCTCGAAGCAGATCTTTTGGTTTTTTATCAACAGGCTCAGGATCCCGCCACTTGTTTTCCAAACTCTTGATTCTAGCTGCCAAATCTTCGTCGGTTCCACCACCACGAGCAGCGAGATTGGGCACTTTGTTTTCATGGTCCTAAAAACACAATACTAATTATGATGAACAAACGTTTGCACACGAAGACAAACTATTACTTTAATTTTAAACTAGGGACCAAAGTAATTTTAATATTTACATGAAAAAACATTAAAAAAATGTCGAGGGAATTGGTTGTTATATATACGTCAATAAATGGGTGAATTATTAAGGAATTTTTTTAAAATTAGAAAATAAAAATCGAAACAAATTTTTGACGTTATTACAAAAACTAGAAAAAAATTAAAATTAGTCAGCTGTTTTCATGTTTATACTTCCCTCGTATACAAGAAGAGGTTTTCAATTTATTTTTTACAATGATTAAACCTTGGATTAAACTATTAAAACACATAAATATAAAATATAACGGGGTCATTACTTTTGTCACTAGTTTCAAAATAAAATTTAAAACAACACATTACATGCAATACAATTTTCCTTACGTTAAAATTTTACTAAAATAAATTTTTCTCAGTGCATGAATAATTTTTTTTTATTTATATTGTTTTGTCACTCATAATAATCTAATCAAAAACATATATACATATTCTTTTATCATTTTAGATTACAATTTGTATTACATAAAAAATGACTTTGTTCAGTGATGAATTAATGCTGTCAACAAAATATTCAACAATTTTTCTATATACGAAGAAAGTGATAACCAACAGTGATGGAATTAAAGGTACACGGAGAATATTTTCAGTGTGGGCATAGTGAAAGGAATCTGTATAAATTATATACAAATGGGTCTAGAATGTTAGATTTTATCTGTCTGCAGTATGGTACATTTGAACTATTATGAATGGAATTATTTCTAAATACTCAGTGAGTACGGTATTCGAGATATGGCTTTTATGTTTGCTTACTTAGTAGCATAACAATTTCAATTTAAAATTAGCCCTGATAAGAAAAAACCCATTATCTGCATTTGCTATTGTGTCAAAATTTTATCAAAATACATTGTTAATGTTCCTAAATTAATTAGTGAAATTTTGTCTCCGTCCAATCTTATCTATTTTTACTACGTATCTCACCTCAAAACTGTTTAGAATTACAGATGGATATATTCTCAGCTGCATAGAACATTCGAACTATAAATCGAATGACCTACCGAATATTGTATCAATAAGAAATTTATCGGAATAACTGTAACGGATTGTTAAATATTGTTTAAGAATAATATTAACAGGAAGGAAAATTTACTGTTGGTTCCTGGTAGCGCCCTATATTCTAGTCAGTTTCTTGCTTCTAATACATCTCTCCATGCCTTTATCTTTTTATATATCACTGATCGTATGTAAGATTGACTCGTTGATAAGACAAAAAACAAAACTTTTGACATTTCTTCTGTCTATTCATGTTCTAGTTATTTATCGACATGAAATTCCATAAATAGGAAATCTGATAAGTTCAGTCAGATTTCTTTGACGGAATATTTTTTACCATGCAGTTTTGGAAATATTTCCTTCAACCCCTTGGGAAAACAATTTCGCATCAAATCTGAAGTTTTGAAGCTAACTTATGTTATGATTCATTTAGGCCAACTTTAGAATTTTTTTTCAAACCCTTGAAAAAATTTACACGGCGCAAATGAACTCTAGTGGCTACTTACGGTTCATTTGGACTAATATTAATTTTTTTCGACTCATCTGAGAAAAAAATATTCACGGCGCTAATGAATTTTAGTGGCTCCTATTGGACTATTATTTTTTAACACCTCTGGAGAAAAAATCATGGCGCTAATGAACTGTATTGGTTAACCTACGATTCATTTGGACCAATAATCAATTTTCTTTTTGACCCCATCGGAAAAAATGTTCACTGCGCCAATAAAATTTGGAGGCTAACCTACGATTAATTTAAACTTTTAATTTTTTCGGCCTCTCGAAAAAAAATTCACGGTGCTAATACACTATATTGGTTAACCTACGATTCATTTGCACTAATATTATTTTTTTCGACCCCTCTGGAAAAAAATTCACGGCGCTAATGAACTTTATTGGTTATAATCTACGATTAATTTGAACTATTAATTTTTTCGACCCTCCGGAAAAAATATTTACGGCGCCAATGAAATTTTGGGGCTAACCTACAATTAATTTGAACTAATAATTTTTTCGATCCCTCTGGAAACAATGGTCACGGCGCCAATGAACTCTAGAGGCTAACCTACAATTAATTTGACTATTAATTTTTTCGACCCCTCTGGAAAAAAATTCACGGCGCTAATGAACTATATTGGTTAACCTACGATTCATTTGCACTAATATTTTTTTTTCGACCCCTCTGGAGAAAAAATCACGCCGCTAATGAACTGTATTGGTTAACCTACGATTCATTTGGACTAATAATCAATTTTCTTTTTGACCCCATCGGAAAAAATGTTCACGGCGCCAATGAAATTTGGAGGCTAACCTACGATTAATTTGAACTATTAATTTTTTCGACCCCTCTGGAAAAAAATTTCTCGGCGCCAATGAAATTTTGGAGCTAACCTACAATTAATTTGAACTAATAATTTTTTCTACCCCTCTGGAAAAAATGGTCACGGCGCCAATGAACTTTAGAGGCTAACCTACAATTCACGCACTATTTTTTCGACCTCTGGAAAAAAAATTCACAGCGCAAATGATTGGTTAATCTACGATTTATTTGGACTAATATTAATTTTTTTTCGACATCTGGGAAAAATGTTCATGGCGTTAATGAAGTTTAGTGGCTCATAGCGATTCATTTGGACTAATATTCTTTAACCCCTCTGAAAAAAAAATCAAGGTGCTAATGAACATTATTGGTCAACCTACGATTCATTTGAACTAACACGAAGTTTTAAAACATTTATTAAATTGTAAGATGCAGATCGCAGAGGAGCACTAGATGTAGAAATGGAAGCTGCACCCTTAAACACCCCGACATGGTTTTCGTGGGATATGACAAAAATTAAGAACTACAGGAATAAATCCTGGAGAGGGTTGGAATCTTTGGTGTAACCCCCATGGACGCTTCAAGGTCAAATTTTTCTCCACCGGGGTTTTTTGGTTACTTTTTCACACTAGATAAATTCTTGTCAAAATAATAAATCTAATGTCGAAATGTTGTCAATGTCAATATATATTTTTAAAATTTTGCATTTCTAAATTAAAAACAATATACAAAACAATAGTCCGGAAATGGAAAATTTTTTTTCTGAAAGTTTCATCATTGACTATTATTTCTTCACAGACTGGCTTATATAGTACGTCCTATGCTACTAAATAACAATTTAAGTATTGACGTAATCAAGATTTATTTGGAAAACCATATTTAAAAATCATTCTATTAGCATAAAATACTGTTGAAGACTGAAACTACATCAAACAGGTTTTAATATTGATATTTATTTCCATGAACTCGGTTGTTAGTATGGCAAAGCAACAAACAATTTGGTTAAATTGAAAAAAGTGCCACAACACCACACAGCTTACGGGTATATATGTGAACTGTTTCTCTAAATCTTTCACCCTATCCTCAAACTTAGGGGCGGTTTGACGATACAAAAATATAGAATAATCCTCAAACGGTTCCGAGTCAAGAGAATTTGCTTGCAGCATCTGCATACTCTTTAAGAATTGTTCTGTTTGCAATTTTCTCTGCTGCCTCCTTTTGTTCTGCCTCTCGGAACGATTAGACGCTATCTCTTCCAACATTTTTTGTCGTTCCTCCTTAGTAATTAAATATACACACATTTTACAATACAGCATACACACAAAATAAATAATATACCATTTAATATAAAATTTAATACATTCAAAAAAATGTTAATGTTAGGAGGAACTGAAAATGTAATTTTGGTAGCCATATTGCTCTGAATTAATTACAATGTCAAAAATAAACAAAATAACTGCCACAATGCCGGTTTCGATAAATGCATGCAAGAAAAAGGATAACATCTGGAACAAGGAATGATGGTGAGGTTACAGGGGACAATATTAATCAGGAATAGAAAATACAAACGTGTTAGTATATTAAAACAAAAAATAAGCTAGAACATTGGTCAACTATGATCAATATTTTTTGAAAATTTTATGGTTTGTTTTGATAAAAGAAAATTAAATCAAGTATTCTATTAAATTAATAAATGCGACAAGAATATTGTCACGAAGGTTGTACCGTAACCATAAAATTTTCATGAAAATATTAGTGACTAAAATACATGTACAAGTGATTATGTAGAAAAAAATAAAATACGGCTAGGGTTTACCATGATAAAAAAAAGGCAAGAATATTTGCGAGGATAGTAAACATCATAAAGAATATAAATATATCGTAGATACTTACAACACTAGCACCAACTTTTTCAAGGGTTCGACGTTTTCTCGTCTTCCTGTCGATGCTGGGTGCCTTGCTTGGTATCATTGCATCAGCATGTCGTTTGTGTCGACTGGAAGGTCTTGCCGGTTGCTGACTAGGAACTACAGGTTGTATAGTAGACGTTTTAATAGTCTTAAATGATACTTCACTGCGTTTGTTGCTTTCGGGTAATTCCTGCAAATTTTAAGGTAATAAAATTAGTCAGTAGGATCACATAAATAGTAGGCAGTAGTAGCAGCCGGTGAAACTAAGGTGAATATATTAATATAAATAATTTCAAATAAAAATTGCTATTTAAGTATTTTCAGTCAGTATCAACAGTTTGACAAAGGGAAGGAAAGTCGACTTTCTTAAAATTAGGTTTGCACAATTAAAACTAAGAAGAGCATGAAATGAAATTTTTTTTATATAGTTTTACGTAAATAGATAGAAATTAAGGTAAGCAAAATCATCTATTGTAAACTAGATAGAAATCATAAAAGTTTTACAATGCGTGCATTTAGAAGCGAGCCATCAGAATTAAAAAAAATGTAGCACTGCTACATTTTTTTTAATTCTGATGGCTCGCTTCTAACTAGCACTTCCTAATAAAAAATTAGTCTTCACATTGATCTTTTAATCCTGTTAATTGTTTTCGTACTCTATGCCTGAACCTCAATTAAGTCAAAACAAGCACTACACAAAGACAAGAAATTTGTTTGTTTGCACCTTACTGTACATGAAAATAAGCATCTCGTAACTTAAACAACAACAACGTTTTCCAGAATTTAATCATCACTGATAAATTGTTACATTATGTTGACTTTAGTATGGGCAAAACAAACAAAATTCGTAAAAGTATATAGCAAATGTAAAGTATAACAAAAGCAGGGAATTAACAAGGATATACAGGATAGAAGGACCTACGGATTCTTCTCCTTCGACGATAACCGAAAACTGAGTGGGAGGGGCCGATGCGGACTTCAAGTTTCCACCGCTCTGGAATGGTGAATACTGGGAGAATTTGGATAAAGTCCTAACGGATTTATTGTTGCTTAGATTTTTCATCATTTCGGCAAAATTGTCCTCGGACGAAACTGGGCTCTCGCACTCCCTGCATTTCACAACGTCTGTCCTCTCTTCCACAACTATACCGTCATACTCGCCACCTTTCTTCTTAAAAATATTCCTCGTTACAGAAGTAATATCCGACTGCACATCATTGGAAATCACAGTTTCCACTTCTGCATCTACTTTACCATTATCTTCGACCTTGAAGTCGTGGGAGCTTATCCAGTTTGAAACTCTACTATAAATTTGATCTGGTAAGCCATCTCCTTCGCTCATGGTCATTTTTTCAGACGGAAATTTTCGCTTGGATTTTAATTTTGTGTGACATTTATAATTTGGCAGGTTTTTGTAATATTCACAGCTATCTAGTTTATTCACTATTTTATGTCGATAGGTTTTTGATATATTTAAGTTGCCATCGCCGGCACAAGCTAGTTTCTTAAGCCAAGGGTCGCCAAAAATAAACTCGTTCGGCGGTTTATATCCACTGGGTTTTTTGGAAAAGTAACGCGGGAATTTCAAGCAGTTGCTCGGGCAAATGTCTTGGGGTTTCGGGGGCAGTTGCGAAAACAATTCATTGTCTAGAGGCTGTTTGTTTGTGGTTTTAGAGAGGCAAGTCTTGGATGAAATTGTTATTAGATTTAAATCGGAAAGAAATTCAATTTTTTGGAAGGTAAATTTATTTTTCGTTTTTCGCTCTATTAATCGGATTTTCACCGAAGTATCATTACTTGGAGACTTATTTAACTTGTTAATAGCTGGTAAAGGAACTGCGCTGTTGGCTTTAAATTCGTTTGATGTGCTTCCATTACACAAACCTGGCTCCATGAGTTGGGACGAGTTTGCTGAACTTTTATTGAAACAATTATTATTAAAAATAGTTTTGCAATTAAACAAGTCCAAATCCAGTTCAGGTTCATCATACTTTCTTTCAATTCGTCTTGTACGTTTAAAATTTGTTTTGTTACACTTTAGTAAACGATCGCTACTCGATACAAACATAGAAGCATTGCTTAGATGCGGGAAATGATTCACCTTTGCGTTACATTTATTTTCCCCCGTTTCGGTTTTAACCTCAGGAATCACGGAAAGCTTGCTTTTTTTTAATTTAATTTTTTTCATTTTTAATATAAATTTAGTACTTGGTTTCTTGGCAATCTTCTTAGTTTTTTGTTTAAAGTCGTTCAATTCGTCCATGTCTTGTTTAGAAAAATTTCGTTCTAATTTCGGTATTTTTGAAAATTTTGAACGCTGCCTTGTATGGAGTGTTTTCGCGTCGTCATCAGACATGATAAAACTATCAGTTTTGTCACCAATTATTAAAGGAGGACCATCCATCATGAACGTACTTGACGTGTCTATTGTATTTATACATTTAGATTTTTTTATCAATTTTCGTGTTTCTGTTGATTTCGTACTCTTACGAACTTTGGATAGTTTTGTGTCTTCGCGGGGCAAGAAGACGTTATCAGTTCCGTCATGATTTACTAGAGACACACTTTCTAACGTTGACGTCCTTGGTGTGCCTACTGTATTTAAAATTTTTGATTTCCGAACTTTTACTAATTTGTGTGTTTTTGTTGATTTCGTGCTAAGTTTTTTACGAATTTTTATTAATTTCTTGCCATCACAAGATGTGATAACGCTATCAGTCTCGTCATTATTTAATGGAACTTGACCCTCCATCATTAATCTACTAGGTGTGTCAGTTGTGTTTGCAATGTTTGATTTTCGAATCTTCACTGTTTTAGTCGATTTCTTGCTAAGCTCTTTATAGATTTTCAATAATTTTTTTTCATCATTTGACATTATAAATCTATTAATTGCATCATTATCTATTAGAGGCAGACGTTCCATCATTATCGTTCTTAGCTTGTCTTTCACATTCGCGACTTTCGATTCTTTATTCTCTACATTAAGTAATGTCATAACTTTGGATTTTTTCTTTTTCACATTAGCTTGGTTGCCCTCAACGCAGACTTTACTTCTAGGAGTTTTAATTTTTCTCTTGTTAGTTTCGCCGCTGCTCTGTTTTCTAGGCATTCTTCCTTCCTCATAATTTAAAGCCTCCGAATCAGTTTTGCCTTTACTTGTTTTTGTTTTACTTTTACCCAAATTTGTAACTAGTTTTTGTTTTTTTATTTCATTCTTTGAAAATGCTAATTCGTTTATAGTTTTATCCGACCTTCTTTTATTTCTCTTATCTAAATTCTTAATAGAGTTTTCTCTGCTTGTGTCACTTTTTTCCTTTTCAAATATTTTATTTTTAATTCTCTCAATTTTTCTTAATTTAATTTCAATTTTTGAGTTATCCTTTTTATGTTTATCCGCCTTATGTCGTACTTTATTCGAGATGGAAGAGGATTTTATTTGGGATAGGGAAAGGCATTTGGGAATTTTCGATGGCAACTTCTAAAATCAACATAAAATTTGGACCATTCTGGCCTAAAGAAATATTTACAGTACCTACATCGTTAGTGTAATTTAAAAAAGAAATTAATTTGCAGACGTCTAAACTATTTCAACTCTTGTGTTAATCCAATTTTGCTTTCTTATTGGCTAATAGAAAATGTTGAAAAAATAGTCAAAGAGAATCTACCGTTTCAATTTCGTTCATAAGTTCATGTAAAGAATGCATACAGTAAGATTGCAGAAGCTACAAAAATTCCCAATTAGACTAAGAGATAAATTGAAAAGTATGAGATTGTTTACGAGGATAATTTTGAGATACGACACCCACTCTTTCAAATTACACTGACAATATATGTCCTGCATGGGAAATTATACAAAATTAAGTTAAATTTACTCACCAGTTTAGGTTGCTTAATATGCGGAATTTCCCCTCGGAAAGTGTCATATACTTGCGTTAGGTATGAAGCCATCGTCAAGTAGTCTTCAGTATTTGTTATTTCTTCACCTGTCATAATTGGTGGTATTCCTACAATTATAAATTCAATGGTATAAATACACTCCTAAAATAAGTTATTTTTTTTTAACCCTTTGGAAATAAATGAACTATAGTGGCTAACCTACGAATCATTTAAAACAATTTTAGATTTTTTGACCCTTCGAGAAAAAAATATTTACGGCGCTAATGAACTTTAATGGCTAACCTACGGTTCATTTGGACTAATTTTTTTTGGAATTTTTCGTCCGTCCCTTCTGGAAAAAAATATCGACGGCGCTAATGAATTTTAGAGGTTAGCCTACGATTCATTTGAACTAATTTCGGGAAACATCTGTCAACTGTCGTCAACATCAAAATTAGACCATCAAATTAGCTATTTTCTACTTAATATGGCCACTAAAGAAAATTTTCCTTACGGAATAACATTTTCTTTGTCCAATCAGGTCATATTTTCAATCCCCAAACACTACCAATAAGCTCCAACTTTTCGGAAGTTAACATATAGCACCGTTATCGATGTTTGCAAAAAATGGTACTCACCCAATTCTTTTTCAAGTATGTCAAAGGCGGACTGATTATTTTTAACGGGGTCACCATCTTTAATTGCGCTGTAGTCCAACAAGTCTGGCCTATAATGATGTATTATTGCACATAAGACTTTGCCATCCTTAAATATTGAGCCTATATCGGTGACGGTAATATCGTCCTGTTCACGTAACTGTTCCGTGATCCAGCTAAGTAACACTTCATTGTCGACGTTTCCTGCAAATCAAATTATATAATAAAGACGTTTAAGAGCTTACATTTTTCTTACCTCTTCTTCTCTTTTTAGAGACTTCGGTTGGACGTTCCTGTGCATTTCGTTTCATTCGTTCAATGCTGGCGGGATTATCGGTTTCATAGAGGCAAACTACTTGGTGTGGCAAGACCACTGCCTTATTAAGATTTGGATATCTTGTTGCTGGGTCTAATGTGTAAGATTTCCAATCTTTGTTTAGGTTGTCGGGCGTCGTTTGTGCAAGTAACCTATAAATCGATTCACGCTCTGCTAATACATCCAAAGGTGTAAAGTTACCCATAGACCAACTTCTTATGGCCCAAGCTGCATCTAGTGAGGACAGAAATCCTCTTGCACAACCGGAACCAGTTGGCCAAAAGGGCTACAAAAAAATAGAAATTTAGTTTTGATTTCTGCCAAGTATTTTTTTAAAATTTACCTCAAGTAAACTATCGCCTATGAGTATCATAAGTAATCGATATCCGTGTCGTTCAACTACTTTTGATGCGTTATCTGCAGCAAACATAGAAGTGAAATCAAACATGGCAATGTCTGGCTGCCCGTAATGGTTCACTGCAAATTCCAGGTTTGGCATTTGATAATTTGTACTAAAGCTAGCAGCTTCTATTGCGTACTCTTCTAAAGCTGCCCTATCCACATTTTCGGGAGCTAGTAACTTCTCTGTGTCTGCCAGGTCCTAAATTTAAAAAATACAGGGGTTAACGACTTGTATAGAACCAGTTTAGCTAAAATAAAATGGATTCAAGCTGATCACTTGTCCATGAAAAGTTTCGCAGAAAATTTAAAAACAATAAAAGTCAATCGAAAATAATATCTTTAATAAAGAAAAATTTTGAAACTACTAATATAGCTGTATAAAATTATTCAAATAAAAACTAAATGATATTAGGAATGGCGGAAAAATGTAAAAAAATGGGAAAAAATGTATCCGTTTTTTTCGGAGATAGGACCTAAAAATAAAAAACAAATTCAGAATATTTCTTCAAGTGGGAGCGAAAAATTAAAAAAGCTTAATTTTATTTGACATCTTCAAGTAAAGGTAATTTTTTTTAACCCTTTGGAAAAAAATTTTCACGGCCGAAATGAATTTTAAATTTTCTTTACCCTTCGGGGAAAAATATTCACGGCGCTAATGAACTTTAGAAGCTAACCTACGGTTGATTTGAACTAATTTTAGACCACTAGTGGCTAAACTACGGTTAACTTGAACTAATTTCCCTTCAGGAAAAAAATATTCACGGCGCTAATGAGCTCTAGTGACTAACCTACGATTCATTTGAACTATTTTATGTTTTATTCGACCCTTCTAGAAAAAATATCCACGGCGCTAATGAACTTTGGAGACTAATCTACGGTTCATTTGAACTAATTTTCGGTTTTTTTAAACCCTTCAGGTAAACAATATTTTTAGCGCTAACTGGCTAACCTACGATCCATTTGAACTAATTTCAAGAAACTACTGCCATTTTCTTCGCCGTTTTGATTTGTCCTATTCGTGCTGAAATACTCGCGATTTAAAATTGATCTTGTAAAACACGAAATTTTAAAATGGTTTATTACATAAAAAAATGCAGATTGTACAGGGGCGCTCAAAATAAAGAAAGACAGGGCAGGAATAAACGAAAATAGGCAGTTTCTGAAGTTTTTAAAGTTAAAATTATAAAAAAATAATTTTTTATATAATTCGCTTACGTGAATTAAAATCACGCTAAATCGACATAACTACCTACCAAAGATCGTTAATCATTGGAATTTTCTTTAAATCTCTGTATCGGTAGACAAAAAACTAACTAAATTTTGTTTATGTTTAATTGTTAGTTATAACGCATATAATACTTTGATTAATGCGATAAACAAATATTACAAATTATTTCCTTTCGCTTGATTTTCACAAAAAACAAATGACAAACGACGGGCACGGTGATGACATAATAGGATAATGCAATATTCATAAATAATTACATATTCCCTGCCAATATTTACGTAAGCAATTGTCAAAACTCGAAAAACTGAAAAATGACTACGTGATGTAACTCACCTGCTTAATAACTCCCTTTTCCAATAAGCTAACCTTCTTGGCTGTCATAACAAAGTAATGTGTATCGTCCTTATAGTAAACTATGTTCTCTAAATCAATTCTCGTTTCTTCCAGCAAATCCTTGAAAAACTTTTGATTAAATATGAAAGCTACTCCACTAATTTCTTCTACACGAGCCTCCGCCTCAGTTTTCTTGTTAATAAAATTAGCAGTAATAGCTATTGCAAGTTTGCCCCTAAATTCCTTGCGGCTAAAACCCTGTAGAGTATTTCGTTTGCCATCGGCCCCAAGTATCACATCAAATTCATACTGAGACACGGGATGGTCCGATGGTTTACATTCAGCCCTCCAACCAGTCTCTAAAATTAAAACGATAATTAACTAAATGATGAAACCAGCAACTTTTACTGGTCAATATTTAGACAAGGGTCAAATCTAGCTTTAATTTTTATAATTGGTTGAA
Source organism: Rhagium mordax (assembly GCA_963680705.1). Lineage (NCBI taxonomy): Eukaryota > Metazoa > Arthropoda > Insecta > Coleoptera > Cerambycidae > Rhagium > Rhagium mordax. Next base: position 129,993,715 of record OY796656.1, on the reverse strand, counting down.
TGCCGTTAATGGGACTCTCTAACCAAATAAAGGAGTTATGCAAGCAGCCTAGAGAACTAATAAAACTGTATCGCTCAACTGATTTGATAAAAACAAAGACTTTAGTGCATATGGAATGGACATACTGATATTTATGTGGATATTTACTTACTTTCTGTTGCATTAGGTTCTATTAATTTTTCAAAGCCTACTTCAGTGTGAACTTCTACACCAAGTAATAGCGCTACCTTTAACAATATACATTGTAGTCTTCTGATACTTATGTGGTCAATGGCTCCGGCGCAAAATTTTCCATAAAATTTTTTGGCTCCAAGCATGCGCAGATCCTCAATCACAAAAGGCCAGAGATGTAGCACGTTATTCCTAGAAAATCTATCTCGCTTTTCTATTACCACCTAAAAGGAAACAAATTGGTTTTAACTGAGGTTCTCGCTAAAAATAACCTTTTTTATTTATAATTTTTCTCTTTTATTGCACCTTAATCAACATATATTAAAATAAATAATTGATTAGAGTACAAAAATAAAGTGCCACATATAAATTTTAGCGGCTAACCTTGGATTCATTTGGACTAATTTTATATTTTATTCGACCCTTCAGGAAAAAATATTCACGGCGCTAATGAATGTTAGAGGCTAACCTACGATTCATTTGAACTAATTTTAGATTTTTTACACCCTTCAGGGAAATATAATCACGGCGCTAATGAACTCTAGTGGTTAACCTACAAGTCATTTGAACTACTTTCGGGGATTTTTAGCCCATTTGATGTAGCTAACCTGTTTGTGCTCTAACATACACGTTTACAAAATATACCTACCACTTTAGCACCTAGCAGTTGCGCTTCAATGGCAGCCCTTAAACCGCAAGGTCCAGCACCAATGACGAGTACCCTTGTATTGGACGCCGCCTTGCCTTTGTGGTAGCACTTGTGCGAGGCCCTGGCGTCGAACTTCTTCCAGAGCGCTTTCGCCTTCCACGAGGTTAGATTACTCCTTAATTTCGGATAGAACAAAGAAATGACGTTCGGCTTGAGGTGGAGATTATCAATCAGACCCCTGTAGTATCCCAGTATATGTTTTAGGCTGCTTGCAGTGAGAAACTGTTCGAAATATTCGTTTGCGTGAGCAGCGTCCAGTCCGGAGACTGGCCTACCACGCTGGATGGGTTGGCTGTTGCGGTCCATGGTAGTGGAGGTTTGGTTTGGTTACGGGTTCATTTGAGCAAAAGTTATCTGGAACAAAACAAAAAATAAAAATATTATAGTTGAGGGTCTAGCTAGCATCTGAAATTCTGATGCAGCAATACAAAAGTTTTGCAACACTATTTCATAATTTTAATTGTGAATTGTCAGGTGAAAAGGGAATCTTTAAAGAAATGACTCAATTTTTTGAGAATCATTTATTTACTCGTGCCTTTTTGTCAATTAATTCAATTTTCGTACAAATTATACCGAGAATTATACAGTCAATATTTTTTTTACCCAAGGGACTTAATCTACCATTAAAAAATCAAAGTTCGCCGTAGTATATTGTTCCAAAATATATTTACTGACTTAAAAAATAAAAGTTCTCTTCCTTTTTATTGATTACACCTCATATTACAGTTATTCCGATGGTTATAAAATTATTATGAGGATAATCAATATTTGAAAACTTAAATTCTTGTGATGGTAAAAAAAATATTTTTATCTTTATCCAAAATTTAATTCATTTGAGTGTTTTTTCCGGTTGAGCCTCTTCGTCTCTAGCGACTGGGCTATAAATAAAACCAATAATACCAGACAAATAATCAGCGATAATTCTCAAGTACACGATAAATAAGTGAGTCAATAATACATGCGTAATGAGGAAGAATTTGGACTTGGGTTAATACATTGCATAGCCAACACGATTAAATAATACAATAGAAACAGATTTAGGTAAAGTAGACCAAATACCGCATCTTTATAGTGCACATAAAAAACGTCGGCAAATTTTAATTTCTTATCGGCATCAAAGATCGACGTGTTTTATGTGCACTGTAAAGATGTGGTCTACTTTATTATCAAATTTATTAGTATACATAATTTTAAAGTAAGCTATGAAAAACAAAAATTGACACCTAACCCAACATCAATTTTCAGTAAACGTCAAAATTGCACATTTGGATTCGCTCCTCCTGCCTTGAAAACCGCAGCGGGACCGTGCTATTCACGATGCACTTCCAAGTTGGACCCTCTGGCTTCGTTTTCTTACCAGAACGGCGGTCCGGTGTCGTTTTTTGGTTTGGAACGAGCGTTTGAAGATTCCGCGTTTTTGCAATTTTTTTCAATTTCGTCAAAATTCTAAAACACGTCCTCCTTCCGAGCTTAATAACTCGCGGCTCCTTAGAGATGGACCGGCGGGGCAATTTTTTCTGAAAACTAGATGAAATTTAGAAATTTCCTGACCAAATCGTTTTTCTCGATTTTGTTTCCTAAGAAAGTTATGATTTTTTGAAAAGGGGCAATTTTGTCAGATTTTAGAGATTTTCCCGACATGTACCCTTTAGAAACGCGCCACAGTCTTTCCTATTGGATTTGGAGGATCGGGACCCTGACGGCGGGCAAGCAGCAGGAAAAATGAAGATCTATTTTTTTTTTCTTTTCGTCCATCTCCGATATTAGTCGAGATACGAATTTTTAAAAAAAGGCGATTTTGACGAAAAACTACTTTTCCGGGGGCCTTTGCTCCTATGCCCGGAGGATTATTTTGACCGGACTTTCAGGAGAGCTAGAACCGTCCTTCCTGTCGGGTCCCTGAACATTTCGTTGCTTAATATCCATCCGCGGCAGACCTGTGAATTTTTTAAACGACCGAGACGCGACGACTTCACCGAAAATTCACAATCAAGCCTAAGCCGCCGTCTACACCATGTTAATCGCGGTTTACACCGCCTTTATATGTAATAAATTAATTATTTTTTATTTTCGATCCCAGGAGGGAACCGATTACATTTTCGGACTCGGGGCGACTTCAGGATTTCTAAACTGTTTGTAGATTTTCGATCGGATCTTTCCTTCTGGAATCGAGTTTGACAGCTGAAAAACAAAACTGGAAAATGGACCAATAAGAAGCTTTTCGCTAAAATGGTCATTCTTGAAGCGATTTTCTTGCGGTTTTTAATGGGGGATCGATAGAGGGCGCCTCCGAGCGTCTCTCTCGACCCTTATACCGAGTGTTCAGCTTCCCTGGACCCTACGATTAATTAAAAAGCCGGAAAAAGTCCCCAAACATCTCAAATTTTCGCTTGTATCGCAGCGGACGCCTCGAAAAAAAGAGGAACGGGGTTAAATTTGTTTTCAAAAAGGTTTAAAAAAAAATTACGAAAACATTTTTTTTTCAATTTTTAAAAATTGATAACTTGATGGTCGCCTTCCTCCTAAGTACGATCCTGCTTACACAAACACACAAAACAGATGAACAACACATTAACACCAGCCGTACCTTGTGGAAGGCTTCCTTGACGATAATCGTAGGAAAGCTTACCGCACAATCAGGAAATGAATATCCACATTTTATTTCCACCAGAACATCTATTGTTGCCCGCCAAGCGTATAATTTACCGACACCTAATCGCGCTGTGAATTTACACATTCGAGTTAATCCGGAAAAATTGAAACAATGACTTGACGGGTGTCGGGTGTTTATTGTCGACAGGCTAATTGAACATGAAATTATTTTGCTGACACAAAACGGTACATCGGACATTTATGGTGCCAAATAATCCGATTAATATTCAAATTTACTAACGTTTACGCCCATGGACATTTCGACGACAACTTAAAAGGCGATCTCGTGCATGTTAATCAGATAACACCCACTTTTCCTCGGCGCTGGGTCTTGCCCTTGATGAATAACTAGCACTCCTGATGGTGGAAGTTAATGAAGAGCGTTAAAAAAAAGACGAATTCAACATTTTCTTGGCTGAAAAAAATTCGATGCTTTTAAGAATATTAAAAATTTCTCATCTCAGACATAGACAGAAAACAGAAGCTGCAAAGTACGTTTTGTGCGCAAGATTAATTGCAAGTACTTATAAATTAAACGATAAACTTTTCCAGCGACAAAACATCATCGGATTAAGCCTTGGATAAAGTAGAAAAGATATAAATATATCGATAATCATTCATAATTTGCCTTGTACTGTACACATTTATTACATTTCCCTTGGCAATCAGAACAAATTAAAGGCAAGTGGTTTGCATTAAATGTCAATTACATTTATAAGCAACTGTAAATAAAATCCCTATTTATGGCTTTAGTTTCGATAAATAAATCAGGCCTTTGAATGTAAACGCGATAGTATGCCGGTTTGAAGTTAATTAGAGATTGCAAAAAATATATGAAATGAGTCATCCATTATAATTACAGACATATACAGATATGTGCATATGAGATAAAAAAATGCTTTATAATATCAAGTCTAACATCACGTGTTATTAAGATATCGAGCGTACCAGATATGTGCATAACACCTATTTCATTTTAATTAAAGGAAGTATATTTTTGTTCGTAATTTTTTGGTTTGTTCATTTGATGACCCATAACTAGAAATCAACACAACTTTGAAACTCTAGTAAAAGAATCTACTAGACTTAAAAATATCTTGTAGAAATTTTTAATTGCATATGAGATATTTTTAATTGGATATAAGTATTAGACATTTCTAATTGATAAAAATTTGTAATAGATAATATATATTTTTAATTGACTAAAATATCTACTAAATCTTTAATATCTTTAATTAGGTACCTACGTTAAAAATATCTATTAAGATCAATTAAAAATTAAAAATATTTCATAGAAGATATTTCTAAATGAAATGAAATTATTTATTAGATATTTGTAATTTCATTAGGGATATAAACCGTCTTGCCTGATTTCCATACGTCAGAATGTGAACATGGTTGAAAAGACCTCTACAGAAAATGATGTAAAAAAATAGGGTATTTTTTTAACAAACTAGCTCTCTGGGTAAAATATCTCAAAATTTTTTAACTGAATTATGTAATAATATCTAGTAGGTATTTTTAATTGATAATTGATTTAAAAATATCTACTAGATCACTATTTGAAATAAAATTATCTACCAGATATTTTTAATTAAATTAAAATTTCTAATGAAATTTTTTTATTGAATAATAATAACAGGTACTTTTAAATCAATTAAAAATATCTAATGGATATATTTTTTACTTTATTTAAAACATCTAGTAGATACACTTATTTCAATTAGAAATGCCTTTTCTCAATTTATAATTGATTTAAAAAAATCCAGCAGATATTACTATTGAAATAAAATTACCTACTAGAAATTAAAAATATCTCAAAATTTTTTAACTGAATTAATACATAATATCTAATAGGTATTTTTAATTGATAACTGATTTAAAAATATCTACTACATTGATATTTGAAATAAAATTATCTACCAGATATTTTTAATTAAATAAGAAATTTCTAATTAAAATTTTTATTGAATAAATAATAGCAGGTACTTTTAAATCAATTAAAAATATCTAATGGATCTTTTTTTTACATTATTTAAAACATCTAGTAGATACACTTATTTCAATTAGAAATACCTTTTGTCAATTTAAAATTGATTTAAAAAATCCAGCAGATAAACTATTGAAATAAAATTACCTACTAGAAATTAAAAATATCTCAAAATTTGTTAACTGAATTAATAATATCTAATAGGTATTTTTAATTGATAACTGATTTAAAAATATCTACTAGATTACTATTTGAAATAAAATTAACTACCAGATATCTTTAATTAAATTAAAAATTTCTAATGAAAATTGTTTATTGATTTATTTTTAAATCAATTAAAAATATCTAATGGATATTTTTTTATTTAATTAAATCATTTTAATTAGAAATACCTATCAAGTAGATATTTTTGATTGACAGTCGATTTAAAAATATCTACTTTTTTTATTAAATTAAAAATACCCAATGAGAATTTTTAAAAGAATAAATAATTCCTAGTAGGTGCTTTTATATTAATTAAAAATAATTAAATTTTCATTTAATTAAAAATTTGTAGTAAATAAAATTATTTTAATTAGAAATATCTAGTTGATGTTTTTTTTTGAAAGTTTTAATAAAAAAAAAAATTAAGAGAATAAGTAATATTTAGTATAGTTTATGTCAGAAATGAGTCTTTGATTCACAAAGTAAACCGCCTATTTTATGTTTGTCATATCTCTAAAATGAAGTATACGTACTATTATATCAATTAAAAATATCTAATATATGCGTTTTATTTAAATATCTAGTAGTTAAAATTATTTTAGATAGAAATATTCAGTAGATATTTTTGATTGATATGTAGTTGAATTAAAATTATCTACTAGATATTACTACTTGAACCAAAATTATCTACTTGATATTTTTAAATCAATTAAAAATATCTAATAAAAATTTTTAATAAAATAAATAATTTTTAGCAGACATTTCATATCAATTAAAAATGTCCAATGGAAAGTTTTTATTTAATTAAAATACATATCTAATAGATGAAATTATTTTAATTAGAAATATCTGGTAGATATTTTTGATTGACAGTTGATTTGAAAATATCCACTAGATGTTTCTATTTGAAGTAAAATTACCTACTAGATATTTTAAATCAAATTAAAAATATCTGATAAAATTTTTAAGAGAATAAACAATATCAGTAAGTAGGTATCAATTGAAGTATCAATTAAAAATATCTCGTTGCTAAAATTATTTTAATTAGAAATACGTAGTAGATATTTTATTTACTAGATATTTTTTATTAAATTAAAAATATCTAATGAAAATTTTTAATAAAATTAAAAATATCCAATGAAAATTTTTAATAGAATTAATGATTTCTAGCAGGTACTTTTATATCAATTAAAAATATCTAGTAAATATTTTTTATTGATAGTTGATTTGAAAATATCTAGATATTACTATTTGAACCTATTAGATATTTTAAATTAAATTAAATATGTATGTACTATTAAAAATTTTTAAATGAAAAAATAATATCTAGTAGGTAATTTTATATCAATTAAAAATATCTAGCAAATAAAATTATTTTAATTAGAAATATCCAATAGATATTCTTAATTGAATTAAAAATCTACCGATATTATTAAAATGGTGCCCAACAAATTTTCCGGGCAATCCTTACCCTTTGGTAACCGTAAAACCGATGACAACGGCGATGGGCGTACCCCGGAAGGGCTTTCAAGAGTCAGGGTCACTAGGCCAGGTAACTCCACCTAGAGGGCTTCGATGACTCAGCGACGCAACGATCTCGACGGTGCAGTGTCGTGCCATTGGCCCGTAATCAGAATCGAATAAAACGTTCGTTTTTTATGTTTATGTCAGGAGAGATTCCACCAGTGGTCGCTCTTTTTCTTTCAATATTATTCAAGTGCGTTTTTCGCCACGGAAATGAAGGTGTCTGACCTCAGCCTTAAATAAGCTGATTAACACGATTGTTGTGCACTGCCAAAGCACTTGAACTTTACAACATATCTATTGCGCATACCAAATGTTTTAATTTGTAACAAGCACCGAGACACGCACCTTTTTTTCAGCGCGCTAGGATTGTATTCAAATGATATTACTTCTTATGGGTATCATATACTAAAAACATCGCGTTAAGAATTAATTAAGTACACACCAAATCCACCCACACAAATAATTATTACTCGATTTTTTTTTTATTACTAATATAAAACTTATGCAGTGCGTCGAGGAATGATGAAAGAATTGGGCAGCCAGATAAACGAGGGTGGGTTCACTGTAAAGGGTGTTCGTGCAGCAGTGCGAAAAAATTACTGCCACCAAAAAAACAACAAAGGCCCCGATAAAGCACTAATGTGTTCTCGTTCAATTAAATTAAAAATATCTAATGAAAATTTTTAATAGCATAAATATAAGCTAGTAGTCACTTTTATAAATTGCCAATTAAAAATATCTAATGAACATTTTTAATAGAATAAATATAATCTAGTAGGCACTTTTATATCAATTAAAAATATTTATGTAAGGGATATTTTTTATTTAATCAAAAATATCTAGTAGCTATAATTATTTTAATTAGAAATATCTAGCAGACATTTTTGATTGATAACTGGTTTAAAAATATCTACTAGATATTACATATTATTTGAAATAGAATTACCTACTAGACACTTTAAATTAAATAAAAATTGTCTAATGAAAATTTTTAATGGAATAAATATAATCTAGTAGGCTCTTTTATATCAACTAAAAATATTTAATAGACATTTTTTATTTAATTAAAAATATCTAGTATCTAAAATTATTTTAATTAGAAACATCTACTAGATTTTACTATTTGAAATAAAGTTACCTACTATATTTTTATTTAAATAAAAAATATCTAATGAAAATTTTTAATGGAATAAATGTAATCTAGTAGGCTCTTTTATATCAATAAAATTAACAATATCTAACAGATATTTTTTATTTAATTAAAAATATGTATCTAGTAGCTAAAATTATTTTAATTAGAAATATCTAGCAGATATTTTTGATTGACAGTTGATTTGAAAATATCTGCTAGATGTTACTACATATTTGAAATAAAATTACCTACTAGATACTTTAATTAAATTAAAAATATCTAATGAACATTTTAATAGAATAAATATAATCAAGTAGGCACTTTTATATCAATTAAAAATATCTAAAGGATATTTTTTATTTAATCAAAAATATCTAGTAGCTAAAATTATTTTAATTAGAAATATCTAGCAGACATTTTTGATTGATAACTGCTTTAAAAATATCTACTAGATATTACATATTATTTGAAATAGAATTACCTACTAGACACTTTAAATTAAATAAAAATTGTCTAATGAAAATTTTTAATGGCATAAATATAATCTAGTAGGCTCTTTTATATCAACTAAAAATATTTAATAGACATTTTTTATTTAATTAAAAATATCTAGTATCTAAAATTATTTTAATTAGAAACATCTACTAGATTTTACTATTTGAAATAAAGTTACCTACTATATTTTTATTTAAATAAAAAATATCTAATGAAAATTTTTAATGGAATAAATATAATCTAGTAAGCTCTTTTATATCAATTATAAATATCTAACAGATATTTTTTATTTAATTAAAAATATGTATCTAGTAGCTAAAATTATTTTAATTAAAAATATCTAGCAGATATTTTTAATTGACAGTTGATTTGAAAATATCTGCTATATGTTACCATTTGAAATAAAATTACCTACTAGATACTTTAATTGAATTAAAAATATCTAATGAACATTTTAATAGAATAAATATAATCAAGTAGGCACTTTTATATCAATTAAAAATATCTAAGGGATATTTTTTATTTAATCAAAAATATCTAGTAGCTAAAATTATTTTAATTAGAAATATTTTGAAGATACTTTTGATTGATAACTGGTTTAAAAATATCTACTAGATATTACATATTATTTGAAATAGAATTACCTACTAGACACTTTAAATTAAATAAAAAATGTCTAATGAAAATTTTTAATGGAATAAATATAATCTAGTAGGCTCTTTTATATCAACTAAAAATATTTAATAGACATTTTTTATTTAATTAAAAATATCTAGTATCTAAAATTATTTTAATTAGAAACATCTACTAGATTTTACTATTTGAAATAAAGTTACCTACTATATTTTTATTTAAATAAAAAATATCTAATGAAAATTTTTAATGGAATAAATATAATCTAGTAAGCTCTTTTATATCAATTATAAATATCTAACAGATATTTTTTATTTAATTAAAAATATGTATCTAGTAGCTAAAATTATTTTAATTAAAAATATCTAGCAGATATTTTTAATTGACAGTTGATTTGAAAATATCTGCTCTATGTTATCATTTGAAATAAAATTACCTACTAGATACTTTAATTGAATAAAAAATATCTAATGACCATTTTTAATAGAATAAATATATTCTAGTAGGCACTTTTATATCAATTAAAAATTTCTAAGGGATATTTTTTATTTAATCAAAAATATCTAGTAGCTAAAATTATTTTAATTAGAAATATTTTGCAGATACTTTTGATTGATAACTGGTTTAAAAATATCTACTAGATATTACATATTATTTGAAATAGAATTACCTACTAGACACTTTAAATTAAATAAAAAACGTCTAATGAAAATTTTTAATGGAATAAATATAATCTAGTAGGCTCTTTTATATCAACTAAAAATATTTAATAGACATTTTTTATTTAATTAAAAATATCTAGTATCTAAAATTATTTTAATTAGAAACATCTACTAGATTTTACTATTTGAAATAAAGTTACCTACTATATTTTTATTTAAATAAAAAATATCTAATGAAAATTTTTAATGGAATAAATATAATCTAGTAAGCTCTTTTATAACAATTATAAATATCTAACAGATATTTTTTATTTAATTAAAAATATGTATCTAGTAGCTAAAATTATTTTAATTAGAAATATCTAGCAGATATTTTTAATTGACAGTTGATTTGAAAATATCTGCTAGATGTTACCATTTGAAATAAAATTACCTACTAGATACTTTAATTGAATTAAAAATATCTAATGAACATTTTTAATAGAATAAATATAATCTAGTAGGCACTTTTATACCAATTAGAAATTTCTAAGGGATATATTTTATTTAATCAAAAATATCTAGTAGCCAAAATTATTTTAATTAGAAATATCTAGTAGATATTTTTGATTGAAACTGCTTTAAAAATATCTACTAGATATTACATATTATTTGAAATAGAATTACCTACTAGACACTTTAAATTAAATAAAAATTGTCTAATGAAAATTTTTAATGGAATAAATATAATCTAGTAGGTACGCTCTTTTATATCAACTAAAAACATCTAATAGACATTTGTTATTTAATTAAAAATATCTAGTAGCTAAAATTATTTTAATTAGAAAAATTTATCTAATAGATATTTTTGATTGACAGTTGATTTGAAAATATCTGCTAGATGTTACTATTTGAAATAAAATTACCTATTAGATACTTTAATTAAATTAAAAATATCTTATCTTATACATTTTTAATAGAATATATATAATCTAGTAGGCTTTTTTATATAAAAAAAATACCTAATGGATATTTTTTATTTAATTAAAAATATCTAGTAGATAAAATTATTTTAATTAGAAATATCTAATAGATAGTGGAAGAGTAAGGAAAGCAGAGTTAAAGTTAAACCTCCCTGTACTCAAATGTAACTCTCCACAAATTCTACTTGTAGTGGAGCCCCAGTTTCATATTGTTTTATTAAAGCGTCCTCAATATTCTACAAAACAAGGAGCACCATTTGATTACTCTTGTTTATTTAATATTATATGAGACAACGTAAAATCGTTACCAGTGTCTCCGATCCAAATAAAGTATTTATAAGTTTATGTCTTTACACTGCCCTGCTTTATATCATTTTCAAAACCCAACATTATAAATCATTCGCTGTGTACGTTCATAATAAATTAATAAATTACCTCTTAGCAGAAGCATTATCCCCATAAATGACACGTAATTTCTAAATATAAGCGAAAATTGTTGATTACAAGCTACTCATTTCGTTCGTGTACTGGTTTTTTAATGGCTAATATCGATCCGGTGTTCGGGGGGGGGGGAAAGAAAAATAATGACGGTACATGACAGAGTGCGGATTGAGATCGTGTCGACAAAATACCTCAGTTTATTGCTGGTTTCGTTCAATACTTCTCTGTATGTACGATAATAGGAGGCACTAATTAAACCATACAATCCCTGAAGCGACTTTTTGCGGAAGGGTCATATTTAAAGACAACAGACTCACATCCAGTATCCAAGTACAGTAGGATTACTTATTACCTAATACCACGATCGGGACCCGAGACCTCAGAGTGAGCAGAGCTAAGTTTTATATATGTCACATATATATCAGAAGAGAATTTTATAATTTCGTTACAAACAAAGCCATCAAACCGAATAACAACATAATTAAGTGGAAATTATCACGCAAGGCAATGTGCGATCAAGTCAACAATTATGGACGATGTAAAAGTATTCAGAAATCGAACACTTAGCTTCTCTCCTAGCCAAACAATTAAAGAAAAGAGAAAAATCCTTGCTTGTGACGACTTTCGATAAACGCATTGTATGTATGTAGGTAAGCAGGCTGCCAAGTTCGGTACTGTAATTTTACCAACGTCGCACTCATCGCAGCCCCATCAACATTACTGCTAATATTTATTGTTGGAACGTTCTCTCTGTAACTTGGGAAACATTTTATCGTCTTCTTTTTTTATGCGCTGGCCCATTACCACATAAGTGACATCTTTACACCTTTATTACTCGAAACTTGGCTATTACCAAATAAAACTGAGAATCAAGAGACCTTTGCCATAAAATCAGATTTTTTTTCAAAAAGTAAAAATTCGTGAGCGAAAGGGTAAAAACGAAGCCTCTAGAGATATTTAATAAGAACATTTTTAATTGGGGGATCTGACTGAATTATCAAAACTCGTAACCTCAAATTTGTTATCATCAAAAAAGCGTTATGACCCCTTTTTCTACTCCACTAGATCGTTGATTACAAATAAAATATTTCAAAAAATTTGATTTCACAGCTTACTTTGTTTAAAAATATTGCTGATATGCCAGCCGATATTACAACATCCTGTATCTTCAAAATAAAACGTTTACAAACAAAATTGTATTAAGGTTTTGGCGTTAAATTCACGTCTTCCATAGGCACATATTACTACAGGCTTAAATATTAGGATATAAAATGAATATGACAGCTGAAATTTCAAACCTCCTTCTTTAATTAACTTGGTAAAAACGATTTTGTTAATTTTTCTTATTCATTTAAAAAGTCATAATTTTATCAAAATATTACTAATTTGTTCCAAGTACCTACCTAGGACTTATGGCTGCCAACTTTCAAATATAAAATTAAAGGCCAACCTAGTGATACTAGCGCATTCACCAAATACTTAAATTAAATAAAAATACAAGTACCTATTTTATATACGGGACGATTCAAATTGGATTAAGATACAGAGAGGGTAGGTTTGAATTTGGCAAAGTTCCTAAATTTTGTGCTCAATAATAATCCGAAAAAAAATTTCAAATATGTATCTTTTACTGCTAGTAGGACTTAGGTACCTAATTAAAAAAAAAACAAAAAAAATTAGATTTTCGCATTTCGGTCATAACTTTCATATCTACAACATTTTGTTAAATTTTGTAAAAACATTCTCATCCTCGTTCTCATTGCAACTTTATACTTTATATTTGATAACGTTTTTAATTTTTTTTTATATCGTGTAACGATTTAAGTTGCAATTCGTTACAGCAGGTTATAGTTTCTATTTTGCGTATTAAAATATGACTCCTCACAACTGAATAACCCTGTACTCGCATTTGATCGGTATGTGGTAGAAAAAATACAACAAAAACGCCACAGCGGATGAACGTTGTGAACGAGGCTCGTCCCGGGCTAGAGAGAGCGTCTTTTGCCTTTCGAATTCTACCTAGGTAAGTCATACATTTTTTGTAGTCGCTTAGATATCGCTATTCATAAAATTTGCTTATTAATTATTGCTTCAGCTTTATTGTGCTATAGTAAAAATAATAATTTGTCAAAATAATTACCGTATTTCGTATTAGTTCCATGTTTTGGATTATTTTCAGATAATTACCTATAGTAGCACTGTTTTTAAGCACGCGGATGGGTATTCCCATTTCCGCTTTACCGCATCTTGTATAAAGTAGACGTTCTCGTGGTTCAATTATTGTTAATTGACACGTTATACAATATTTAAATTGTATAAATTATCGCTGTAAGTGAAACTTGCAGATTATCGTTATTTCGTACATAGAACAATTTCTGTGTGGATTTTTATTGTTATTAGGTTTGACTGTGGTTCATATAAGCTGGAAAAAGAAAAACTACACTGGTTTTGGATAGTGAAGGAAGTCCACTTAAGACTTAGGTTTTTGCCGCATTTATGTACTGTCCAGAGCTACAGATTTCTGTCCAGGAGCTTCCAAAGCATACGGGGTAAGTGACCTATAGTATTTTTTTCTTCTCTTTGAATTAATCAATTTGTAGTACATTTGATCACTTGTTTCGAATGTGACAGAAGTCCGATTTTCTGGTTTCCTCTTTTCATCATATTCACTCTATCACAGTTCTATATCGATTTTATTATTGACAAATTATTATTATTAGTTCATTCCTTAATTTTCGTGTAAGTTACAAGAGTGTAGATTTACCTTGGTTTTACGTATTCCCTGCCATTTTGAATTAGGCATAAGTTCATTCATTTTTGTCCGCCGGAAAGCGAAAGACATTATCGGTATTTCATATATTAATTTTTGCTATTTTTACCGTTAAACTATTAGTAAAATATTAACTTGAAATCTTTGTGTGCTAAAATTTCGAATTTATTTCAATATTGTGATTATTGTTACCAATTATTTTGTTATTAATATTAAATATCTGAATCTTTAGAGTTATTACTTCATTAACGTTTCTAAGTTTAAATTGTCCCGTATAAATCTGACATTAAATTATAGTCCTTTAAAAATTACAGTCTCCTCATGGTTTTCAACCTATAGGACAAATTCAATCAAGTTAGGTTATTTGTTAACGAACTGATAGTGAAGTTTTGCAACCTTACTAAATTCTTGTGTTCGAATTTTAGTATTATTTTGTTAATGTTTCAATTTTTTTAGTAATTGGTGTCAGATACCGTATTTTTATGTAAATTTGGTAATTTTACAAGTTCTAATATCTTGTGTCATTTTGACAATTTTTTTTCTATTGTAATATTAAGAAATATTAATTTTGTGAATTTTATCTAGTTATTTAACTATATTGCCGGAACTTTGTTAATTTTTTCATCTACCACTAGTTGAAATAATTTTCAACCTAGTTTTATTTCTCTGTTTCCTTCTCAACTGTTCTGTCTTTATTTCATGACATCTGGCTTTCTGGAAATTTGACTCACTGGAAATCGATACTGAGTTAACAACATCAGAAGTAAGGAGATATTGGGTGTTCCCGAAAAGTAATAAATTTGGTTGGAACCTGGACACTCTGGACTGAAGAAGCGTGTGGAGACAGGATCTCGCAACCTTTTCATCAACCTCGAGTACTTGCAGGATTCATCGCTACTAGGAGAACCCCTTCCGTCTCAGTTCATTCCCGTCGAGTAAGCCTTTACAACAGTAAAACGGACAGACAGAGAAATTGGTTAAATTGTAATTTTTATTCATATTTTTTTTGTTCATATTTTCAATATTTTAAATTATATTTAGTTCTGAGTCATTGTTTATTGTAAAGAATTTGTAAGATTAAACTTGTTAAATTCACAGCTTTCTTTTCTTTCTAGTTTATGTGGTAAATACCTAATTGTGTTTTCGATAAACTTTTGTATATGTAGTTATAAATACTCTGGCGCCCATATATTGCTCTCAATATTATCTCAGTACTCTAAAACAAGGCTTCACCGAATTCACCCCCAAGCTGTAGCTAGCTGGAGCTAATTGTTTGGCTGCACTTGGAATTGGGCCAATTCAATTCACAAGTTTGCAAATTAAAAAATTAAAACTATTTTAAACAAATTACCCAAATCAGAGGCAACTTTTAAAAAAATAAAATGCCATTAATTGTCACTTGAAAAGATTTCGAGTACTTTCATTTTTTTTTCTTTAATAATGTCAAAATTAACATTTAGTGAAACTATTTCCTCAAACAACCTCATATTTACTTGCAAATTGATACATTCAATTAGTTGAACCAAATTATTAAAATCTGGGCATTAAATTTATTTTCTTCTAATGATAATGAGACATAAGAAAGAGCCAATTATCATAATCGTATTAACTGTTCAGCCACATGATTATTTTTGCGTAATTTTTTATTCAGAAAAAAATGTTGAATTTAGTTTATTTTCCATTGAATTATATAAATTATGTTTCACAGCATGATCAATTTCTTCATATTGTTTAAAAATACAAAATATTTAGTAAATTTAATGAACACATTCTTTAAGTTAACCGAAACAGCGTAGGTACATTCAAAGAAAATAAATTCACATACTGAATCTATTTTTACACAAATCAACAAGCCATAATATACATATTTACAAGAAACTTTAATTTTCCAAATATAATATAATGGTTGTTCTTTAAAGAAACAAGATAAATAAACTTGCTCCTCCTTCGAGATGGAGTGGCGCGGCGGAGTATTTGTTTCTGACAACTAGATGAAATTAAGAAAATCCCAGGGCTTAATCGTTTTTGCTTCCTAAGAAAGTTATGATTTTTTGAAAAATGGCGATTTTGTCGGATTTTAGCGATTTTATTCACCCTTTAAAAATTTTCTTTTTTTCAATTTTTGCTCCATTATCCCCCAAAAAAATTTAGTCACAAACATGTTTCCCTGATTTTACCCCTAAATCGCTTAACTAATCCGGTCGGCCATTATTTCTTTGATTTCTTCAATTTTCTGTCCGATATCTAGAAAAAAACTTTCCAAAAATATTCCGATAGCAAAATATAACTTCGCAGAGCTAACTTAATCACAGCCTAAAAAATATAGCCCCGCAGGGGCGCTTTTAAACCCATTACATATTATTAAGTTCTATAAAGGCGGTTCACCTGAAGTTGGTTTAAAAGCATGGACATGATGAACTACAATTAATTGAAATTTGTTTCTGGAACTTTCGCTCGCTTAATACGCAATTTACACAGGTCTGAGAGACCTCTAAAACTGGATCGATCCTGGACGCAGTCCAATCCCCATTGCAGCCAACATACCGAACATTACACGCGAATAAAAATACAACTGATCTAATGTTTCTGGGACGTTTATACAATGTTCAGAATATTCGAATCAATTCGAATGGTTTTAAACTGTGTAAATAACAATGGAATGTTATTTTAATGAGTTTAGTCTGCTAATGTTTGTTTACAAAATAGAGAAAAGGATGACCAAAACATGTGTACTACACGTGAAAATAATGTGAGTTTTTTTAAATTGAACTGCACTCACGAAAGGCAAGGAAGACATAGTTAGTCAATGAATTCAATAACTTTGTTATTCGAGGCAGAAAATATGACCCATAAAACGACGTACGACAATTATGGCGGTTGAGGATAACCGATAAAGTTCCTTCTAACGTTTGACAGTACTTTTTTGCAAATTGAATTTTTTATATCTTGAAACGAATCGATAGAATTTATTGAAAAAAATAATTTGAATTGCCAGAAAACTTTCCTGTTTCGTTTCCAATGGCCCACTCTGTATATACCTTATAATTGTGCATATTTCCTAAGGACAATAGTTAATTTTACGGATGACAGGTAAACCTAATACTCAGGAAGCAGAATTATAGTATCTACACAATTTCTTACTGTATTGAAATTGTAAACCATTTTTATTTAGGCCAATATAGTTTCTTCCAATACCTTCGCTTTAATTACATCGATTTCTAGAGAAAACTAACAGATACACTTTTATGTAGGATACAAACAATAAATTTTTAAATTTTTTTTTCAATTTTGAGGAAAAATATTTTAACGCTCCTGAAAGTCCCTTCTTTTAAAGACCCTCTGTACATCTTACATAATACATTTCTGAATCAACGAATCTAGTAACAAAATTCCCTATACAACCAATTAACAAACAGACAAATAGAATTTAATAAACACATCTAAAATTAGAGTATGATCTGTTGTAATTTTGACGGAGGATTCGGTGAAAATGGAACGACCAGACTTTTCCAGAAAAACTTACCTCGACTCTTAAAAAACAATCTTAGTCATAAAAATATGTTATACTGACTTCCAGAGTTTAATATATTTTTCTACTGGCCCACTGACGTTATTTTTTCGCGTTAAGCTCTTGCGTGATTCAGACAAAATATTCAGACCCGAATTAGAGATGATTCACGGACAATAATATTTTAATTTAACGTGACAAGAGTGTAATATAATACAACGGGTTCCCCAGGTAATTATAAATAAATTAGACAATGAATATTTATCTAGCACTTATCTTGTTTACAGCAAAATACGTAATTCTTGCAAAATACGGCGCATGCTGGATAATACGAACATAATATTAATATTTTAATATGGTTTAAAGGATGCACGTTAACAAATAGGGATTAAAACGTTAAGAAATAGGGATTAAAATAGCATTTTTAGGTCGCGGAGTGCAAACACTATATTATATCGAGGGATTAAAAACACGTTAATAACATGATATTCAATTCTATATTATTGGGGTATTACTTGTCATTTTGACGTTTGCTTTGACAGAAAAAACAAGTTATTGGTTACAATTTGATTATTTTCCCTTTAATTCCCAGAGATATGTCATGTTTAACTCTTCGAGATAGAAGGGACACTAGTAATTCAAAATGGGGATTAAAATAGCATATTTATACGGTACAAAAATGGTGTTTCATATCAAGGGATTAAAGCATGTTTCAATCCTAAATATGAAGTCGAGGGCGACAAACCATATGAGGAATTAAAAGGTACTTTAGTCTTTTTTTTCTTCACCTAAATTATATTTGTAACAAGATTATTGTTAAGAAAATAAAAGCAATAATTTTGACACTTAATTATTTTAACATGACTATGACTAACATAATAAGTTGTTAATGGTAACATTTGCTTCCCATTACTATATTTCCGGAGGTATTAAATTCATGTTTAAACCCCTGAAATAAAGTGACACTTTTATAGCTAAAAATGGGGATTAAAATAGCACTTTTAGACTGCGTGCAATAAATGAATATTATGTACCAAAGAATTAGAGTTAATTTTCTAATTTGAGGATGTGGTTTCACATGACTTCTATTGATTAAACCAGATTTGTTTTTTTTACATAATCGCGGAGTGATGCTTATGTTTAATCCCTAGAGAAAAAGTCGATGCTTCAATCTTAGAAACGCGAATTAAAATAGCAATTATATAAACCAGTCGTTATAGTAACATTTGTTATTTTATTCGTGAAGGGATTAAATTTATATGTTTAATCCCTAGCGAGATCCCTAGATAAAAAAGCGTCGCCTTAATCCTCGCAAATGTAGATTAAAATAGCAATTATGTAAATAATAATAATAATAATATCGTCTTTATTGAACTATCAGTTAAGTATATGCCATTCACATTTTATTTACATAAGGGGAGGCTATGATATGTTTTTCTTAGGTTGTTTCAGGGTTGTCTACTATTGACAAAATATTGAAGTGTCAGATTTAATTGATCGTCACTGTCATTTATTTTTGGCGAGATTTTTGGCTGAATTGCCAAATTTTTTATTGATAACATTGCTGTGCTTTCTTTAGGGTCTCACTCTGGCAACTATGTAAAACCAATTCGATTTTGTGGTTATGTTTTTGACTTTTCAACATAACCTCAGTAATTAAAACAGTCATTCATACCAACAGAATTCAGATTTTCCAAAGCCTACTCTGTAAATAAAATGCGAATAGCATATAGTAACATTTTTTTTCTTTATTCGCCAAGGGATTAAATTTATGTTTAATCCCCAGAGAAAAATCGACGTTTTAATCCTAGAAAATGCTTATTAAAACAGCAATAATTATGTAAAGCAGTTGTTAATGGTAACATTTGAATTTTTTTTACTTTATTAGCGGATGGATTAAATTTATAGTTAATCCCCAGAGAAAAGAGCGACGCTTTAATTCTAGAAAACGTGGATTAAAATAGTAACTATGTAGACCTGCTAATGGTAACATTCTATAACTTTATTCGTGAAAGGATTGCAATTATATTTAATCCCTAGAAAGAAAAAGCCATGTATTAATTCTTGAAAATGTGGATTAAAATAGCAATAATTATGTAAACCAGTTGTGAATGGTAACATTTGTTTTTTTTTTTAGAATTAAAGTTATGTTTAATCCCTAGAGAATTATGTAAATCACTTAATGGTAACATTTTTTTAACTTTATTCGCGAAAGAATTAAATTTACGTTTAATCCCCAGAGAAGAAAGCGACCTTTTAATCCTAGAAAATGCGGATTAAAACATCAATAACTATGTAAAGCAGTTGTTAATGGTAACATTATTTCTTTTTTTACTTTATTCGCGGATGGATTAATAGTATATTATTCAACGACCGTATAATGATGGGTATTAATCACGAGGTGAAGTTTACGGCCACGAGCCGCAGGCGAGTGGATAATAGCCATTATACGGGAGTAGAATACTATACTTTATCCACGACTACTAAATATTTTTGTTGTTTGTAGCAGAACAATATAATATTATAGCTAAATCAAGGAAGCATCTGGCAGTAGTGATTAATGACTCATTAATCACTGCCGTGATTAATGGGTAGACGTATAATAGGTACAATAGTCGTGGATAAAATCACTGACAGTAGTGATTAATGACTCATTAATCACTGCCGTGATTAATGGGTATTATTAAGGTCGAGCAAACAGACGTATAATGGGTACATTATACATTTGTGGATAAATTTGTTTAATCCATAGAGAAAAGAACAACGCCTTAATCTCACGAATACGAATTAAAACAGCAAATGTAATCCAGTTGTTAATGGCAACACTTGTTTTTTTTTTACTTTATTCGCGAAGGGATTAAAGTTGTGATTGATTCCTTGAGAAAAAAGCAATGCTTTAATCCTAGAAAATGCGGATTAAAATGACAATTACGTAAACCAGTTATTAATGGTAACATTTGTTTTTTTTTTTTACTTTACTTGCAATTAAATTTATGTTTAATCCCTAGAGAAAAAAGCGACGCCTCAATCCTAGAAATGCGGATTAAAATAGCAATTATGTAAACCAGTTGTTAATGATAACATTTATTTTCTTTTACTTTATTCGCAGAGGGATTAAATTTATGTTTAATCCCTAGAGAAAAAATCGAGACTAATTCTAGAAAATGTGGTAAAATAGCAATTATAGACAGCGGAATGAAAAAATAATAACTATAACAATGGTAGGTATTGCATTTTTTAATGTGAGAGGGCGCTTTGACATGAATTCTATTAATTGAACAATTTTTTCTTTATTCACGGAAGAATTAAATCCCTAGAAAAAAAGCCACAATTCATCCTAGAAATGCGGATTAAAATATAAATAATGTAAACCATTTGTTTTTTATTACTTGATTCGGCGAAAGGATTAAATTTGTGTAATCCCTAGAGAATAAAATATTAGAAAATGTGGACTAAAATAGCAATCATAGACAGCGGAGTGCAAAAATAGTAAATTTTATAACAATGGTAATAATACGCATTTTCTAATGTGAGGGGGCGCTTTGACATGACTTTTATTGGCTAAACAAATTGTTATTGGTAACATTGGTTTATTTTTTTTTTCACGGAGGGATTAAATTTATATTTAATCCCTAGAGAATAGGGTATAAAATAACAGCGGAGTGCGAAAATAGTAAATAATGGAACTAACGCGCATTTTTGAACGTAAGGGGAAGGTTTGACACTATTTGAATTTATCCCCAGAGAAAAAAGCGACGCTTTAGTCCTAGAAAATGTGAATTAAAATAGCAATTATGTAAACCAGTTAATGATAACATTTGTTTTTTTTTTAGTTTATTCGCGGAGGAATTAAGTTCATGTTTAATCCCTAGAGAAAGAAGCCACGCTCTAATCTTGAAAAATGCCGATAAACAGCAATTAAGTAAACATTAAGGGATTAAAACATCAATTATGTAAACCAGTTGTGAATGGTAGCATTTGTTTTGTTTTATTTCCCTCGCGGAGGGATTGAATTTATGTTTAATTTCCAGAGAAAAAACGAGACGCTTTAATCCTAGAAATACGGAATTTTTTAACTTCAATCGCGGAGGGATTAAATTTGTTTAACCCCTAACAGAGAGCGGCGATTTAATCCTAAAAATGCGGATTAAAATAGCAATAATAGACAACGGAGTGCAAAAATAGTAAATTTTATAACAATGGTAATATTAATTAAAATTGCAATTATGTAAATCAGTTGCTAATGGTAACATTTGTTTTTTTTACTTTATTCGCGGAGGGATTAAATTTGTTTAATCCCTAGAGAAAAAAATACTAGAAAACGTGTTTTAAAATAGCAATTATAGACAACGGAGTGCAAAAATAGTAGATTTTATAGCCATGGTAATAATACACATTTTTCAATGTGAGGGGGCGCTTTGACATGGCTTTTATTGGCTAAACAAATTGTTATTGGTAACATTGGTTTATTTTTTATTTTTTCACGGAGGGATTAAATTTATATCTAATCCCTAAAGAATAGGGATTAAAATAGCAGCGAAAATAGTAAATGATGGAACTAACGCGCATTTTTTAACGTAAGGGGAAGGTTTGACACGATTTAAATTTATCCCCAGAGAAAAAAGCGACGCTTTAGTCCTAGAAAATGTGAATTAAAATAGCAATTATGTAAACCAGTTAATGATAACATTTGTTTTTTTTTAGTTTATTCGCGGAGGAATTAAGTTCATGTTTAATCCCTAGAGAAAGAAGCCACGCTCTAATCTTGAAAAATGCCGATAAACAGCAATTAAGTAAACATTAAGGGATTAAAACATCAATTATGTAAACCAGTTGTGAATGGTAGCATTTGTTTTTTTTTATTTCCTTCGCGGAGGGATTGAATTTATGTTTAATTCCTAGAGAAAAAACGAGACGCTTTAATCCTAGAAATACGGAATTTTTTAACTTCAATCGCGGAGGGATTAAATTTGTTTAACCCCTAACAGAGAGCGGTGATTTAATTCTAGAAATGCGGACTAAAATAGTAATAATAGACAACGGAGTGCAAAAATAGTAAATTTTATAACAATGGCAATAATAATATTAATTAAAATTGCAATTATGTATATATCAGTTGTTATGGGTAACATTTGTTTTTTTTACTTTATTCGCGGAGGGATTAAATTTGTTTAATCCCTAGAGAAAAAAATACTAGAAAACGTGTTTTAAAATAGCAATTATAGACAACGGAGTGCAAAAATAGTAGATTTTATAGCCATGGTAATAATACACATTTTTCAATGTGAGGGGGCGCTTTGACATGGCTTTTATTGGCTAAACAAATTGTTATTGGTAACATTGGTTTATTTTTTACTTTTTCACGGAGGGATTAAATTTAATTTATGTTTAATCCTCGGTTTAATCCCTAGAGACTAGGGATTAAAACAACAGCGGAGTGCAAAAATAGTAAATAATGGAACTAACGCGCATTTTTGAACGTAAGGGGAAATTTCGACATGATTATTATTTATTGAAGTTGATAATAGTAACATTCGACTATTTTTATTCTAGTCTCAGAAGTAATTATTTTTTTATCCCTTGAAATGAAAGAGACATTTTAGTATATCAAAATTAAGAAATAAAACAGTCCCTTTGAATCGCATGGCACAAAAATAGTATATTGTGTAATAAGGGACTAAAATGCATTTTTTGAACCCAGGATAAGACCCAATCGAGGACAATAAACACATGTGGAAGTAAGAGATACTCTAGTCTCGTTATATATACCTTATATTTTGCATTCTTAAATTTGAAATCAAAATTATGTGAAAGAAAAAGGAAAAACGAATCATTAGAGGTTAGGTTGCCAGGAGATATTTAGTTTTGTTTAATCCCCTAAGACAAAAGGAAAAATGGGGATTAAAATTTTATTTTTATACGAAAGTGTAAAAACAATGCGTTTATTATATTCAAAAGTTATTTAGTCTCATGTACATATGCTATTTTTTGCAGTCCGAAATGACATCAAACCGTTATTAATACAAAAAACGAAAAAACTAATAACTTTATTAAATTATTTTGACATGGATTGGTTAAACAAGTTGCTAATGATAATTTGTTTAATTTTACTCTAATTCATACTTAATTCTTCCGACATGAAAGCGATGTAATTCAAAAATGGGGATTGAAATAGCGGCAGTGTAAAAACACTAAATCTTACGTCAAGAAACTAACATGCATCTTCTATTACGGTGAGTTTTGACATGACTTTCATTGCTTATTAATGGTGAACATTTGTTTATTATTACATCAGCTAAACCGCTAGTGACGTCACTCGGTTGGTCTATAAGTAAAGGTAGAAATATAAAAATAGTTGGTGAAATAATTCTATATTATAAAAAAAAAATGAGTCGATATTCAAATTTTTGTCGCACGAATTGCAACGCATATAAGTTACGTGGAAATATTTTCAACGATTTTATTTATACCAAAACATCTGACAGATATATGGATATGAACGCGTCCTCTATTTTATGGCACACATGCACAGCGTGTTTACTCTACGCTGTGATTGCAATCACGTGCATTTTACTTTTCTCGAGAGTCATTTTAAATAGGTAAATAATAAAATTTCTCATCTCGAACTGTTCTGGGAAAACTAAGAATAAAGTAAATAGAGAGAAAAGTGCCCAGCGTTGTGTACGATGAGCGCGGAGGCGTGCAGGGGTGTCGTTACGCATGTTGAAAATATTTTGGAGAAAGCCACTTGGACAAGGGGTGGCCCTTGTCCAAGTGGCTTTCAGGTACGTATTTAGGATATAAAAATAAAGTAAAGAATAAAAAAAAACACAAAACAAAAAAGTTGAAGGGTACATACTTCTTATAGGGGCTTTGTTTACAGGAAGTTAATCAGCTTCTGATCGTGCATCGTACTGCGCTATTACCCTGAGAAATAATACCAGTGAGGTAATTTTTTACCTACAATCCCAGTATAGCAATAATGTCTTTAAAACATACGGAATTTGAATTTTTACCGTGATTAGGCGAAGACGTCCCTGTGCCCACATCGTTATCTACTTAGTCTAGAAAACCCCTGACATGATGTTGAAAAATAATATTTGCACTACTTATCGCGCACCTAACAATAAATAAACTTTTTATATAAAAACAAGAGTCGGCGAGTATAACCAGTAGATTTCGAAGCAGTAAATATGAAAGTGTTGAGTGGCGCTATAATTTTGTTGTCCGCGGTTCTCGGCGGCTTGGACTGTCAGGTCCACTATATCCCAGCCCAAATTCTGATACCGACGATCAACGGGACACATCTGATCACCAATCAAACGGTCAGCAATTACGGTGGTCAGGCACCGTTGTACAACTCCAGCAACGATCGGCCATGGTACAACAATAACTCTTATTGGAACAAAAACAACTCTTATTTGAACAATTCTTTGCCTTACAACGGAACCAAAGATGGTCACTTAATTCTTGGAACGATTGGACATTTCGATCGACTTTTGTTCAACCAGGTAAGTCTATTAATTAACTAAGTTCTGTTACCACTTACCACAGAAAAAAAAATTAGGCATTGGGGTATTTGTCTTTAGAGACAGTTTGAGGTTTGGTTTATGGTTATACTTTTCTTATCCAGATTAATCCGTAGCTATTGAAAAGAAAAAAAAAATTTGAAGGAATTAGAAATTTAAGATAATATTTTGCTAAAAAAGAAACAAATGAAAGTATTTTTTCAAATATTGTTTAATTTTTTATACGTTTTTGCAAGATTTCAAGCAGCTGATAATGCAGCAAATTAATTTGCGACAGAAAATTATTTCAAAGTAAATATTTTCCAGTTCATTTGTTTCATGTTTAAAAATTTTAAATTAAATTTCAAGCAGGCTTTGGAAACAAAATTTTAAATATATTTTGAAAGTCGTAACAATTAGGTTTTACTCTACTTTCTTGTCTTACTAAAGTGGTATAACAAACAGTAAAGGAAACAAGAATTTTTCTGACAGCGAACTAATTGATATGATTGAACTCCACAAATGTTAACAGGTCCTTCGAAGCTAGAATTAATTTGTGCACAAATTAAAACTGTCGACTGTTTGAACATTTATTAAAATAAGAATTTGGATCAATTTTAACTCGAATTTTACCTTAACTTTATTGTCATTTATTTACTAAACTTTTTGTCTCTTTATTTATTTTCAAAAATTGTCTATCACTAACCAAGGGAAAAAATGTTCATTTGTTATTTTTTACTATTATTTATACATCACTTTGACAGCTGACAAAAATTTTTTTTTCGACAAAACGTCACTTTGACAGCTGTCAAAAAATTTTTATTTCGAGAAAACGTCACCTTGACAGCTGCCAAAAAAATTTTTTTGGCGGAAACGCCACTGACAGCTCACAATTTTTTTTTCGACAAAACGTCACTTTGACAGCTGTCAAAAAATTCTTTCGAGAAAACGTCACTTTGACAGCTGCCACAAATTTTTTTTCGAGAAAACGTCACTTTGACAGCTGTCAAAATTCTTTTCGGGAAAACGTCACTTTGACAGCTGTCACAATTTTTTTTAGAAAACGTCACTTTGACAGCTGTCAAAAATTCTTTTTATTTTTTCGAGAAAACGCCACTTTGACAGCTGTAAAAAAAATTCCGACAAATCGTCACTTTGACAGCTGTCACAAAAAAAAATTCGACAAAACGTCACTTTTACAGCTGTCAAAGTGACGTTTTCGTCAAAAAAAATGTTTGTGACAGCTGTCAAAAAACTAAAATAGTATCATATTGTTTGTAATGTACAAAAATACATTTTTAGCGGTAGTTTATGCTCCCCAAATTTCAAATGGTTTCAAATAACAAAGTTGGTTACCGCCCAGCTTAAATGGAACACCCTATACAACTAAAAATATTTTTGGAATACGCAGTGTAGATTGTCGAACAACTTTTGTTTCAAAGATTTTTGTCTATCTACAATAGCTATGGAAGAAATACGCACTACGTGGATACCCTTTATACAGGGTGCGCCGCCATTTAAAAGTCCCCAGACCCGTAACGTTCTTATTTTTTAAGCGACGACCATGTTGGGCACATTAAATTATAGATATTTTTAAAGGCCTATAAACATACGTAGTGATTAAAAAAAAAAATTGAAAAAATTGTTACAATAGTAAACTTTCTTGTATATTTTTTTGCCCCACCCTGTACATAAACACTGTGTTTTCTCATAAAGGTTGCTGTTTAGTTCATTATGGCATATTAATATCGATATTCTGTCCTAGGAATACTTTAAATCGAAACGCTGGTGGACGTACCGAGAGAAAGAAATCGAGTACCCCAAAGACCTGCCCGCGGGCTACTCTCGTCACGAGACGATTTCCGCCATTAGGATTTACAACAAATTCTACGACGGAAACACGGCGACGGCTACAGTCGAATCTGGAGGAATCGGAAGGCAATATGCGAAAATCAAGCTGCGGTCCAATTGGGGCAGCGGCTTCAGATATTTGGTGCAAATCTTTGGACACTGAACTAGTAAGCTATGGATTACCCCCCAAGTCTAGACGAATTTTGAAGTAAACCCTAAAGTAAAATCTAGAACTAAAACGTTAAATAGGCAGAGGTGTGTTTATTTACAATGATTAACAAATAAAGTGTTTTACTGAACTCGTTTTATTATTCGATAAGATTTTTATTTTTCAAAATAGCGCATTTATTGAAAGGGCTGATGGAAAGCAATGAAAAATTATCATATTTTTTTTATATTGTGTATGTGTGTGTAAATAAAAATAATTTAAAAAAAATAAATATACAGGGTGTTTCACTTTTCATGAGTACACCCTCGTAGCTCAGAAATTAAAAAACGGATCAATTTCAAATTTAGGTGGGAAGTATACCGGGTGTAAATGAAATAAGGCCCGACCCCAATTTCCCTCACAGGGTCGCACGCCAATGAGCAATATCAAAGCTTATTGCGTCAAAACCGAGGCCAAAACAATCACATTTTGAGTATATATTTCCCACCTAAATTTGAAATGAATCAGTTTTTTAATTCTTGAGATACAAGGGCGTACTCATGAAAAGTGAAACACCCTGTATATAGCAACCGCACGATCATTTATTTTCGTCGCAAATGTGTACTTGATGATTAACTTTTTCAAAAAGTGCACCATTTTTGGGAACACCCTGTATAGTATGCGTCATAAAGTTCGTTAAGAAAGCTCTTTTGTCGTTGAGCTATCACAAAATTGTATTCTTGATACATGTTGGTGCAAGATTTTACCCAAAACGGCTGCTAAAAAAGTGATATAGTCTGGGCACTTGGGTAGAAAAATTAAATTATTATATGAATTGATTCAAGAGTAAAGTATCCTTATTTTCTAATGGGTTACAAGCTTCTTATCCTAGAATATTTCAGGACATTTAAAAGGTACCATTATATTGCAGTTTAAAAAAATACCAACTCTGTATTGTTCCCATTCTGAAAACGGAATAGGAATGTTCACTATTTTTTAATTGTAATAAAAAATGATAGTTCTAAGGCCACAAAAACACGTAGTAACCATTAAAACGCCTAAAAAAATTTTTCTCTTAAAAATAAACTAAAAATAAAATCGCCGAAACGAACGAGGCTAGCAAACAATCCCTGCAGCGAGACTAGCGCGTGTGATGTCACAATGCGTAAGGGACCACAGGTGGCGAAACTCGTTTACCTGCTTGCTATTATATTCTTTGCTTTAGTATTCATTTATATGCGTTTTTGTTAAGATGGAAGACTCAAACAGTGTGAAAGTTACCTAGTGGGAGAAAGTGGTGTTTTGTTCCTGGATGTACAAATACATCAATAAATAACCCGAAAAAGGTTTTTATAAGTGTACCAAATAATTTGAAAAGAAAAAAGCGGTGGTTTAGTGCACTAGATGAGGGCTTAAAGAGGTTTCAATTCCAATGTCAAAGTAGCGTCAAATGAGCTAGAAAAAGAAAGATTTCTGAAATTTTTTATTCACATTAAAGTCGAGTTATAAAACGTGTTAGAGATGTTAAAATTTTAGGTCTCCATATACATTATATATTAGTTTTGACTTGGTTCAAAAACTTGTTTACATTATGTTTATAGCTTGTGCAAGAATAAATTTACAAAAACCAATTTTATGAGGCACCCTGTATACTATTGAATATGGTAGCAAGAAAATTCATAGAATACCCTATAACTTTTGTTTAAATTTTTTTTCTTATCTTAAAGTTCTGCCACATTTCACAAAACAACACTTCATGCCTAAGCGATCGAAACGCGCGGTATCGTTTCCCATACTAAATAATTTATATCTTTCGCTAGAATACTCCGATTGTAAAAATTCTTTCACCAAAATTAAATTTGAACTTTCTACTACAATACCGCTCACATAACCGATATAGTATCTCTAGAAATAGAGAAAGTACCTCGATGCTACATTTTTCTCTACAATATTTCTGCACCCCCGCGTAATTTATTTTTTTCTTGGAAGATCAATAATCAAAATACTATTTTAACGCTGCTATCGTAGTCGCCATACATCATATAACCTCCGTCTAAAATTTGATCCATGTAGGTTTGATAGTTTTGGAGATAGCACGAGTTATATCTGAAAAATTTTAAATATCGTGTAACGCCGAAAAGGGGTGAAAAATTTACATAGGGGATGAACGCAAATCGCAAATCGCCCTCCGGAAATGGATTCGACAGAAAATTTTACATAACATGGACCTAATTTTAAAAGTATGTCCAAAAGTTACATAGCAACAGAGAAATAAGCGGAATTTAGTTCACTGGATCCCTGACTATAACTACTCATTCTCGCGCTCTTGCCTATTACGCATAGTGACGTCAGATAGCGTTTCGTGCATTTAAACGAATATTGATATTTCTTTTGGGTTTTTTTCCATAGAATGGATTTATCGATGTGATTATGAGACTATTTTTAATAATTTTATGATGTTTAAACAAGATTTCACTTTTTTATGAACATCCCTATTATGACATGAAGACCAGAATAATACTGAAACATTGTTTTCATTGAAGTACTACCAGATTATATTTCAACTATTATTCGTTGTTACCACACATTGTGATCAATCAGAGGTTAATTTAAGTACAGTGTCCTCCTACACATCAGAAAATACATAAATATTATTTTATGGGAACAAACAGATTCCAAATGGTGCCACTCATGAGTAACGTTTAACACCAGGTGTTTAATCTCTTCCAGACCTACTACTAATGGGATCTTCTTTATTTTTCAGTGGACACGCGTGGACAATATAAATTTTTGATCAGACCTGCTAAATTGGGAATGTGACAATTGGGTGCCGAATTTAAAATCCGATCCTGATACAGGCATGTCAGGTGTGCGGATAATAATAAATACCAAACAAATAAATATAACTAGTTAAATAGTGCACATGTAACGATTAGATAATGGCAACAGGGTACCACGTAAGGTATTCGTTATTTCTATAGGCATGAATCACGGATCATATGATGAAGGTTCGATCGCAATCGAGGTCAGCTAAAGACACGATTATTTTGGCGTAAAGATTTTTCAAATCCGACTTTAATAAAATTAATAAAAGTTTCCAATTTTCTTCTAATAAAACACCCACTCATATCTTGAGTAATCACTGATACTGAAGTAGTTTCCACTGGACACAAAAACATCTAATACCTAACATGGTATCATCAGAATACGAATAAAACTTCGGTTGGTTGGCGAAATCTACTTCAGACGCCAAAAATAGTAGTTTTTATCACTTTTATGTTATGAATGAACAATCATGGATTACCCCACCTTTCGCTGGAAGATTAAATTCAGTGACGTATTTAAACTGCAAACTGTAGATAATAGATTATAAACGTACAAGGTTGCAGCCTAATCGATTTGCAGTTTTAATGAAATTTTATAAGACTGTCGAGTCGACTGGTCCCAACGTTTTAAAATAACCAAGTGAAACTGTATCCGTATTTGATGAATGTTTACACTGAGATTAAACTCAATTTAATTCTATTCGATATGTCACTTCCCAGCAGATTGATTGAAGATTAAAGGATTATGAAGCAGCTGTAAAACGGCGCCTTCCGACAAAACTTAATCCCAATTCTTCAGATATATCGTTATCAGCTCCTATTACTTGGAGATCATTCTTCATAATAATTACTTCCAAGTCGGAAGGTGGCAGTTGTTATATCCGCGATATGAAAATACGTGATGTCGTATGTCAGCACGTGCTAGAGACAATGGCTTGATCAAAATCTATATTTGCTTGAAAACCTTTACGTAACAAGATTGTATAGATAGTCGTAACCAGGAGCGACATCAATATGCAATTCTTGCAGTATCTGGGCGATCGTTAATACGGCTCACGTCAGACGGTCGACAAATTTTATCACGTATGTTACAAATAAACAAGACAGGCGATATATAAGGATATTCGCTTTTGTCTCTTCTCGTTATGGTCCCAATTCTGGTGTTCCACAAGGAGACTTTCTGCTGCTGATAGTATCACTTAATACGGCTGATTCTTACACCTTTAGATGTTCCCAGACCAACTCCAATAGAATTACGGGACGGTAAAAACAATCTGGTTAAAAAATGAGCAAAAGACAAACAAGGCCGTGACGCAAAGAAATTTGGTTTTCCAATTACGGGAAAGCTCAAATTGAATGAATATGGTGATTAAATTTGAAATCTAAAATAATTAATTTTGTCATTGGGGTATTTTCATGGAGATTGTTCAACTGAAGTTGCGTGAATGTTACGATGATTTATATATTATGTGTTAATACAGGAAAGTTGGAGTACTCATATCGCCCGTTTTATGACTTCTCGCAGTATTAGCACTGTTAAATCTTTCATCGAATTAAGCTGTTAAAAGTTCACAACCACTTCAGCGTTATAGAATTTGAAATCGCAGTCACCTTGTCGAATATTGAATTATAATTAAGATTTTATGTAATAGCGGGTCCTATGTACTGCGCCATTTTCAACCAAGTTCTTGATCTTTAAAGAACTCGCGCCCACCTATGCATATGTTCAATTCAAGGCTACAACTAACGTAGTGCCAACTTCCTCACTTTGAGAGCTGGACAAATGAGGTTAATTCAAGCACATTTTTGGCTGATTTGTTTACTTTCTTCTTTTTTTCCTTATTTCCATCCTTACTACTTTGCTCTTTTACCTCTTTACCGTTTTACTTATTATTTATTAATTATTTCCGTATTTCCTTCTTTTCTCCTTATTCCTTTCCCCTGTTTCACCTTCTCTTTTTTACTCCTTTATTGCTTTAATCCGTTATTTCTTTACTTTTTTCTGTATTTACTGCCTTACTTGTTTACTTTTTTCCTTATTTCCCTATTTGTGTCCATACTTTTTACTCCTTAACCTCTTTACATATTGATTTATTTATCTGTCTTCCTTTCATGCTTTCCACCTTTTCTCTTTTACTCCTTTACAGTTTTATCTCCTTGCTTCTTTACTTCTTAACTTTTTACTTCCTTACCTGTTTACTTCTTTCCTTATTTCCCTATTTTTGCCCATACTTTTTTACTCCTTGACCTCTTTACGTATGTACTTATTTATCTATTTCCTTCTTTCAACTGTTCCACCTTTTCTTTTTTACTCCCTTACAATTTTATTTCTTTGCTTCTTTACTTCTTTACTTTTTTCTGTCTTTACTTCCTTACTTGTTTACTTTTTCCCTTATTTCCCTATTTTTGTCCATACTTTTTTACTCCTTTATTTATCTGTCTTCCTTTCATCCTTTCTATTCCACCTTTTCCCTTTTGCTTCTTTACTGCTTTACTTTCGTAGTTTACACTTTTATCTATTTGCTTTATTTTTTAACTTTTTTCTGTTTACTTTCTTGCTTGTTTATTCTTTCCTTATTTCCCTATTTTTGTCCATACTTTTTTACTCCTTTACCTCTTTATATATATTTA
The DNA here is from genome assembly GCA_963680705.1 of Rhagium mordax. Taxonomy (NCBI): domain Eukaryota; kingdom Metazoa; phylum Arthropoda; class Insecta; order Coleoptera; family Cerambycidae; genus Rhagium; species Rhagium mordax. The sequence goes on along the minus strand of OY796656.1, from coordinate 129,960,896 downwards.
AATATTTATCTATTTCTTTCATCCTTGCCACCTTTTTCCCTCTTACTTCTTACTGATTTACTCCTTTAAAGTTTTATTTATTTGCTTCTTTACTTCTTAACTTTTCTGTCTTTACTTCCTTACTTATTTACTGCTTTCCCTATTTTTGTCCATATTTTATTTACTCCCTTACCTCTTTACATATTTACTTATTTATCTATTTCTTTCATCGTTTCCACGTTTTCCCTTTTTTTTCTTTACTGCTTTATCCTTAGTTTTATTTCTTTGCTTCTTTACTTCTTAATTTTGTACTTCCTTACTTGTTTACTTCTTTCCTTATTTCCCTATTTTTGTCCATACTTTTTACTCCTTTACCTCTTTACATATTTACTTATTTATGTATTTCTTTCATCCTTTTCACCTTTTCTCTTTCACTCCTTTACAGTTTTCTCTTTGCTTCTTTACTTTTTAATTTTTTTCTGTCTATATACTTTCTTACTTGTTTACTTCTTTCTTTATTTCCCTATTTTTGTTCACACTTTTTTATTTCTTTACCTCTTTACATATTTACCTATTTATCTATTTCTTTCATCATTTCCACCTTTTTCCCTTTAACTTCTTTACTGCTTTACTACTTTAAAGTTTTATCTCTTTACTTCTTTACGAGCTTCTTTATTTCTTCACTTTTTTCTGTCTGCTTCCTGTCTTTGTTTACTTCTTTCCTTATTTCTCTATTTTTCTCCACACTTTTTTACTCCTTTACCTCTTTATATATTTAAATATTTATCTATTTCTTTCATCCTTTCCACCTTTTTCCCTTTTACTTACTGATTTACTCCTTTAAAGTTTTATTTCTTTACTTCTTTACTGCTTCACTTTTTTCTGTCTTTGCTTCCTTACTTTGTTTACTTATTTCCTTATTTCCCTATTTTTGCCTATACTTTTTTACTCCTTGACCTTTTTATTATATATTTACTTATTTATCCACGTCTTCTTTTCATCCTTTCCACCTTTTCTCTTTTACCTTTACTCCTTTACAGTTTTATCTCTTTGCTTCTTTACTACTTAACTTTTATCTGTCTTTACTTCCTTACTTGTTTACTTCTTTTCCTACTTTTGTCCATAATTTTTTACTCCCTTACCTCTTTACATATTTACTTATTATCTATTTCTTTCATCGATTCCACGTTTTCCCTTTTACTTCTTTACTGCTTTATCCTTTAAAGTTTTATTTCTTTGCTTCTTTACTTCTTTACTTTTTCTGTCTTTGCTTCCTACTTTGTTTCCTTCTTTATTTATTTCCCTATTTTTGTCCACACTTTTTTACTCCTTTATTTCTTTACATATTTATCTTCCTTTCAACCTTCCATACTTTTTTACTCTTTTCGCTTTTACTCCTTTACAATTTTATCTCTTTGCTTCTTTATTTCTTAACTTTTTACTTCCTTATTTGTTTACTTCTTTCTTTATTGCCCTATTTTTGTCCATACTTTTTACTCCTTTTTACATATTTACTTATTTATCTATTTCTTTCATCGTTTCCACCTTTTTACCTTACTCCTTTAAAATTTTATCTATTTTCTTCTTTACTTCTTCACATTTTTCTGTCTGCTTCCTTACTTTGTTACTTCTTTCCTTATTTCCATATTTTTGTCCATACTCTATCACTCCTTGACCTCTTTACATATTTACTTATTTATCTGTCTTCCTTTCATCCTTTCCCTCTTCTCTTTTACTCCTTTACTGCTTTGCTCTTTTATCTTTTTGCTTCTTTACTTTTTAACTATCTTTTTTACTAAAGAGGTCAACTCTTTACATATTTACTTATTTATCTAAGTCTTCCTTTCATCCTTTCCATCTTTTCTCTTTTACTCCTTTACAATTTTATCTCTTTGCTTCTTCACTTCTTAACTTTTTACTTCCTTATTTGTTCACTTCTTTCTTTATTTCCCCATTCTTGACTCTTTTACTCCTTTACGGTTTTATCTCTTTGCTTCTTTACTTCTTAATTTCTTTCTGTCTTTACTTTCTTGCTTCTTTTCTTATTTCCCTATTTTTATCCATACTTTTTTACTCCTTTCCTCTTTACATATTTACTTATTTATCTATTTCTTTCATCCTTTCCACCTTTTTCCCTTTTACTTCTTTACTGCTTTACTCCTTTAAAGTTTTATCTCTTTACTTTTTCACTTTTTTTCTGTCTGCTTCCTTACTTTGATTACTTCTTTCCTTATTTCTCTATTTTTGTCCATACTTTTTCACTCCTTGACCTCTTTACATATTTACTTATCTATCTGTCTTCCTTTCATACGTTCCACCTCTTCTCTTTTACTCCTTTGCTCTTTTATATTTTTATCTCTTTTCTTCTTTACTTTCTAACTTTCCTTTTTACTAAAGAGGTCAACTTCTTTATATATTTACTTATTTTTCTGTCTTTCTTTCATCCTTCCCATCTTTTCTCTTTTACTCCTTTACTGCTTTACTTTTATGTCTGCTTCTTTACTTCTTAATTGTTACTTCTTTCCTTATTTTCCTATTTTTATTCATACTTTTTTACTCTTCTCCTCTTTACATATTTACTTATTTATCTATTTCTTTCATCCTTTCCACCTTTTTCCCTTTTGCTTTTTTACTGCTTTACTAATTTAAAGTTCGCTATCGCTTTTCTTCATTACTTCTTCACATTTTTCTGTCTGCTTCCTTACTTTGTTACTTCTTTCCTGATTTCCCTATTTTTGTCCATACTTTTGTATTCCTTGAACTCTTTACATGTTTACTTATTTATCTATGTCTTCCTTTCGTCCTTTCCACCTTTTCTCTTTTACTCCTTTACTGCTTTACTCCTTTACATTTTTGTCTCTTTGCTTCTTTACTTTTTAACTTTTTTCTGTCTTTACTTTCTTACTTGTTTACTTCTTTACTGCTTTATTCCATTAAAGTTTTATTCTTTACTTTTTTCTGTCTTTGCTTCCTTACTTTGTTTACTTCTTTCCTTATTTACCTATTTTTGTCCAAACTTTTTTACTCCTTTACCTCTTTACATACATTTTTTCTCCTTTACTCCTTTACTGTTTTATTTCTTTGCTTCTTCTTCAATCCTTTCTGTGTTCACCTCTTTCCATGTATATATTTTTTTATTATAAAGGGCTAGGGGCGAGGGGGCGCCTTGAACCTCCATTTCACTTTAAATGCTTCCTTAAACGCCATTCAATTATACTGAAGCCGTTGAAATTTAGGTTAATTTAAATCAAGTTAATTGAATGAACTGGCATTAATCGAAGTAATCGGTCTCGCCTTGCGTTTCCTTCAACGGCAGATATCATTATTCATTAATTGAACAGGTCGGCAGGAACTATTCTTCAATTGTTCAGAATCAATACGGCTATGTCGCGTTAATTAAAAAAATCCGAATGAAATAGCAGTTCTAAAGGATTAAAGCAATGTTCGGTCGATGTTTTCCTCTTATTTTGTTTGCTTGATGTTGATTTACCGGGTGGGTATTTTTTTAATAATCATATAAAGAGACCGCGTTTTATATTATCCCGTATTAAAAGTAAAGTCACACTCTGTATACGAAACTAAAACGAAGAACAAGGTTGTTTGCATTATATTAGAATTTTGTCTATGAAATTAGTGAAATAACGGACCAAAATACGTATTATTAATATACTAACTAAAACACCTATATGGACGGCTCATTAACCAAGAAATTACTACCGCAACCTTGGCTTTCTTCTTGTGTTCACAGATAATTATTTTATTTGAGAAATTATCGAGCGTTTATATAAAATATGAGTCACAAGAGCAGGATACCGAAACATAATTAACCGCGTTGACACGGCACTTTGGAGCAAACTGGTAAATAAATACGGGGAAATTAAATGGATTTGGTTTTAAATGGACTGATAATCGCTTTAAAAAAAATTAAAGGTGGCAATTAATTAAACCGTTAATTAAACAGATATTACCTGCGCACAAATATTTGTGAAGCGGACCATCACTAACGAATTAAAAAACAAGACAAGTTTAAATAGCTTTAAAATTTGAGATGATTTAATGCAGGCGAGAGTATAACAGGAATATCTGCGGTTTCGCAGTCTAAAGCCGGCAAATCTAATTAGTTTGTCGAGAATTAAAACCTGAACATATTTTCTGTCGGATTTATTTATATTAACGTAAACAATTTTCCGTTCTTTTTAAGGTAATTTCCTATTTTTATTTTAAATATCGTCCTTTGATACGTCGACTTTTCTACACAAACGTGGATTTATTTACTTGCCAGCAGCGGAGATAGGCAATAAATTTAAAATGCGCAGAATTAGAATACGGAAAAATTCAAATTTTTTAAAACTGGCTTGATTCCAATCGAGAGTTTTTTTAAGCGCTCGTGTCGGCGCTCCGCGGTCCAGATGCAGTTTAAATATGACGGAAACAGATCATTGTGCTAAATTAAGTTGAATAAATAAAGTAAACTTCGTAATAATTATTTATTATTCCAAGCCTGCCGGTTAACGAGGAAAATAAAAATTACATAAATTCTTTAGTAATTTTTTAACAATTAGTTCTGGTTTCTAAATGTTTTTAAAATAATGTTTATTTAGGACTTGAAATAATAATAATAATTTCCTGTTGCGGGAAAAATATAAATTTTCGAAAACGTTAAACAAATTACCTTATAAATTATGTGTCGGTATTTAACCACTTAACGTTAATCTCCTGACTTTCTAATACGGTTTCGATTCATGAAGGAATTGCGGAGTGGAAATTGGTTTCCAATTAAAACGTTCATTAAACTGCAAATTGTAGTCGACAATTTAGGTCCAATCAAAATTAGAGCTAATTAATTTTTGCCTCGTCGCGTCGTCCTGCATTATCATCTGGCGCGTCAGCTTATTAAGGAAACGTCGTCGGTCCTTATTCTCACTCCTTGTTGCAGAGACACGTCCGCGTCGGGTTTCAGTTCACATTCTTGGATAAAAGAGGCGAGATTTTAAGTTAGAGAGCTCTTCTGTTTTGCATACTATATGCGGCAAAAATATGGAATAAATTAATTACTTCGTGAGCAGAATGACTAAATATATGATAAAAATACAACTAGCTTTGTTAATATAAATTTAAAGTTGTAAGGCAAGGCCTATCTATAACAATATTTTGATATTTGTTTTCGTGGCTGAAAGGAAAAGTCTAACAAAAAAATGATACCTACTTCGTTGACACAAACCGATTTTGATAATTTTCTTTTGAAATTTCGGAATAAGTTTATAGAAAAGTTCCCCATAGGTGAGAAGTGGTGCTTTTTAATTTTTCAATTGTTATTAACAAATCAGTGTTTTTTTAATACACTTTTAATTAAAAATGTATAACTTTTAAATATTTATTTAGACAATTGCCTGAAAATTGATTACATGATGTTTTTGGGGTCACAGACTACGAATCTGGCCTTAAAATCGGTCTAAAAACAAAATGGCGTCTACAAAATGACGTCGAATATCTAATTTTTTATTTATTTTTGAGGGTGCTGATTACGAATTTGGTTTAAAACTAAAATAAAATAAATAATGGCGGATCCAAAATGGTGGAAAAGGGCCAATTTATTTTATTGGGATTATATTTCTTATACCGGGTGACAATTACAAATTGCAAACCAAAACAAAATCCATTTATGTGAATCACAGCCAGCTAATTCTATTTTTAAAAATTAAATAAAAAATAATTAGTTCTAAAAAAAAATGGAAAAGGCACTATTATACGTAAAATGATCTGCTGGCCTCAAATATGCAAAAAAACAGGATGTTCCACTTGAAAATTAGAGGTTCTGGCCAATTCCGGTCAAACCGGAAGTACTTTAAAATTCAAAATTATCCTAAAAAATGTATCTTACAATTTATCAAAAATGGAAAATGGTGTCTGAAAAACGGTGGAACACTTCAGATAAAAATTTTAAATTTAAGGGACGTAAATTAGAAAATATAAATTTTTAGGATAATTTTGAATTTAGGGTACTTCCGGTTTGACCGGAATTGACCAAAACTTGCGATTTTCAAATAAAACATCCTCGGAAACATCCTATTTTTTTGACATTTTTTTCCTTTATTGGATTTTTTTTGGAAATAACTACTTTTTATTTAATTTTTAAAAGTGTAATTAGGTGGCTGTGATTCACATAAATGGGTTTTGTTTTGGTTTGTAATTGTAGCTGTAACCCGGTATAAGAAATAAAATCCCAATAAAATAAATTGACCCTTTTATTTATTTATTTTTTATTTTATTTCAGTTTTAATGCCAAATTCGTAATCAGTGACCCCAAAAACCCCCTGATATCTGATAAATATAATAAGGAAACGAAAATAAAAAATTAGACATTAGACGCCATTTTGTAGACGCCATTTTGTTTATAGACCTATTTTGAGGCCAGATTCGTAATCTGTGACCTCCAAAAACATTATGCAATCAAATTTCAGGCAATTGTTTAAATAAATAAAAGAGTTGTAAATTTTAAAAGAGTGTATTAAAAACCACTTATTTATTTGTTAATAACAATTGAAAAAATAAAAAGCACACCTCATCTATGTGGAATTTTTCAAAATCGGTTTTGAGTCAACGACGTCAGAATTTTGGCGAATTTTTAGCTTAGAAAATGGACTACAAGATAAATACATTTTTTTACAAATTAACTATAATATACTACGTAAACCAGAGGCAGCTGTAAGGGGCGTGGGACCTTTTGGCAGAAGCAAACTATAAAAGGCTATGAAATAAATTTCGAAAACTTGGAAAAAGTAATATAATTTTCCAGAGTAATTTTCCTATTTGGAAAATGAAAAATACTCGGAAATAGTTATTTTCCTAACAAGTGCGGAAAGGGGTACTTTTCCGCATGTGTTAGGAACAATATTTTTCCTAGGAGCGTGATCACATTTTCAAAATGTAATTATAACTTACCCAAAAATGCAAATAAAAATATAATTACTTTTCCGCACGCACGTTAGTTTCGAAAGTTGCACTTTTCCGCACTAGTGCGGAAAAATGTACTTTTCCGCACTAATGCGGAAAAATGCACTTTTCTGCACTAGTGCACTGTCCGGCTCGGCTAACGCACAGTGGAGTGGGCAAAAAAAATACCGTTCAAGAATCGCTGTAGATCTCAGAATTTATTGGAACATCTTATATTTATTTAAATGTTCATTTTTAAATCCTTCATCAATCTCTCGAGTGGGATTTTTGATTTTAAGTTATATGTCTTTAGAATTTACATCCAAAATTGGTTTTTTATTAAAAAATATCCTTCTTTTCAATTAAAACCATTCTACAGGTCACAAATATATAAAGATGCCCCCAATTTAGTTTTAAATCTTTACTTTTAATTACAGCTGTCAAAATCAGTGTCTAAAAATTTTACACGTACGTTTTTTGTAATTTTAAAAAACAATGTGAGTTTTATAGAAAAAGATATAAAATTTTTCTATTTTTATAATTAAAATTAAATGTTTCCGCTTTTGCCAGCTGTCAAATTTTCTGTCAACTTAATGAAAATGCCATTTAATAATTATCTGAACAAATGAAAGTATATATCAGACATTTTTTTATAGGTTGCGTTGGTATTGATACGAAATTAGTTTAAAAAAATATTATACTTGTTGGTAACTGTCAAAATGGCTGTCAAATTTAAAAATATGCAAGTTTGTCATCCTTAATTTTGGAAACAACGTGAATTTCTATTGAAGCTAGAATTTAAGTATTTTTTTAAATTTGCTAGTTTCATAATTGATATTAAAATATTAATTTTACTTTTGACAGCTGTCAACATTTCTGTCAACCTAATAAAAATGCCATTTAATAATTATTTCAACAAATTGAAGTACCGAGCAAACAATTTTCTATAGGTTTTGCAGGTAGGTACTAAATACGAAATTGATGTCAAAAAAATATTATGTTTATTGGTAGCTGTCAAAACTGCTGCTAAATTAAAAAACATGCAAATATATCTTTTTCGTATTCAGTATCTCCAAAACCTATTGAAAAATGTTTGTTAAACTTTATCTTGTTCAAATAATAATAACATGGCATTTTTATTAAGTTGACAGAAACTTTGACAGCTGTCACAGGTTACCACTTTATATTTATATTAACATCAATTACTGAACGTGTCAAAACATTGTATGTATCTTCTTATACGAAAATCAACATTATTTTCAAAATTACGAAAGTTATACTTGTAAATTTTTTAATTTGACAGCAATTTTGGCATCTGTCAACCAACATAATGTTTTTTGACATCAATTTCGTATTCAGTAAAATTTATAAAAAATGTTAGTTAAGTACGTTTATTTGCTAAAATAATTATAAAATGTCATTTTGAATAAGTTGAAAAATTTTGACAGCTGCCAAAAGTGAAAACTTCATTTTATTATCTATTATGGAACTAGCAAATTTTAATACACACAATAGTACTTCTTCTATAAGAATTTACGTTATTTTCAAAATTACGCAAGGCACACTTGCACTTTGACAGATACCAGCAGATATAATATTTATTTTACAACAGTTTCGTGTTCAATTCCTCCAAAGCCTATAGAGAAATGTCTTTTTTTTTTTTTTTTAATCACTTATTTAACGTCGGCCTATTTCCGCTACGGAGGCCAATCACCGACGCCAGGAGACGAGCAACCCCCAACCTGGAAATTTTGCCGAACCTCTTATCTTACTAAGAGTAGGGATTTTTTACTTGCCTAACATTTAATAAGGGACCGACTGCTTTACATCCCCTCCGAAGGATGGTATATCCTCAATACACCTCTCGCCTACAGTTGTATTGCTTCTGCGATATAGCTGATATACAAGCCGCTAGAAGTAGGGAAGCGAGACCGCGTCTTTCCATGGATAGTCCCCATCCATGTACTACACGCGGTAAATGTTGCTTTACTCCTAATATCGCTATGAAGTGAGTGAAGTCAGTCCTCCGCTCGCTGCCCAGAGAAATGTCTACTTGGTACTTTAATTTGTTGAAATAATTATTAAATGGCGCAAGTTGCTGAAATTTTGACAGCTGCCAAAAGTAGAAACTATATTTTAATATCAATTATGGAACTAGCAAATTAAAAAAAACACTTGATATCCGTTCTATGGAAATTCACATTGTTTATAAAATTATGGAAGACAAATTTGCATAGTTTTAAATTTGACAGCAATTTTGACAGCTACCAACAAACAAAATAATTTTATAAAATTAATTTCGTATTCAGTAACTCCAAAATCTATAGAAAAATGTCTTTTTAAGTACTAAAGTCATTTGTGGAAATAAAATGGTATTTTATTCAGTTGACAAAAAATGTTTGTCAGCTGTCAAAAGTGAAAATGTTATTTCAATTTCAATTACTTATAAAAATAGAAAAATTTAAAATACTTTTCCATTTTTAAATTTGACAGTGATTTTGATTTTTGACAGCTGTCAAAGAAAAAAAATAGAAATGAAAATTTTATTTTGGTAGATATTTGTGACCTGTAGACTCATTTTATTTGGAAAAACCGGTATTTCTTACCAAAAAACCGATTTTAGATTCAAGTTATAAAAAATTATAGCGAAAAATCAACAATTGATGATGAATGGATCAAATGGCATTTGTAATGTTTTATTTACAGACAATAGGAACGCTAGGGCACTTTTCAACGATTTTTTGCAAGTCCCATACATTGTATAAACACAACAATGAAGCTCCTACAAAAACAAAAATTTGTTGAGGTGCCCTCGTTCAAAGCCCAACGCTGGCTCCCCACTCAGTCTTGAAACTTTCAACACCAAGTGCACCAGGCGAAAATAACAGATACCGGCTGACTATGTATAGATCGGTCCATCAAGCAAGTTTATTACCCGTACATTAGTTCCACTAGTTTGTGGGCTAGCTCGAATGCGTGGTTTGGTGCACCATACCAGCCATATCCGAAATACGACTCCGCAGCGCCGAGCCGGCCGGGAGTCCCATTGACCCCGTTTCAAGTCGCGACAGTCGCGCATCAATATTCTTCCGCGGTCCGGGCCGACAAGTGCATAGTGCACTTTGACGAATGCATAATAAATAAACGAACGATCAACAACAAATGCGATAATGTGGAGCAACCGATAGTTCTTCATTATTTTGCTATAAAAATTGCGCCTCCGCTTCGGGTGTATACGTTATCGCATACAGGGGGTACCAAAAGGTGTGAAAATGAACTTAAAATCGGAACGAAAAATAAATAGATCAAATACATTTCACATTTTTATAATTGGGGCAAAGTGGGGCAAATGAAAATTAACAATTTTTTTTTCAGCCTGTATAGGTATTATAACTTTATCACATTTTGGTGCCAATTTCTCCAAAACTACCAAAGATACGTGTTATATATTTTTGAATTCAGAAGATTGCCTACTTTTCAATTATTTCATAATATACAGGTTGTCGTCAAAATGTAGACTTAGCTATTTCCGGCTAAACCGGAAGTTAGATCTGTGAATGGCATATGTTTTTATAGCCACAATAATATACCATACCGATTTTCGTAATAATATACAGGGTGGGAAAAAAATTGGAAAAACAGTTTTTTGACAATACCTCGTATATTAGAGGTTCTATTGACAGGAGATCGATGTTTACCATTTTTAGCTTAGAGGACAAGTAACATTCACTTTCCGTTTGGCAAAAATATACATAAACTCTAGCATGCCAGGAAAATTCTACATTATTAATCGCATGACTGCGAGACTGGTAAAGTTATAGAAAATAATATGTAATTTACATAAATCGAACATACCTAATATATGTGAGGATTATAGTACTGTTAATTCTGGTATCTTCATCACGTGTTATCCTGAAAATAAAAATAATGTTTAGTAAATACGTTCACATACAGGGGAAAATTTTATTTGAGCAGGTTATGCGGTTTAAAGGGTTTGCATTTCCTACGAAAAAAATCGACACGAACTTTGTAAATGGTCCAACGAGAGCATTTACAAAGCAGTGATAGATCACTTACGAACAAAATACAGACAACTGGCCCTAATAGGGAACCTTGTGAGACCTCGGAATTAAAATTGCACGTGGATTAAATGCCGCCAAATTTTAAACACCAAACAAGTGGTTTTATAATTTAATTAATGGGTATTCACTTAAAGCAAAAAATCTCTATTCCGTTTGCGTGGAAGGGGAGGCACTTTCCTTGGGCTACTGCGGTACTTTTAACAACGCTTACGCATGAAACTGGAAAACGGACCAACCTAAATATGAAAATAATTCCACCGAAAATAAAGCAACGCGAAACCGCAAACATTTAGAAACAGCGTTCAAGGAACTTTCAATTTTGTACAAATTCGCGTGTCAGAAATTTCTCAAATCCCGCAAGAGCTATTGTCGGACCCGAAGCATTCATAATTTACTATCGCTATTACCATTATATATTTCCAAACGAGTGGGCAATAAAAAATGCTTGTCTGTTTAATAATAAATTGCATACTTCATACGTAACTAACTGCAGCAATGGTTAATTACCTGTGGCTGAAAAGTTAGAGAGGAAAATAAAATTCATAACGATTATATATGTATATGAAAGTTACTTATATAAATAAATAGTTATGCAGAGTATTAACACATATTGTCTTGGCCAAAAGCATTCACGAAGTTTAAATGATGCGCACTACGATTTTTACGTTGCGAAAAATATACACGTTGTGCTCTATTAGTCGCTAGATATTTAATATAAAAAAACATTACAAAATTAATACAATTTTTTTTAGATTTCTGGTCCTACTATAATATGTAGTAAAATTATTATTTTTATCATATAGACTCTAGCTTACAATGAAAAAAATAACTGCCCCTTGTAAAAAATTGCGATTCTGAAAACTATATCCATGAAAAAGTAGTTGTGTTTAATTTAATTTTAATGAACCTGATACAAGCCCTAGCACTGCTCGTATGCAACTACTGCCCTGGTTTCCTGATCAGGACTGGCGTTAGGCACGTGCGATCGATGCACCGCACGAGGCTCCGAGTTTCCACCGACCCAGCCAGAGGTAGCAGGCCCTGGAAAGGCGGCAGAGGACAGAAATTCAAAAATGTCCAATCAATGTAATTCACAAATGTGCGTTTTAGTGTTGGGATATTAAGCTGCCTGACAAACTGGTTAATCTTAATATACAGAGTGTAGCAGGTTGAAGTTATCAGTTTTTTAAATTCCAGTACAATATTCAGGGGTAGAATCTCTAACTTGTGTGCCAGCGGGACTTGAGGATTGAAAGAGTAGAAACTATTAAAATAATCTTTTTCGTACATTGTCCAATAACATCTTATAGTTTATAATGAGCGAAAATCAAGGCGAAAATGCAAAAGTGGGACAGTTCAAATAATTAGAAACCGTTGAATTTCTTTTTCGAGACATTTTACTTCAGATATACATAATAGAAAAAACTTAATCTAAGTTCCTTTTAAAGTGACTCATAAGTTTACTCGGCACTACAATTTTGTGCTAAATTGTGCTGCCAGTTAAGAATTTTGTGCCCTTCCTGTTTTTTAGTAACTTCCCCCACTAAAATGAATTGCCATCTTACGCTGCGACTCTCTTGTGAAAAAAATCTAATATTTTAATATGTAGTCATTTTGTGCTAATTTACGCCGTAAAATAAAATTTTGTACCGCCGGAATTTTTGAGTTAGTTCAACTAACATCAGTCGCCATCTTGACGCTGTGACGCATGTGAAAAATGTACCCAATGTATTATTACGTAGTTATTTTGTGCTCATTTTGTGCTAATTTTTGCTATAAAACGGATTTTTGTGATCGTTCCCTTTTCAATTAGAAATCATTTAAAGCGAGTCGTCATTTTGACGCTGCGACTTACGACTCGCGAAAAATTTAATATTTTAATATTTAGTTACTTTCTGCGCATTTTGTGCTAATTTATGTCGCAAAATTAAATTTTGTACCGCTGTAATTTCTGAGTTAGCTCGACACTAAAATAAATCGCCATGTTGACGCTGCGACTCATGTGAAAAATGTAATGTTTTATTATGTAGTTATTTTGTGCTAATTTTGTGCTAATTTTTGCCATAGAACAGATATTCTGTGCTCGTTCCCTTTTCCATTAGAGATCATTTAAACGAGTCGCCATCTTGACGCTGTGACTTACGACTCGCATGTGAAAAATGTATTATTCTAATATGTAGTTATTTCGTGCTAATTTATGCCGTAAAATAAAAATTTTGCACCGCTGTAATTTTTGAGTTACGCTCAACACTAACATCAGTCGCCATTTTGACGCTGCGACTCACATGTGAAAAATGTGATGTTTTATTACGTAGTCATTTTGTGCTAATTCTTGCTATAAAACAGATTATTTGTGCTGGTTCCCTTTTTCATTAGCGATCATTTAAGACGAGTCGACATCTTGACACTACGACCTGCGACTTGCATGTGAAAAACTTCATACATATTTTAATTTTTGCCGTAAAGTTAAATTTTTGTCGATGTGCTTTTTGAGTTAGCTCAGCGCTAAAATAAGTTGCCATCTTGACTTTGCGATTTACATCTGAAAGATGTGATGTTTTATTATGTAGTTATTTTGTGCTAAGTTTGTGCTAATTTTTCCTATAAAACAGATTATTTGTGATCGTTCCATTTTCCATTAGCCATCATTTAAAACGAGTCGCTATATTGCCGCTGCTACTACGACTCATGTGAAAAATTTAATATTTTAATATTTAGTTACTTTCTGCGCATTTTGTGCTAATTTATGCTGCAAAATAAAATTTTGTACCGCTGTAATTTTTGAGTTAGCTCGACACTAAAATAAATCGCCATCTTGACGCTGCGACTCACATGTAAAAAATGTGATGTTCTATTATGTAGTTATTTTGTGCTCATTTTGTGCTAATTTTTGTTATAGAGTAGATAGTTCTGTGTTCGTTCCTTTTTCCATTAGCGACTATTTAAAACGACGCTGCGACTCACGCATGTGATCAATTTTATATTTTAATATGTAGCTATTTTGTGCTTATTTTGTGTTTAATATGTAGTTATTTTGTGCTCATTTTGTGCTAATTTTTGCTCGTTCCCTTTTCCATTGGCGACCATTACTAAAACGAGGCGCCATCTTGACGCTGCGACTCGCATGTGAGAATTTTAATATTTTAATATGTAGTTATTTTGTGCTAATTTATGGGGTAAAATATAAATTTTGTACCTTGTAATTTTCGAGTTTTAACAATAAAATAAGTGGCCATCTTGACGCTGCAACTCACATGCGAAAAATGTGATGTTTTATTATGTAGTAAAATTTGTGCTCATTTTGTGCTAATTTTTGCTATAGAACAGATATTTTGTGCTTGTTTTCAAAACCATTAGCGATCATTTAACATTCACCTTGCATGTGAAAAATTTAATATTTAATATGTAGTTATTTTCTGCTCATTTTGTGCTAATTTATGCCTTAAAATTAAATTATGTACCGCTGTAATGTTTGAGTTAGCTCGACACTAACATAAATCGTCTGCGACTCACATGTGAAACATGTAATATTTTATTATGTAGTTATTTTGTGCTCATTTTGTGCTAATTTTTACTATAGAGCATATATTTTGGGCTAGTTTCCCTTTTCTGTTAGCCATCACTTAAAACGAGTCGCATGTGAAAAATGTGATGTTTTATTATGTGTTATTTTGTGCTCATTTTGTGCTAATTTTTGTTATACCTAGATCAGATATTTTGCGTTCGTTCCCTTTCCAATTAGCGACCATTTAAACGAGTCGTCATCTTGACGCTGTGACCTACGACTCACACGTGAAAAATTTTATATTTTTATATTTAGTTATTTTGTGCTCATTACGAAAATTTTATATTTTAATATGTAGTTATTTTCTGCTCATTTTGTGCTAATTTATGCCGTAGAATTAAATTTTGTACCGCTATAATTTTTGAGTGACTAAAATAAATCGCCATCTTGACTTTGTGGGGGTCTTTACGATTTTTGACTTATCAACGTTTAAAGCTTTGAAAACAACCACCCTGTATAATATTTCAAATTTTCTTATGTAATTATTATACAGGGTGTATTCTAAAATCACCGACAAACGGAAACTGGAGATTCTGTGATCCAAAATAAGACGAAAGTTGTTATAAATGTATTTCCGAAAATGCTTCCTAACCGAGCTACAGGTTATTGCTTGCATCCAACAAGACGGAGGGCATTTTGAGCAGTATCTAAATTAATAATTCCTATTTCAATGTATTTAAAATATTCTTATTATGTAATAGTTAACTGCGTTATTTTGATAAATTGTATTTAAATAAAAAACAAATTACATTTTTTATTAAAATGTGTGGTCGTACTTTAAAAAAAATTATCTCAAAAACGGAGTGTCTAATCGAAAAAACACAAAGTATGATTTCATTTGCAGAATAGAACAGTGAATCTAAAAATAAACATTTAAAAAAAAAATGCAGTGGCGTACCTACGTTTTTTTGTGATTTGAGGGAGTAACCTAAACGATGTTACGCCACTGGATTGAGCCAATCGACTCAAACTCACCTCATTAATTGTATTCAGTAAGACATTCGAGTGTACCAAATCTCAATATAATATCTTATGCAGTTTTTGAAAAAACTTCAAAAAACTACAAAAAAAATTTTTTTCCAAAATATAGCTCGGTTAGGAAGCATTTTCGGAAATACATTTATAACAACTTTCGTCTTATTTTGGATCACAGAATCTCCAGGTTCCGTTTGTCGGTGATTTTAGAATACACCCTGTATAATATTACTCTCAACGCTTATTATCGAATACTAGTCACTGTTACGTTTCCGTTAGGTTCAGTTCACTTTCTGATATTCCACTGCCTGCAGGAGACTGTCTTGGCCCTTATATACCTGCAGATATGTATTCTAGCGTAATCCAGATGCTGTTCTAGATAATCCCACGATTCTCTAGTTTAATTATTCGTTTTCGTACCATTGGCACCATACTTGGGAACCTGCTATGCGAGGGCATACTGCATACTTCTATGACTATGATCATGTATGGCACTGGGGAGACTCTTAGAGTCAGTAATGACTAAAGACCGGGTCTTTAACAGCACAATTTCTCTAATTGTGATATCGTTATCGTTTGCATCGGGTCTCGCAGAAACCAGCGCCGGCCCTGCCCCGAATAACACCATCACAATGGGAGGAAATGACAAGTTCTCCAATACGGATTGCATCGGTAACCCAAAAAGGAACATAGACGACAATATAAAACCATCAAGGTTGTGGCGAACGTTTCCTGTTCATAACAAACGGCAGCGTGGAGCATGAACAAGCAAGCACCTCAAGTGTATATACACATTATTTAAATGTATTCCGTAAAAGTTATGAATGCGTCGCGAGGCGGAACGCAACGCAAGCCGCTGTCAACGTATTTTTCGATTTCCGCTCAAATAACTCCGCGGGGTGAGATTCTAAGTTGTAAAATTCCGTTGTGGTTTGTGCATACGTTGTGCCTGCCCGTGCTGACGCGCTTGCATGAGGACTAATTATTATGTTGGTAACGAGAATTTTGAACTCTCATGAGTTGTTACTCGCTAGTGAACCCGAGCTATAAACTATAAACTGAATGTTAATGATCTGCCAAAGGGGCTGTTAGTAATTGCGACGACCGTCCCTCGGCCACGCCATGAGCTTCTGCGTTAATTAATGTCGGTGGCAGTATTATGTGGTTCCGCAAGGGGGTGCTTTGGGTCCTTTACGATTTCTTATTTACATAAGCGACTTAGTAAAGGTGACGAAATACCGTTTGGCGCACATGCGCTATTTTTATATCGCTCAAACTAGCACGAAAATTTTATCAGTTAAAATTTTATAGCGAAAATCCCCAACACTCGATATATGAATCTGAAATACGATATTAAAATCTTCCTGCGAATGGATCAAGTTTTGCAGCAAAGCAAAAACAGTTGCAATCGTCTGAAAGCTACCATTACCTGATTTTTTTATTGTTTGACTCCAATTTGTAGAAGTGCGGTTATTAGACATTCAAGCAGGCACACTGTCCTAAAACATTTACCTTGTTTAGATGCAACGTCAAATGTAGGCCGGTCGAAATTCGTATGCACGATCTGTCGTTTTGGTATAAATTGTTTTTTTTATTGTTAAGTCCGCACTCGTGTTGATCTAATAAATAAACTTGGTACCCGTTTAATGTTATCTATTAAACGAACTTAAATAGCAAAGTGTAGTTAAAACAATAACACTAGCCTACTTATAAGGTTTTTTATTAGTAAACTTTCTGATCGTAAACATGACATGTTCTAAGCCTCAATTTATCGCCAAATTAGCGCTTGTACTGGACACAATAATTGTTGTACCAACATACATATCTTTTCAATATTATTAATTGTGTAAAAAATTGTTATTGGCAATCGTATTAAAATGCAGTAACCTAAAATGTAAAGATTTCGCAATTTTTTCGATAAAAAATAATATCTCTAAAAATAAGATATAAAAAAAATATTCAAATTGGTTCTTTAGAATTACTTATAAATCATACCGAACGTGTCTTAAAAAATCCCAAATTTTCTTAGGGATTTGGGAGAACGATAAACTTCAACGGGCCTGGATAATCAACCTGTAGATAAGATAAATACCCACAATTTAAAAAATCTATTTACGGTGGAAGAAAGCCAATAAAGTTTGCCAACGATCACAAAAAACCGCATCAAGATTAATCATCTAATTTAAAAAATATTGAGGTTCAAATATTGCCCATATTTTTCCAATATCCACATTGTGCACCAGTTTATTTATAAGTATTAAGTAGTCTAGTGAAATAGGTCAGTCCGCAATCAACGGAGTTTGATTTTGCTGGGATTTAGAACCGAATCCTTGGAGTACCTACTCGTATAATTATATTATGAGTTAACCAAAATGAGACTGCAAGTGTCGACGGAGGACGTCCTGAATAATTTCATAACTCGCAGGCACCACTTCAATTGGAGCCATATATATACAGGGTGGGTATTTTAAGTGGGCCACTTCAAATAGACTAAGAATATTTATAAATGAAGAATACAGGGTGTACCACTTATAGTGCTCACCATGGGCATCTTGGAAACCGTAAGAGATACGGAAGATTGAATGATACCAAAAGTAGAGCTTATCAAGGCTTACTATATTATGTGCAAAAATATTTTCGTAAAATCAACTCGTTTTTGTTTCATAGGCAAAAAACTGATTTTTATCATTTTCATTTTTCCATTTTAACTTCTTTAATTATGAAAATATTTTACTGCGGATTTTTCATTTTTAGAGCACCTTTTCCCCGACTTTTTATGCAGATTTTGAAAAAACTATAATATTTCTGCTAACTCTTTTAGACTTTGAGATATTAACACCAACTTTCTATTTTCAAATACACTGACGACCAAAATTAACGCACCACCCAAAATTTACCATGATTTTGAATTTGATTTTTTTCTAAACCGTTTGTCTGATTTTAATACATTTTTTTTTGGTTTGGTCGGTTAACTCTTCTGGAATAGATAGTAGATAGCCGCGCCGATTTTAAGTAAAAATAATTTTTTCTTTTTTAAAGGTGTCTAACATTTTCATTTTTTTATGCCTACCATTTTAAACTATAAATTTTGTAGCCTACTAAATTGCCTATCTAATGACGTTTATTCGAATCGGAATAACCTCGGACTCGGGAATAACAAAATAATGGCATTTAAGCAATTTTTTACTTTATCCCTTATTCCTTTACCTAATAAAAAAAATGTACCAAAAACGCAAATGTTAAGAAAAGATGAAGCTACAATTGGGTCTAAACTGAAGTTTCATTTTGCTGCTGGCGGTTCCCACATGGTGTTTTGAATTTTTGAAAAACAAAAACATAGCTTCATTGTTACGCTCTATAGTTAAAGAAAAAATAATTTTTACTTAAAATCGGCACGGCTATATATTCCAGAAGAGTTAACCTACAAAACAAAAAAAACTCTATTAAAATCAGACATACCTATCTACGGTTTAGAAAAAAATCAAATTCAAAATCAATTTTGGGTGTTGCGTTAAGTTTGGTCATCAGTGTACAAGCCAATTTTTATTCTTTTTAAAACGGTATCACAACAATACTTTACTTTCCAGTTTTCCTTTAATGACGTCAAAAACGGACGGTCTTGCTATTGGTTAAACTCCAAACAAATTCGTTTGTGCACGTGATGTCATAATACTAACCTCAAAAATATGCATTTTTTACGATTTTCGAATATTATGTCGCTTTTATCAAAATTTCTGCTTGGTTCCTGTACTATCAACTAAAACCTTGTTCGGCGCATTATTAATGAACTATTGCCTTGATCTAATAAAATAAGATTATTTTTGTTGATTGGAAATTCAACCTATAATTAGCCGCCTATTTTTAACGATTTACAATATTAAAACTTTATATATCTTCTATCTGCGAGAGTTTCTAAATCTTATAATGGATCCACGTTAAAACTACAAAAATTAAAATTAAAATTGAAAATAAATTTACAAAAACAAAATATTTAAGGTTATGTGAGTCATATGGTATATTACACGACCTATACCAATGACTATCCGTTTCTAACGTCACAAAAATTTAATAGATTACTTACTTTGGTTTGAAAATTTTTGTTTGGCCTTAAATGAAAAATACTAGCAAAAAGAGAAAATACGTCAGAGCTATTTTAAGAAACACTATAGTCTGGTATCATTCGCAAAATTTCATGTATATGTAGTTAGCAAAACAACTTTCGCGAATCGGATCGGACAAAAGCTTAAAATTTGCCGCTTTTTTGCCGTTAATTAGTTGTGAAAGAATCAATTTTGCCGCTCTTTTTTTTTAAAAAAAATGGGGTGTTTGCTAAGTAAATATTTGGTTAGCGAAACATCCATTAAAAAAATTTATATTTTTTAATAATTCAGTGATCAGAATTTGCCGTCTTTTTGCCGTTAATTAGTTGTGAAAGAATCAATTTTGTCGCTCTTTTTCTTTAAAAAAAAACGGGGTGTTTTGCTAAGTAAATATTTAGTTAGCGAAACACCCATTAAAAAATATATATTTTTTAATAATTCAGTGATCTGAATTTGCCGTCTTTTTGCCGTTAATTAGTTGTGAAAGTATCAATTTTGTCGCTCTTTCTTTTTTTTAAAAAACGGGGTGTCTAAATATTTACTTAGTTAGCGAAACACCCATTAAAAAAATTTATTTTTTTAATATTCAATGGTCTGAATTTGCCGTTTTTTTGCCGTAAAGGAATAGTAGTAGCCATTTAGTTTTTTTGATAAAAATGTGGCCGTCAGAAAATAAAAAAGAAATGTTGATGAAAAATTTGCAAAAGGTAGGGTTAAGTTAATGATAAGAAAAGATAGGTTCCGCAACACCAGCACAATTCAGCGCAATTTTAATTTTTTAATATTTTCAAAATGGCAGGGTTAAGTTAATGGATATTAACATTTGCTTGCAACGAGGCTTGCAATTTTAGTCCATTGAACGACCCCTACCATTTTTCGGCAGGAATAAGACTGGTGACAGTAATTTAGTTGTATAACTAATTTCTTTCCAGTTATTGAAATAATTAAAAAAGAATTGCTAAAAGACTTAGAAATAAAGAATCCAATTAATGGCACAGATTGTTTCAAGGATTTTTTTACCCATTATACCGAGGGGTTAATCGCTGGGAAAAAGTGTGTAGGGGAAGGTGAGGCAAAACGGGGTGGTGAGGTAAAACTGGGTACTCCATTTATTTCCGATACAAGTAGTGAGATCTATCTGAATTTCGCCAAACTATATTATTTATGTTCCCTTCTACTACCATGTAAGAGATGACAGCCATTGTACGCACCATGTTGCCTAATTCACCGGTGTATGAAAAGTTATACTCGTGTTACAAATTTCAAGTTGTAATTTACCGCAAATAAATAAAAATGAGTTATATATTTAATTAGCAGCTGTTTATGCTATGTTATAATGTTCTTATGGACTTTTAATTATGTGTGTAATATTAAATTTTGCCTAGTAATTCTGCATTTATAGCTACATAACCTCATTAGTTACATGTGGGGCACAATGGTGTAGGGCAAAACGGGGTACCCCACTTTGCCCCACCAACATATTTCCCTATTGTTAATTTTTCCTTGCTCTAATTGCTTGCTTATTTTTTGTTAAATTAAAGTGGTAGTGTTACAAAATAAAATCAAACAGGCAATAATGGACCGAAGAACAGATGCACCAAGCAGTACAAGAAGTTGTAAATGGCTCGATGGGATACAAAAGAGCTGCTGGTCAATTTAACGTTCCCCAAACAACGTTAGAGCGTTAAGTTAATAAAAAAAGAAATAATCCAGAATATCGATTGAAAAAATTTTGGATGAATATCGCTGTCTTTCTTCGGATGAGCAAGAGGCCGAACTAATCTTTCAATGAATGAATTCCGAGAACTTGCTTTTGCTTTGGCTGATCAGAATAATCTAAATCATCCATTTAAGGACGAAAAAGTAGGATTAGAGTGGGCAAGAGGTTTTATGCATAGGCATCTCGATTTAAGCTTACGAAAGCCGGAAGCGACATTGGCACTCGAGCCATGGGGTTCAATAAGGTCGCAGTAAACCAATTTTTCGACCTTCTCAAAGAAGTTGTGGATATTTATAAGTTTAGAGGGGATAGAACTTTTAACTGCGATAAAACAGGTCCATCAGTGAACCCAAAAGATATTTTGACTTCATCCGTGGAAATTTAAAATTTGATTAGGTATTTAACGGTTTAAGGAGAAGTAAAGAAGTCATTATAATGACAGACTTTTTTCGGAAATCGTTAAGTAAAAAAATTTTCCCTCTTCCCAACTCCATTCTATACGAATGTATATATGTTATATTTTTCGAAAGAGAATTTAAATATATTATATTTTCTGAAATTGTAAAAACATACAGTTCGTTCCGTTTAAAAACATTGCTTTTTCTCACTTTTATTCTCCATTTTATTTAACTTTCAATTGTATTTTTTTTAATTTTCGAAATCCTTGGAAAAATTACTATAAGTGACGCTAATAGTATATTATTCTACAGGTGGTAACATACTAAATAACTCACGACTATGAATGTTGCAGCGCGAGCCGAAGGCGAGAGCTGTAATTCATCAAGTGAGTTATTTAGTATTATTTTGGTTGGTGACCATAATGAATGAATTTTGTGGTGAGTTAATAATAAAAAAAAAATGTTTTCAATAATTTATTTTCGAGTTTATTTTTAGACATTTTGAATTTTGTAATTTTTAATTCAATTTTTATCATGCATTAAAGAAGATCCAATAAACTTAATAATAGGGTATGCGCATATGCGAGATTTTTAAGCAAAATTGGTTATAAAAGATAGTTGCTATATGCTATAAAAAAATTAATAACAATAAAATTTTATCAACAATGTACCCTATATTTATGTATTTGTTATTTAAAATTCACATTATTTTTTAGTTTACGACCACTGGCCGAGAACAAACGATCGAATTCGAATTTCACCGTGACGTCAATCACCGGTTTTTTTGACAGAACTTTAGAGAAACTATTATGTTTACCGTTGTGCAATATGTTATACTGTTTACGTGTAGATTCAATGTGCGACTTCGGTGTTAAATATTAACATTTTTCACGGAAAAATGAGTGGAACAGATTTTGTAAGAGCCCAGAGAGATAATTTGGCCAATGTTGCTCTCTTTGTTGCTGTACTACTTTTAAGTGGAAGGCGCCTTTTTCTACCAGTTCGACAATCAAAATACATAATCTTTTAAATGTATATATGTAACTACCCATTAATTTAAACATCATATAGTTTTCTAAATCTTCCTCTAATTGAAAAAAAAAGTAAAATACATAGGGGAGACCAGGGATGGTTGATACCTACATAGGGAGAGTTGATACAGTACCATTATTTCTTTTATTTTAAGTTTTTTCGGATAGAGATGACAACATAGCATTCATTTCTAACTTTAGTCGCACATTTGTGATCGTCAACAATTAATCGCAGGAATTAGAGATTTTTAGTGACTAAAAGTGTTTTTATTGATCAAATGTAAGTATACTGTATACTAGATTATTGCCTGTAACTTTATTTTATTAAAGTTTATAAAAGTTTTAATTTTATACCTGAAATTGTTATAGTTTTGATCATTAAATATCGTAGGTTAGGTTATGTTGTGTGCTTTGCTAGAGAAGATAGGCACCTTTTTGCATAAAAATGGCATCTGGGGAGGTTTGATACAGCAACGTTGGGAAGCCAGGTTATGGAAAAAATATCCGTGGACGAGTGGCAAATTAAATTTGCAAGAAGAATTGAAGGCAGCCGATTCAAGTGGCCCGAGAAAGAGGACTGACTGACTATACGTCAGTATAGTGTTGATGATGATCAAATCGAAACTTTATTATGTGATCCTATTTTTAAATACAACAATGATAGACTAACTTTTTTTTGTTTTAAAGAAAAATTTGATAGTTTGGTTGTAGAATAAAATAAAAACAAATCACTTTTGAGTTTAGTTATTTACCTTTTGGTGTATGTAATTAAACATCTCCATGTATGTATTAAACCTCCCCATGTATGTATCAAACCTCCCTACCAGAGGGGATCATTGATACTAAATAAGTGTTTAAAAAAAAACAAAATTACCCAATATAGCAAAAAAATACTTAAAGTGTTGTCCTGCTATAAATATTCAGAAACTATAGGATTATATTAAAATATAAAATGGGTTTAAATAAATCAATCCCAATTTTTAAATAATTAATTTTGAAAAATTGTATCAACCATCCCTGGTCTCCCCTACCTAACCTAAAATGTACGATTTTAAAAAGGTACAAAATCGCACTTACGTTGAAATGATCCTCACATACAACCCCTTTAGTGATTTCTGATATATCAGTTTCACTCCTCATGGTACGTAACCATAATTTTCGTTTTTTCTTTAATTTAGAGCTTGATCGTATATTGGTAATGAGACAAATCTTTTTTCTGGTGTTTTTTTTTATGGACGACTGGCACTGCGGTATTTAACAGTACCTTGGATGCTTAAAATCAATATTATACTTGTTTTCCATTGTAAAATGCTGCATTAAACGCTATTTTAACAAACATTATATGGAAATGCGAGTTTCTGACGTCACAACACCACAGCAGCCATTTGCATGAAGTCACAGTCATTTTTGGAATAACCAATTTTTGTTAATTTTTTTTGGATAATGGGTTACATTTTAACCGTTTTTTATTATTGCGATAGCCATTTAGTAAGTTAATTTACAAAATTACATTTAATTCAAAAATCATGCGCATACCTTATTGTATGTTTAGAGATGAAACATCAATGTGAAATGTGAGTATATCAAATTGGAATGTTTTTTGTTATTATGCTTGTATAAAGCCTAAATAGTCATTTATAAAAAAAATATACGCCACAGATTTTTTTGAAATTTTTATTTATTTATTTATTTATTTTGTATTGAGATTCTAAAAATACAAATTTTGTGTCTTTTTGAGAAAAAAAATCCACTTAATTGCATCCCTGGAGTGGATTTTTTTCTCAAAAACTTATCAAGATACGAAAAAAATTCAAAAGACACAAAAGTTGTATTTTTAGTTGCTTAATCCAAAAAAAATAATAATAAAAATTACAAAAAAAATCTGTGGCGTACAATTTTTATGTCAAAAATATTCGTTAAGGTGCCGCTCGGGACACCACTGGACTTAATAAATTTAAGGGCTAAATTAACTCCTTAACACTACACATAACACTGCCAAATTACAACAAAATTGGGTAAAGGATATTTAAGATATTTTCGAAAAAGCAATTTTTTAAAATAAGTTTAACACCTTGAAAACGAAGCATTTTCGGACCCATGTTTATATGAACTTTCTGTCATAAAATCACTCAAACAATCGTCTGTTAAATTTATTGTACATACTTAATTAACACCCTGTATTTACGTGCCATATCTATATTTTATAGCAGTCTATGTAGATGTTATGAAATATTTGTACATTATGTGCTAGAATTTCGGGGAGAAGTGTCTTGATTTCTATACGACGCACAGTGGTACCAAATCTTCAAAACGTGATCAAAATTTTAAGACGTATTTTTATTCGTAAGAAAACAGTATAGGTATACACGGTGGTGAATTTTTCGATGCCCACCATTGGTATCTCGGAAACTATAAGAGATAGAGGATCGGTTAAATTAGACAAAAGTTGCGCTATTTTATGCTCTACAATTTCCTACCAAAATGCTGGATATCTTGATTCGTTTGCGGTTTATCCTGAAAAAATTGAAAATCGTGATTTCAAAAAAATAATAATATCTTCTATACCATTCATGCGAATTTAATGAAATTTGGCAAGGTTATATTTTTGACCACTACCAATTGAAAGGCGTTGATAGAAATTTTCTAAACCTTCTAGATTTTGAGCAACGATAGTCAACTTTTTTTTTTCTTATGGCCGCCATATTGGATTTTTACACCATTAGTTAGAGAAAATAATTCTCTTTTCACCTATGTCACCAAAATATACTGATTTTTGAAAAACATGTTGATATTCGAATTAATGTAAAAATAATTTATTAAATCCAGTATGCTTTCGAAAAATAATTACAAGCAATGTAATCCAGAAATCACGATTTCCAATTATTTCAGGATAAACCGCAAACGAATCAAGATATCCAGCATTACTTGACAGCAAATTGTAGAGCATAAAATAGCGCAACTTTTGTCTAATTTAACCGATCCTCTATCTCTTATAGTTTCCGAGATACCAATGGTGGGCATCGAAAAATTCACCACCCTGTATGAGTTTTTTCAAGTATGTTTTTCGCAATTTGTAATTTATAGGTACTTAATTAATTAGCTGGGAATGGCGCGCGAGGCACTGATTTTCCTAGCGAGCCGGACCGTGTCGATTCGTATCGTATTAACAATTAACAAACGCAACAGAATTTTTTCAAGGATTTCAAAAATTTTAACTGAACTTATTACAAGTAAAATGAAAGTGGGAAAAAACAAGGCAATCTTGAAAATATTTCAATTAATAATAAGTTTAATACAAATTTTGAGTTAAGTACTTGTAAAACACAATAATCTTGAAAAATTTTCGCTTGCGGCACTTCACGGAGGCTTCCGCTCCCCGCACCCCTGCAGTTCTTGCCCGGTGTACACATCTTTTTTGTTGCCAACCCTCCAAATTTCTCTGCCATGTGTCGCCCAACCAAAAAGAGAGAGCTGGCGTCGCCGTTTACGGCAAAATATCCCGTTTCCTTAAAAAAAGAGCGACAAAATTGATTCTTCCACAACTAATTAACGGCAAAAAGACGGCAAATTCTGATCACTGAATTATTAAAAAATATATATTTTTTAATAGGTGTTTCGCTAACTAAATATTTACTTAGCAAAACACCCCGTTTTTTTTTTAAAGAAAAAGAGCGACAAAATTGATTCTTTCACAACTAATTAACGGCAAAAAGACGGTAAATTCTGATAACTGAATTATTAAAAAATATATATTTTTTAATAGGTGTTTCGCTAACTAAATATTTACTTAGCAAAACACCCCGTTTTTTTTTAAAGAAAAAGAGCGACAAAATTGATTCTTTCACAACTAATTAACAGCAAAAAGACGGCAAAATCTGATCACTGAATTATTAAAAAATATAAATTTTTTAATGGGTGTTTCGCTAACTAAATATTTACTTAGCAAAACACCCCATTTTTTTTTTTAAAAAAAGAGCGACAAAATTGATTCTTTCACAACTAATTAACGGCAAAAAAGCGGCAAATTTTAAGCTTTTGTCCGAACCGATTTGCGAAAGTTGTTTTGCTAACTACATATACATCAAAATTTCGAGGAAGAGCCCATTTTAAAAATGAATATCAAACCAATTTCCAAGCACATGTCGATGGTTTATAGCATGTAATGGTGCCTACTTATAACGGTGATTTCTGTCAATATACTTACGTAATCGTTTTATACGGAAATCTCGGGCGCCAGTCCTTTAATTTTTAAGTGCAAAGAACTACACTTTTTGGCTCCCCTATTGGGAGAACAACCCTGAATAGCGAAACAGCGGAGATACGGAATAGCCAGAGGTCGGAGCTGGAGATCTATCTAATGGATTTCGATCATGCCGCTCAAACGGGTTAATCAGAAATAAATGACAGAAATAATAACTCGTGAATTCTACTTCTCTTTAAAATAACGTGTTTATTCAGTAGTAATAATGAACAAATTAATTTACTCTAAAACCTCCACGACTGTACGGTCGAGTGTGTATAACGCTATTTCAAAAATGATTAAAACAAGTCAAGCTGGCAATCAAGAATCTTTACGCGATTTTACGGCGGAATTTGCGGATATGTTGGATTAATGAATTACTATGTACGACAAGCAAACGGACCTTTCCACTAGGATGTATTATGCACGGCGGGCAATCGGTTAGCTATAGATATTGTAGGCTATACGGAATATTTAAACACACGGCAAACTACTGCCACAAACGTAGAGCTATTTGTTAATGATTATGTTGATTAACGTAAGTTTTCCGAGTGAACTCTATGCAGATCACCTTTATGGATGGCCCTAGCGAACAGATCCAACCAGTTGATGCATATAATGACTATTTGGCTTAACGTAGGTTTTCCGGTAACCTATTATGCATGGAGGCTTTTAAGATGGCCCTAGCGAACAGATCTCAGCAGCCAATGCATATATTAGCAAACAAAAGACCAACGGAGGTATTACTAAATAGCTCTGGTTTGATTGGGTGGTGTAATACAACGATACTTACGGACAAAAAGACCTCTGAATATCTATACTTAACTGAAGGCAGTACCTGCAAATTGCAGCGGACTACGGTGGGTTCTTACCAATATAATATTCAAATAAATTTACTATTAAAAACTCGGAGCGGCGGTACGGAAATATTGACGGCCTCGGATTGATCTGTAACTGCTGGCGGTAGATCGGCTCTGATCTGATCTTGCGGACTATCTCGGAATGAACCTGGACTGCGGCCGACTTTCTCGGAATGAGCTTATGAACTGTTGCCGGTTTTCTCGGAATGAGAGCGAAGTGAGCGTTCCTCTCCCTTTTGTAACCTTTATGACGTATCTAGGTCGCGTGATAGAGGGGCGGTCACTGACTTGAAACGAAGGATTCGGATGCACAACCCGGCGTAACTTGCAGAGGTCCAGCGGATTATGCAATTAGGCGCCTCAATTCAGAACGTATATAACTGGAAATGAGTTACTTGCAATTTCTATACTATATTGCAAAAAGAAACGGATTAAAACGGATACGGATTAACATTTTTAGTAACGAATGATTTTTATTTCCGACTCGGCCATTATTTATAATATTTCTCGGATTTTACTTATACGAGGGATTGTCGAAAATTAATCAATTAATTACTTGACTGCATGTTTACCAGCGGACTTTTTAACAACTCATTAATAACTTAACTAGAACAGGACTTACTTACTAAAACCAGCGGCAGGGTGTACCCAAGTGACGGTAATATTTAAAGCAAAAATGAACATTCCTTGATTGGAAAAATCACTTCGTTACAAGCAATTTCCTCGAAAACGTTGCATCCTATGATATTGTCGTTCGAGACAATACTTATTTAAAAATTATTTAAAAAATAAAAATAGCAACATTCTGTATCTTAAAAACGGCAATGTTTATAAAAAGCAAACTCATATTAATATAGTAATAAAATAGTAAAGTGATTTTACTATTTGTCAAAAATGCGAGTCCTTTTCCTCTAATGTCTTAAAAAAAGACATAAATCACTTATTGCAATATTAAATTATTTGCTTTCTACATTCGTAGTCCTTGATTTTTATCAGTTAAATGTAGAATTTGCGAAGATCTGTAAAGACTTGTTTACGTCTTTTTAACGCATTAGAGGAAAATAATTCGCATTTTTGACATATAAATAGTAAAATTCAGTTTACTATTTTATTTTTATATTAAAAATTTACCTACCTCTATGGACTCCTTTATCGTTTCTAAACTCATATTATTTTACTATGGAAACCAAATTACCCTGGCTACATTTAGGTTAATATTCTGTCAGTTTGATCAATTTAGCGCAGGGTTGTAAAAAACATGATTTTAAAAAAATTAAAAACCAATGATTTTTATTAAAAAAATTTTAAAATCGCGAATTTGCTGCTTTTTTGATTTTTTTAATTTCGAATGTGAATATGTGGTGTGGTCTATTTTAAGTATTTTTTTTAAACAATAAGAAATAGTATTTTCCTGTTTGACACGACGACGTCTTGAATTGCTTATTTTTGAACACAATTTTGCTAAAAAAAGTTTTCCTGTAACTCTTCAAATAAAAAAAGTTCATCATTTGAAAAATGCGTCTGTTCTTGTTTTTTGTCAATATATTGCCAAACAGGCCGTGGACATGAATTTTGTTTTAGTCATCAGATAGCCCATTAAAATGCCGATATTTTTTATATACCTACAAAATTTTTTCCCACGTATCGTAACAATGAAAAATACTTGAAGCGGCCCACTTAAAATACCCACCCTGTATACTTAGGCGTTCGGCGTCTGCATTACTTGGAACAGACATAAATCGATAAATATATCATTTTATATTCAAAATATCTGGCAATCGTTCAAAGTGAGTAAGTACTGGGTTTTAAACTCACTGTTTATCGAGAGCTGTGAATGCTCTGAAACGTTTCCAATGCGTAATTTTAGCAAAATTCCGATGAAGAATCCCGAATCAAAATATTGTAGCTATAAAAATAACTTAGGTAACAACTACCTATTTATGTAAGTACTTACAGAGATTACCTTGCAAACTAAACATGTTTGAGTTTCAAACCAACTGCTTCATTCCAAGAGCGTACCCATTCTAGGAAAATTTGTTTTAATACTCAGAATTTTCAAATTTCCTTTTGGCTACCCCAACTCTTAGATTCATAACAAACCAGTAATAATAATTACAAACGACTTTGATAATATATTGTTATGCATGGAGGATTTTGTTTTAAGGGTTTATTAATTTTTATTTGTTTTTGGTTTTTCTTTTGATCATCCCCACATTTGGACGCCAATAAATTTGTTATGGTATTGGGAAAATATTTAATTTTAGTTTTATTTATATTTGTTCTGTAGCCCCACGTTCGTGGAGCCAATAAATGTAATGATATGAGACTTTTGGGGAAACAATAATTTTTGATTTTTAATTTTTAATTTTAATTTTTTATTCATTATTACAAGGTAAGTTTTTTTTTTAATTTAAGATTTTCGTTATTATATTTTATATTTTATATTTGCACGTTTAGATATTTAAGTTTTATATTCCTATATATTATTATGCATGCATTAGTAATTAAGTTCTTTAGTTTTTGAATTTTAAATTTAATTTTCTAAAGTAGTCGTATATAGTTTTCTGGATTATCGACTTTATAACATAGATCAGTCCGCCACTGGGCTGGATTCTTCAACAGTTTGAACAATAAGCGACAGTGCGTATGATTTTAAGATAATTAAACGTGAAACTTACTATAGGTTTGCTATAATTACTCTTTTACCTTTCAGGGCCTAAGGGGATTTCCTTCTGCTATCGAAGAAATGTTTTACCTGTTAATCAACTGCTGTACACCTTCTGAATAAAGATTATTTAAATTTTGGACTGGTTTTATTTTTTTTTATTTGATTGGTAATGATCTTGAAATGCTAGAGATCTTTATCAGAATGAATATAATTTTGTCTCTGCTTTTGCTGTAGTATAGATATCCAGATGAGATGGATTTGTATGCTTTGGTTGTATCAATTAAACATATATGGAACAACAAGTCGCATTTATTACATATACGAGACAACTCACAGTGAAACGTTCCTTAAACTATGTCCCTGCTCTAACTTAAACTAACTTAATCTACAACAAATATTGGACAGTGTCCTTGTGAATAGTGACAAATTTAATAAAGTTAAATTTTCTAATTTTAGTTCAAATTACTCCCGGCACACGAAAGTTACAGTGTCGCGTTATTTACTTTAAATTGGCAGACCTGTTTTTAAGGTTTTGACACTTGTGGTTTGTGGTCCAGATATGAAAGCTGGCAGTTCTACGATTTAGTGCCCCATTTACTGGATTCGCATAAACTAAATAGGCCTTGGATGCCCAAACGGATTTCGACCAATCAGGTGGCTGCTTATTATTTAGGATAAATTTTACCTTTATTGATGGTAAGTTGATGTTGTTTTTCTGGTACCTCATTGTATTTGGCCTTGAACCATTATTCATGTGTACTGGAAATATAAATCTCCGTTTTTAATTTCGTATTTCTTTATGTAGGTATTTCAGGAGCGATCTGGACGTGGGGTTGCTTCTTTACGACCCAATAACAACTCTCCTTTTTGTTTCGTTTCTAAGGACAAGCAGAACATTTGCCAAACCATGGACTTCTAGATTTTCAACTGTCATGAAGGTTGGTATTTTCGCCTTTTTCCACTTTATTATGTATTTTTACTATGAAATTATGGTATTTTTAGCTTCCTTATTTGAAGATGAATCCTTGGATACCCATGTGTCGATATTACGTGAGATAATACTTAGGTGATTTTGGTGCCTTTTATGGATATATATCGCAACTTTTTTTTTACCATTTGCTGATAAGGTATTTTCTGCGAATATGCGGATGACTCAGCGTCGATTTTCATTGTAATGCCTACCGAGAAAATCGAGGATAAAATGTTTCGGCACTTCAACTAATCTTATCTCTGTAAACATGTAGCACAATTGAATTATTGCGGAAAGAGAGAGGATGCAATCACGCTATTAGGGACAGTGAGTAAAGCCAGATAAGTGCGCTGATAAGCATACACCTGTAGATAAATATGTTAAGTAGGTACATATTCAAATTGAAACTGCATTTACTGCTATTATCACACTACAAAAGTGTTTGGTGTATATTTTTGGAGGACTCAGATTATTACCGAACGGCCAGATGTGTAATTAATGAATGTATGTTTTCGATACAATTCTAGAAGTTTAATAAATGAACAATGAACGGTACTTAGCACTTGATAGGGAATATCCTATTCAACTTTTAAATTCCTGAACTTATCCAATACGCATGCATACGTTTCCCAAATTTCATCGAACTCGGCAATAAATTACTCTCGAACTGTTGATGTTGTTGGTTCGTTAACTCCAACCACCTACTTATGTACCAAGACGTCTAAATTTAATTAATAGGAGCACGATTAACTCTAAAATAACAAAAAACGTTCGTTGACCTTAAGATATTATCTGCCGAGATACAGTTCTGTTTGCAAGATGTTAACCCAATTAGGTGGAGAAATTAAATTAAGTTAGGTGGCTAAATTTAGTTGTTAATTCGGTGCGGTTTCGGCTCGGGTTTCGATAACCTGAACGGATGAACTCTGATTTTGAGAGTCAAGATCAGGATGGCGATATAAACAATGATTGCGTTGGCATAAAATAAATTCGAATATACCTACCTCACAGGTAGTAGAAACATTAGACAGGATGTTTTGAAATTTTTTATCGTCAAAGGATGTGGGGCAATGTCGTTATTTCTTAATCAATTGTGGTGATTTTTGGTGCTCTTCTGGTCGCAAAAAAAAAAATGAGGAATGAAATTAAAGTTCTAATTTCCTCTATGTTAATTTTAAATTATCGCGTACCTTCAATTCAAAGGATTTCAAAATTAAAAACAAAACACTTTCGAAAGGCAATTTGTTTGTTGACAGCCTACTCTCGAAACCGAATTTGCGTTGTTATTTGTCACATAGTCCCGAAATAAGTTCCTAACTAAACAGCTTGATCTACTTTAAATAAGACTTCAGCAAATAAAAACATGAATAATGAGTACACATATCTCAAAGTACACTTTTTAACTCAAGCCAACTACACAATAAACTGAATATTACTCGGCTGATGCGTAATTTATATGTTAAAAATACACATAGAGGTACATACTAGCAAAAGTGATTTATAGTAAATATTAGTAAATTAGCTAACAGTTTAGAAGCAGGCGTTTATTTTCTTAAATTTTATTGAATATAGTAGCTAATTGATATCTTATAGGAAAACATACTTTACAGCTGCGTACATTGTTCACAATTACTGTATAGATATCTGGAGAGCTATAACTCGGGCCAAAAAGAGTAGTCAGTAGAGCCAGGGGCGTACGGATTTACGAATTTCATAAATTCCATAATTCGAACAAATGAAAGCGGATTGTGTTAATTATGCATGAGTATGAGTTACCATGTCTTAAATTTTAAATAATATGCTTACATCTGGCAACATTATCTCCACGAATTAGGTATAGCAACGCAGTTGAACAATGCACATCCTTTGCATTGCAGCATATGTGACGCCACTGAATGCGCTATCTAAGCCCTCTCGACGACCTTTATAATAGTCGAACAAATTATTGGGTATAAGGGCGGCACGTTCAAGCATGTACTTTATTTGGTTGACTATACCAATTAAACATAATGACCTAGTTGTGGTTTCATCTCTGGTAGGCGGAGAAAACTGCATATATTTCTCTGAATTATATGGGATTATATGGTAAAACGAGCTGCCGCTTCTGTATTCCATAACAGCTAAATCCTTTGAAGAATTGCCGGTAAGTTTTTTGCTCTACTGACTACTCTTTTTGGCCCGAGTATAGTTTTAAGTTAACAAAATTATCTTCGATAGCTTCAAGATTTTTATTCAGTTATTTCTCTTATATTTACAATTGAATATTGTACAGATGCAAGTAGGAAGCAAGACAAGATACCACGATTTTTTACGGTTAACCAGTTTGAGATCGTGTACCGTGCTGAACTATTCTTCATTTTACCCTCAGTTCTATAGTCTACAGTGCAGATTCCAAATTTTGAACAGTACGAATATATTGAACGTATATATGTTGTTTTCGTTGTTATGTATTTTAATTAAAAACAATAAAAAAAAGGGAAAGAAAAATAAATGAAAAAATATCGATTATTATTATAGGTTCTAATAAATATTAGATAAGTAAGTATTTTTTCTCGATTTTTTTTTAAATTTTTTTTGTCCTTTTGTTTTCTTTTTGTTGTTGTTTTTAATTAAAATTACAGAAACGACAGCAAGTAAAAAAAATATGGATTATTATTATTATAGAATAAATATTATAATTGGTATATTTTTTATTTATTTCGTTTTTCTGTTGCTTTGTTGTTACTTTAATTTAAAATAAAAAAGGAAAAGAAAAATAAATTAAAAATATCGATTATTATTATAATTAGGTAGAATAAATCGAGGAATAAATATTAGATATTTCTTAAATTAATTTTTCCTTTCGTTTTTTTTTGTTTCTGTTATTTTAATTAAAAACAACTAAAAACGAAAAGAAATAAATAACAAATATTACGATTACACATATAATATTTATTCTATAATAATAAGGAGAATAATAATCGATGCTTTTTATACTTATTTTTCTATTCGATTTCTTGTTTTCGTTTCGTTTGTTTTTAATTAAAAGAACAAAAACGACAGAAAGTTAAAAAAATATCTATTATTATTATTATAGAACAAATACATATTATAATCGATATATTTCTTATTTATTTTCTATTCGTTTTATTGTTGTTTCGTTATTTTAATTAAAAACAAAAACAACAAAAAAAGAAAAAGAAAAAATAAAAAATTTCGATTATGTTATTATAATAGTCTCGATAATAGTTAATTAGAATAAATATTAGATATTTTTTTGATTAATTTTTTTCGTTTTTTTGTTTTCTTTTTGTTGTTGTTTTTAACTAAAATAACAAAAATGGCAGAACGACAAAAAAATGGGATATTATGTATTATACATAGAATAAATCGGAATAAATATTAAAATCGATATATTTCTTATTTATTTTTCTATTCGTTTTTAAAAATAACAAAAAAAGGGAAAGACAATTAAATAATTAAAAAATATCGATCATTAGATACCTATTATAATTAGAATAAATATTAGATATTTTTTTGATTTACTGTCTTCGTTCTTTTGTTTTAATTATTTTT
Source organism: Rhagium mordax (assembly GCA_963680705.1). Taxonomy (NCBI): domain Eukaryota; kingdom Metazoa; phylum Arthropoda; class Insecta; order Coleoptera; family Cerambycidae; genus Rhagium; species Rhagium mordax. Next base: position 129,925,820 of record OY796656.1, on the reverse strand, counting down.
GTTATTTTGATTTAAAATAACAAAAACGACAGAAAGTAAAAAAAATATGGATTATTATTATAGAATAGGTAAATGCTCGGATAAATGTTATAATCGATATATTATTTATTTATTTTTCTTTTCATTTTTCTGTTGTTTTTGTTATTTTAATTAAAAACAACAAAAACAAAAAAGGAAAATAAAAATGAATAAAAAAATATCGAATATTATTATAATTTGGAAGAATAAATGTACATATTAGATATTTTTTTAATTTATTTTTCTTCTCGTTTTTTTGCTGTTTCTGTTATTTTAATTAAAAACAACTGAAAACGAAAAAAAAAAAATAAAAAATATTTCGATTATAATACTTATTTAGGGTATTTTATAATAAAGGTCGATAATTTTTTTATTTATATTTATTTCCGTTTTATGTTTTCGTTTTGTTGCTGTTAATCTCGCTTTTAATTAAAATAACAAAACAAAAACGGCAAAAATAAGAAAATATTAATAAGTTATAGATTCGATATATTTTTTATTAATTTTTGCTTTCGCTTTTCTGTTGTTTTTGTTACTTTTTAATTAAAAACCCAAAAAGGAAAAGAAAAATAAACAAAAAGATATCAATTACCTATTATTATTATATTTAGAATAAATATTAAATATTTTTTTAATTTATTTTTCTTTTCGTTTTTTTATTTCCTTTTTGTTGTTGTTTTCAATTAGAATAACAAAAACAACAGAAAGTAACAAAAACATGGATTATTATTATTAATAGAATAAATATTATAATCGATATATTTTTCATTTAATTTTCGTTTTGTTTTTATATTGTTTTTGTAGATATTTTAATGAAAACCGACAACAAAAAAAAGAAAAAGAGAAATAAATAAAAAGAATCGATTATTATTACAATTAAAATAATGTGAGATATATTTTTAATTTATTTTCCTTCTCGTTTTTTTTTGTCGTCTTTGCTATTTTAATTAAAAACAACTAAAAACGAAAAGAAAAATAAATAAAAATGTATCGATTATAATATTTATTCTCGATTTATTCTATAATAATAATCGATATTTTTTCACTTATATTTTTTTGTTTTTTTTGTTTTCTTGTTGTTATTAATTAAAACAACAAAAGCGACAAAAAACGAAAAGAAAAAGAAAATATTAGATACATTTTTATTTATTTGTCTTTTCCGAGGTCTTTTCCTTCTTTTGTTGTTTTTGTTATTTTGATTAAAAACAACAGAAAACGAAGAGAAAAATATCTAAAGATATGTAGATTATAAGATTTATTATTATTATCCCAAATAAGAAAGAAAGAGAAAAGATTTATTCTAACTATAATAATATTCGATTTTTTAATTTATTTTTCTTTCCGTTTTTTTGTTGTTTTTGTTGATGTTTTTAATTACAATAATTAGTAGATAATTATTTTTTTATTTAGGTACTTTTCCTTTCGTTCTTTTGTTGTTTTCTATTTTAATTAAAAACAATAAAAACGAAAAGAAAAATAAATAAATTTGTTTATTGATTACAATATTTATTCTAATTATAATAAGCGATATTTTTATTTATTTTTCTTTTCGTTTTTTTGTTGTTTTTAATTAAAAAAATAAAAAGAAAAAAAATTAAAAAATAATGTCACATATTTACATTACCTATGTAAAATAGCACATTTATAAAATATTCCGCTAAATAAGTATTTTTTAGTTATTGTGGGTAACTTTTATCGGAAGGGCAAAAATTCGATCATTCTTAACGTTGGTTTTTAAAACAAAAACAGCTGTATTTTTTTCTCGATTTTTTTTTCATTAGAGGTAATTTTTTGGATCTGATACACGTGTTAAAAAAAATTAATGCCAGACTCGAGGCCAGACTCGATTGGACCAGCACCTCGGTGTTAACAGATACACAATATACAGGGTGGTCACTAATCCACCTCCTTGCAAGGGTAACTTATTTATTCTCAGAGCTACAGAGTCGGTAAAAATTGGGCGGAATTGTGAATTCACTGCTATATTGAGAATTGCGATCTTCATAAATAAAATTTCTCAAATAAATGAAAATTGCTATCGATAGATATTTTTATTTAGATTTAGATTTAGAACACACAGTTGACCATGGGCTAATAAAAATGGTTTTATTTCTCTGATATCAAAGATATAAATATTTGTATGACTATTTTTTTTTCTTGGTTATGTTGGTTGAAATGACGAAATAAATTGTATATTTTTAAAATAAATCTTTCTACAATCCAAATTAAAAAAATTGAGTTCATCATCCAATTCTTACAAAATGGTGGTTTAATATAAAAAATTAAAATAACTTTAGAACTCCATCAAATAAACCCACAAAACAAAAGCCGTTTTAGTAATAATTAGAACAACCACGCCAAGCCTGCTAGATTTCATTCATTAGCAACACTGAACCGGCTTGTAATTAATTAACAGTTTCCATGTGCAATTTACTTTGTACGCTTCACAATATAATTTCCCTAAGGAATTGATTTACCTATGTATACAAAATTGCAAAAAATCGTGGATGGAATAACAGGAAAATTATTTTCTAGGTTTCTTCTGATTCTGTGCTTTTGCCCAATTGAATATTTCAAATCAACTGTTGTTTTCGGCGCCTACTTTTACGACAAATTGCAATATTCATTAGACAGGACCGGCATGAAGGGAATTCCATTCCAATTTAGCAAAAAAGTCACAAATTGACGTTAAGCTAAATAAATGTATAAATCCTGCTGCTGGTAAAATACACTCAATGTTGACACTAAACACTGACAACCGGCCGAAACAAAGAATATGCACGAATGTTAAAAACTATACAGATTTTTGAAAACCTAAAATTGACCAAATTAACCAAAAATTAATTTAGAAATTTTTAAAATATCTTTCCCATTTGATAGTGTTTCTTAGGGTGCTCCAAAAAAATATCGCAGGTTATTAACACATATTAAAAGATCAGCGGCCCAAGAACGGAGCCTTGAGGCACGACTAAGCACAGAAATTAATTTGCAAACTTGGTGGGGAATTACAGTGTGACTGGTTTATACCTACTACTCACAACGTGCCTCGTATTGAAATATTTAACAAATTGCTGCCTATAAGTATTAATAGAAGAGCTCGCTGAAACGATTTTCACTTTTATACGCGTCACTTTCCCCATCGCCGCGATTTCCAGTTAATTATAAAACAAGAAAGTTTAACAACCTATATTGTTTTTTTTTAATCGTCAGCAACTTGTTCAATTTACATCTCCCGAACTAGTCGTGGTTCTGCCAGTTTCATCCGCATTATATTTAGCATAAAAATGCCGCACGCCGCGCCAACTTCTCGAGCGGCCATTCGTCATTCCCTAACAGCCTGATATTTCGTTCCTGTCTTTCGGACGGGATTATTAGTATATGTGTAGATACAAAAGTAAATTTAGGATTCCGAATTGCAACATCACGCAACCTAGTATGTGTGCGCTCTTTTTTCCTTTTGAGTCTATTTGGGGAACAGTCGAGTTGTCAGCTCTACGATGTGTCACTCCGCTATTTTCGGAGCGGTTCGTCCATTGGTCGCAATTCAATATCTGTTAAACGTCGATGGCGCGGATGACATACAGAGTGGGTTGGAAATTGCTTCGAGTTTAATTAAATCGAGACTGAGTGCTCCAGTTCGTCAACGAACTAGAAAAATAATTCAGATCAACTTTGTTATTTTAAATGAACACCAAATAACCAATATTTGTACTATTGAATACCATATTTAGAAGGAAGCTTAAAATTATCAAAATTTTACTCGAGCAATGACTAATGACCGAGGCGACCGCGCGTCTTGTAGGATTCCTCAACTGTGTGTTGTTGCCAAACCTCACGATTAAAATAAAATACGGGGAATTTAATAGTAAAGTAAATTTACTTTTTTTGAGTGGATGTTCGCCGGGAGCCATATCTTTCCACAGAAACAAAAAAAATGCAAAACATCAAGTATCCACAGCAAGAAACAAAAAAACAAAATGTACTATCTAAACAATAATAAAGAAAAAACTATACACCTTAACGATAAAAAAAGTAATACTTAACTAAAAAATTTAATAACAGAAAATTATTTTTTCTAATAATAAATCCTTTCTTACCGCATATCCTATTGTTTTTTTTCTATTGTTTACAAAAGTTATGAACGAAAAAACGGGAACACATCGGAATTAAATTTGAACCGCGAATTTTAAAAAAACTCAGAACTAGGCCGTTTTACAACTTACAAAAAAATTTATTCGGATTCATATTCCTGTCGACTGATACCATAAAAATATGACTACAATTTAAAGATTCACTCTATACAGGGTGTCCCGATTTTAAACCGACAAACTTCGGGTACAGAAAGTTCACATGAAATTATGACATACCCCTTCTAACATTTCTTCTCTATCGAGCCTCCTAGCGGAGATACAGGGTGTTGAAAATTCAATTTGTTTTTTGTTTCTCTTTAATAACTTCCACAATATTAAGATAGGGAAACCAAACTTGGTACACATAGTTAGGTTGTGAGGGTCCAACTTTGCTATGGTTCAGACAAAGATTTCAGAGTTGAATTTTAAGGAAAAAAGTATGTGCACTAATTTTTTTCACAATTTTGATCATTTTCATAATTTACGGTTAATTTTCTAAAAAAACTTGCTCATGTAAAATTTTGACTGAGGCGTTAGTTTTCGAGATATTTGCGTCTGAACAAAACGATGCACCAAAAACACAATTAATTAATTAAGATAGCCCTTTCAAAATTATTTTCAATCTGATTTTCGAAGAGATATACTGAACTGAATTGTCAATTTAATGTTTTTCTTCTTTTGCAATGAGGCGTTTTTAAGGCCTTTTGCAAGTCAATATTATTTCTGTCAAAAGAAAAATTTGTTTGTTACGAAATTGCATAAACAAATTATCAACATCCAAATATAAAAAAATCAACACCCCGTATTTCCGTTAGGAATGGCTATAGAGAAATTTTAGAAGGGATATGTCGTGATTTCATCAGAACTATTCCCGACATGATAATTGTGTTTTTGGTGCATCGTTTTGTTCAGACGCAAATATCTCGAAAACTAATGCCTCAGTCAAAATTTTACAGGAGCAAGTTTTTTTAGACAATTAACCGTAAATTATGAAAATCTGATCAGAATTGCGAAAAAAATTAGTGCACATACTTTTTTCCTTAAAATTATGTCGACGTGACCACACCGCACGCCACTGGCGCGCCTCAGTTCAACTCTGAACCATAGCAAAGATGGACCCTCACAACCTAACTATGTGTACCAAGTTTGGTTTCCCTATCTTTAATATTGTGGAAGTTATTAAAGAAAAACAAAAAATAAATTGAATTTTCAACACCCTGTATCTCCGTTAGGAGGCTCGATAGAAAAGAAATGTTAGAAGGGGTATGTCATAATTTCATGTGAACTTTCTGTACCCGAAGTTTGTCGGTTTAAAATCGGGACACCCTGTATACCTAAAACGAGACCTAAAATGAATATTTCCACAGTAATTTCAATTTAAAGTCGACTCCGATAAGAACATTCACTGCATTTTGATTATTCTTCGTTAAAGGTTGAAGTATCGATTTTAAAGTAGAAAACTTCTGAAGCAGAGCCATTCGACAGGGACAGATAATTATTAAAGGACCCTTGTGATTTAGCAGTCATCAAGTTTCTAGTAGATTTGCATAATAAATATTTAATCAAATTTTAGTCCTTGCAGTAAATCCTTTTGAAAAATAATGCGGATATTTATAACAATTTTATTTTGGAAACAGCCTTTTTTCTACGAATAGCCCCATTTATTCTACAGTAAATGGAACAATTGACAAAACGGATGTTTCTCATGTTTTTCTTATGTTTGTTGTGGTTACTAACGATTTACGACCAATATATGTTCTGGTAAAAACACATTTAAAAAATCGTTCCCGAGTTTCAGTTTTCAGAAAAACAAGTGGATTTATTGCTCGTTTCAAACATTGAAATCATTTTAAAAAAATCTCGTGTGCAGGATTGGAATGCAAAAATGCTATTTTCGTATTTGTATAAATAATTCACAAAATAAAGTTGTATCAAAGTGATAAAACAGCGTTTGATGTAAGTATATGAAAAGTACTCTTCATACTTCGCTTTCGTATGCTTAAAAGTAAAATTATGAAGTATATCCCCAGCTGGATTTTAATAATCCTATAACGGATGTCTCCGGGTGTTTCCGCCTACAAACTCCTTGTAGTCCATTAAAATATTAAATTCACTGTAAGGTGTGAAGACGAACACGTTGACTTTTTACAACATTTTTATAGTTATGAAGATATTAACGATTAAGTAAATAGTTCTTTTCGTAAATCTATGTCTTAAAGTTAAGTTATCAATTATTATTATTAAATAAAAATGCACCATAGACAAAAAGTCTATTTAACCAAAACGGACGAAATCGGTATGTCAATAGGATCTCACTTACAAAAACGCTCGTACCTACGTAAAACTTCCGTTGCTTCAGCTAACGTGCGTTGACACTGGTGCATTCGCCAGAATTGTAAATATTGTCAAGCGAGTAAATGCCATTTGGAGGTAAACTTACAGACGCTACGAAGTTTATGAAATACCTAACTAGTAAGGAAAATTATCCTTTGCAGTTGCTTATTGCATTTTTTTTATACAGGGTGTTTCATGACGAACTGTACATATTTCTAAGGATGATAGAGGATCCCTAAAACTACTAATAGCCAATATTTCTTTTGGCCAGAACTTCCTTATTATTTATCACCATTTGTTCAAAATTTATACAATTTGTGTATGTACCAAGGGATTTGTAATACATTGAACATTTTAATATTACTGACTTGGTGTCAGAAAGTATCCAAACTTTAGACTATAGCGGCTTGGAATTTTTTTTTTCGCGGACTCGTAAATTTTAGGGTATCAACTTCAAATATTAAAAACGAATAGATGTGCTTTTACCTCTAAGAGGGTGAAAACGACCCCTGAAGTTCAAAATTTAATATTGACAAGTATTAAGAGTTAGTTATTGAAAAAATTCATTTATATGTTTTTGAGGTCGCTGATTACGAATCTGAGGTCCAAATTTTAAAATTCCCGATTGTACCCCTAACATGGCTGATATAATAGGGGTACAACGGAAAAATTTGCTATACCTAGTTTGTTTGTATTGAGTAAGTAGAACTTTTTTTGCAAGTTTTTATATTTTAGGACATGAAACTTGTATCCTAATAATAAAAATTATTGCTCTTGCCCCTATGGGGGTGAAAACCACCCCTAAAGTCAAAACATTAATAATTAAGGAAGTACTGGGAATAAATTAATGGAACTTATATTATTTATGTTTTTGGCGTCGCTGATCACGAATGTGGAGTCGGAAATTAAAAATGTATGTTAAATTATGACATTTAGACGACATTTAATGTCTTTCCACAGCCAACCTGCCGCTAAGTGTCGGATTATATCCGTTTCTGTAATAATTTTCAAATATCTCAATATCGGAGGGATTTAGGTAGAGATGGGAAAATTCCCGGAGTTTCCATTGAAAATTTACGAAACTTTCCTTTTTAATTTTTCTTATTCAAATTGTATACAGTTTTCTTTGAGCTTTTCAAAAATACCAAATATGTGATAGTTTGTTAGGTTAAAAGTACCACTAACTCTAATAGAAGAAAATTGAATTAAAGCATTGATTAAGGGATGAACAAGATACGCGATGCAGATGGTAAAGTGTGAGGCCAATTCTGGTGGCGAGATTCTCAGTAAAGTTTAATTTGGAATCAAAATGAGAATACTGGCCACAAAAGAAATTGAAAAACAAAAATTCGTAAAACCTCCCTGCCGGTCCTGAAAAATCCTGAAATAAATATATATTTAAATTTTTTTTAATTATCAAAATAATCTCTGATACAATCTAAAACAATTTTCACTTTTGGAAAAATATTAATTTTTGAAAAGTTGTTGCATTTGTTGCTGTATTTTGAGGTTACATTCTGTGTGAGATATGCAAAACTCAAAGGGAATATTTTCGGGAAACTTTCCAGATAACATTGAAAAATAAGCGAGTTATTGGACTTTGCATTGGATCCAATTGGCCGCATTCTTTTCGACGTCCTGTATAACGTTCAACAAATTTCGCATATTGCTGATATTTAAATACATTTTAGTATTAATCGTCTAACATTTCTGTCCTCTAGATTAAGAACTAAAGGACAGAGATAGGGTACGCTATAAGACTTACACTCAATTTCGATGTGGAATCCAAAAATGAAATAAAAAATAGTACGTTCCATTTTGAAACGATTTAAGTTGCAATTCGTTACAGCAGGTTATAGTTTCTATTTTGCGTATTAAAATATGACTCCACACAACTGAATAACCCTGTATTCGCATTTGATCGGTATGTGGTAGAAAAAATACAACAAAAACGCCACAGCGGATGAACGTTGTGAACGAGGCTCGTCCCGGGCTAGAGAGAGGGTCTTTTGCCTTTTGAATTTTACCTAGGTAAGTCATACATTTCTTGTAGTCGCTTAAATATCGCTATTCATAAAATTTGCTTATTAATTATTGCTTCGGCTTTATTGTGCTATAGTAAAAATAATAATTTGTCAAAATAATTACCGTATTTCGTATTATTTCCATATTTTGGATTATTTTCAGATAATTACCTAGTAGCACTGCTTTTTTTAAGCACGTGGATGGGTATTCCCATTTCCGTTTTACCGTATCTTGTCTAAAGTAGACGTTTTCGTGGTTCAATTATTGTTAATTGACACGTTATACAATATTTAAATTGTATAAATTATCGCTGTAAGTGGAATTTGCAGATTATCGTTATTTCGTACATAGAACAATTTCTGTGTAGATTTTTATTGATATTAGGTTCGACTGTGGTTCATATAAGCTGGAAAAAGGAAAACTACACTGGTTTTGGATAGTGAAGGAAGTCCACTTGAGACTTAGGTTTTTGCCGCGTTTATTTACTGTCCAGAGCTACAGATTTCTGTCCAGGAGCTTCCAAAGCATACGGGGTAAGTGATCTATAGTATTTTTTTTCTTCTCTTTGAATTTATTAATTTGTAGTACATTTGATCACTTGCTTCGTATGTGACAGAAGTCCGATTTTCTGGTTTCCTTTTTTCATCATATTCACGCTATCACAGTTCTATATCGATTTTATTATTGACAAATTATTATTATTAGTACATTCCTTAATTTTCGTGTAAGTTACAAGAGTGTAGATTTACCTTGGTTTTACGTATTTCCTGCCATTTTGAATTAGGCATAAGTTCTTTCATTTTTGTCCGTCGGAAAGCGAAAGACGTAATCGATATTTCTTATATTAATTTTTGCTATTTTTACCGTTAAACAATAATTAGTAAAATATTAACTTGAAATCTTTATGTGTGCTAAAATTTCGAATTTATTTCAATATTGTGATTATTGTTACCAATTATTTTGTTATTAATATTAAATATCTGAATCTTTATAGTTATTACTTCATTAACGTTTCTAAGTTTAAATTGTACCGTACAAATCTGACATTAAATTATAGTCCTTTAAAAATTACAGTCTCCTCATGGTTTTCAACCTATATAGGACAAATTCAATCAAGTTAGGTTATTTGTTAACGAACTAATAATGAAGTTTTGCAACCTTACTAAATTCTTGTGTTGGAATTTTAGTATTATTTTGTTAATAATTCAATTTTTTAGTAATTGGTGTCAGATACCGTATTTTTATGTAAATTTGGTAATTTTACAAATTCTAATATCTTGTGTCATTTTGACAATTTTTTTTCTATTGTAATATTAAGAAATATTAATTTTGTGAATTTTATCTAGTAATTTAACTATATTGCCGGAACTTTGTTATTTTTTCATCTACCACTAGTTGAAATAATTTTCAACCTAGTTTTATTTCTCTATTTCCTTTTATCAACTGTTCTGTCTTTATTTCATGATTTCTGGCTTTCTGGAAATTAGACTCACTGGAAATCGATACTGAGTTAACAACATCAGAAGTAAGGAGATATTGGGTGTTCCCGAAAAGTAATAAATTTGGTTGGAACCTGGACACTCTGGACTGAGCAAGAGTGTGGAGACAGGATCTCGCAACCTTTTCATCAACCTCGAGTACTCGCAGGATTCATCGCTACTAGGAGAACCCCTTCCGTCTCAGTTCATTCCCGTCGAGTAAGCCTATACAACAGTAAAACAGACAGACAGAGAAATTGATTAAATTGTAATTTTTATTCATATTTTTTTTGATCATATTTTCAATATTTTTAACTATATTTAGTTCTGAGTCGTTGTTTATTGTAAAGAATTTGTAAGATTAAACTTGTTAAATTCACAGCTTTCTTTTCTTTCTAGTTTATGTAGTAAGTACCTAATTGTGTTTTCGATAAACTTTTGTGTATTTAGTTATAAATACTCTGGCGCCCATATATTGCTCTTAATATTATCTCAGTACTCTAAAACAAGGCTTCATCGAATTCACCACCTAGCTGTAGCTAGCTGGAGCTAATTGTTTGGCTGCACTTGGAATTGGGCCAATTCAATTCACAAAAGTGTCGTTGCAAACTTAAAAGGCTGTATCTATCTATGCTTCTGTTTGGACACTAGCTCTTTGGTAGACCTCTGATAAAATTGTCCAAATCATTATAAACGCTAATCTCTCGATAAATTTTAGCAAACCAGATTTATCCCACATAAAATATTTATGGCATATGGCAGGTCAACGAGCTGGTCGGCAGGACTGCTTCCAACGAGTTTAGGACAATCGCTCTTCAACTTTTAAAGTAATTTTTGTAACGTTGAGCGAATCAAAGCAAAAATTTTTCTGCGCAATCAGAAATAAACCAATTTGCGAACAGCAGCAGACGGAATTGGCACAGCCTCAGTTCAGTTCAGTGAGTGTTAAAATTCCACATACGTATACACACTATAAATATTTCCTAGTTACGCATAATTAAAAATATTTGTATATATACAGGGTGTTCCAGTTTTTTGTAGCAGGACTTTAACAGTCGATAGACAATTGAAAATTATTAAAAAAAGTTCCTATAAACATAGGTTGAAAAATGCTTAGTTTTCGAGATACAGGGTGTTAAAGTTTGAAAATAAATACGGATTTATATTAATATTTCCAGAATGCTAAGAAGTATCGAATCCAAACTTGCCAATTCTTTACATATAATTTAGAGGCCTATTTTAGAATAACAAACTACTACTTTACTTAACCATGGGCGTAGATATATGGATTTACTAAGGCTCTTTTTTACAAAAAAGTAGTACGCCACTGATATTTTCCCATGTTTTCAGTTTAATTCAATAAAGCAAGAAAAAACAAAAATTTAATGTCTCTTGGCACTTTTTGATATGACAAGCCGTTTTCCAGAAAATTTACATTTAATCATTTGATGCACGCATCTGGACGAATTTTAGACAAACTTGAAGTCGCTCGGAATTTCACCAAATTTGATGGTACGAAAAGTCTTTTAAAAAGAAAGAATGAAACATCGTTAATGATGCTTGTAATGAAGTAAGACACTTTTACATGTTGCTAGCTTTTGTGTTTGTGTTTTTAATCATTTATTTTAGTTCGACCGTTGCGTTTTAATACATTTGTGTTATAAAAATTTTGATTTACATGATAATAAACTTTTACAATAAATATTTTAAATGTTTCATTCTTTATTTTTAAGAGACTTTTCGCACTATCAAATTTGGTGAAATTCTGAGCGACTTCAAGTTTGTCTAAAATTCGTCCAGATGCGTGCATCAAATGATTAAATGTAAATTTTCTGGAAAACGGCTTGTCATATCAAAAAGTGCCAAGAGACATTAAATTTTTGTTTTTTCTTGCTTTATTGAATTAAACTAAAAACATGGGAAAATATCAGTGGCGTACTACTTTTTTATAAAAAAGAGCCTTAGTAAATCCATATATCTACGCCCATGGTTAAGTAAAGTAGTAGTTTGTTATTCTAAAATAGGCACCTAAATTATATGTAAAGAATTGGCAAGTTTGGATTCGATACTTCTTAGCATTCTGGAAATATTAATATAAATCCGTATTTATTTTCAAACTTTAACACCCTGTATCTCGAAAACTAAGCATTTTTCAACCTATGTTTATAGGAACTTTTTTTAATAATTTTTAATTGTCTATCGACTGTTAAAGTCCTGCTACAAAAAACTGGAACACCCTGTATATACGAATGCTAAACCGCTTCCAAGAAAATATGTAAACACGACTACCTAATTCAATTCCTATAATAACTAAGTACGTGGGATTAACATCGTTTAATGTCGAGGAGATAAAGCGACCAAGACAAGGCAATAACTTCAGTTCACACAGGCCTCCGACATGGAATAGATGACTTTGGCGGGACGTTTCGATCGCGTCTGTATCCGCAGCGTAGGTTGATGACTCATGACTCACGGGGAATATTGTGCAGCAGGATAGGATGGTGGCTCTCTGCCAGCTATTATAATATAGAGGTACAAACGTTCGCAGCCACCCTCCTCTTGTTCGATGAAGGGGTGATGGTTCGTGTGTCACGGGAGATATCTCACAGGGGTACATGCCGCCAAACACATTCTGTATTGATTTATGTCCCGATTATTGGATCAAATAGGGCAAACAGTTTTATTAACCATCATCGCGTAGAAAAAAATGTTTGTGCAGAAATCCGGTTCGCAACCCGCTGAACTCAATTATCGACAAAAAAAGGGGTCTGTGTAAATATGTAATTGTATGTGCGTGGACTTTGTAAACATGATGATTTGGGTTTTAGGTTTAATATTTTAATTTAAAGTTAATATTTAAAAAAAAGAGTTATTTTGAAAAATGTGATTTTAATGAGTTTAGAGCACCCTGTATAATGTATTATTGGACATATTGACGTTTTCGGATTTTGTATATGAATTACATCGGAACAAAAATAATTTTAACATATTCGCAGCCAACTAGATTGACAACTAAAATTCGAATTATTTTTCGTACAACCCTGTATAAATTGTTCAAAATAGTATAAATATATCCAAATTGTGATCTTTATTTCAAAAATGTAAAAACATACAGGGTGGTCCATTTAGAAAAGACTATTGGGGCCATTTCCAGTGAAACCGGAAGTGACAAATATGGCGGATAGGTCTCAAAAAGTTGGAAATCTTACCTAATTTCACGATACAAAATTTTATCCCGATATCTTTAAAAACGAGGAAGTTACAGGGGTGGCCCACTATTCGTTTACACCCGGTATAAAGCCCAAATATATAAAGCCCAATTTAGTTTTAAATCTTTACTTTAAAAATAGATAACAGAGATCTGCCAATATTGAATTTTTATTTCTTTTTTATTCTTGACAACTGTCAAAATCTGTCAAATTTAAAATTTTACAAGTATTTTTTTTGTAATTTTGAAAACAATGTTATAGAAAAAGAGAAAAAATTCTTTAAATCTAAATCTTTCTATTTCTATAATTAAAATTGAAATAGTTTCGCTTTGGGCAGCTGTCAAATTTTCTGTCAAAATGAAAATACCTCGGAAAATTCCATCCAATAATTATATGAACAAATGAAAGTACTAAGCAGACATTAGGCTTCGGAGGCATTGAAAGCGAAATTAGTTTGTTGGTAACTGCCAATATTGCTGTCAAATTTTAAAATATGCAAGTTTGTCTTCCTTAATTTTGGAAACAATGTGAAATTCTATGGAAGAAACCGAGGAAGAAACGATGTACGTGTTTCTTTAAATTTGCTAGTTCTGTAATTGATATTAAAATACATTTTTTACTTTTGACAGCTGTCAACCTCGCTGTCAACATTTCTGCCAACTTAATAAAAATACCATTTAATAATTATTTCAACAAATTGAGGTACAGAGCAGACAATTTTCTATAGGTTTTACAGGTAGTAAATATACGAAATTGATATAAAAAAAATATAATATTTTTTGGTAGCTGTCAAAACTGCTGCTAAATTTAAAAATATACAAGTATATCTTTTTCGTATTACGTTCGCATTCAGTAAGTACCTCAAAACGAATAGAAAAATGTTTGTTAACTTAATTTGTTGAAATAATAATAAAATGACATTTCTATTAAGTTGACAGAAATTTTGACAGCTGTCAGAGGTTACAATTTTATTTTAATATCAATTACTGAACTAGAAAGTTTTAAAACATTTTGTGTATCTTCTTTTATGGAAATCAACATTATTTTCAAAATTACGAAAGAAATACCTGTAAATTTTTTTATTTGACAGCAAGTTTGGCATCTGCCAAACAACATAATATTCTTTTACATCAATTTCGTATTCAGTACCCGAAAACCTCGCCCAAAACTCATAAAAAAATGTTTATTAAGTACGTTTATTTATTTAAATAATTACAAAATGTCATTTTCATTAGGTTGAAAAATTTTGACAGCTGTCAAAAGTAAAAATAGCATTTTAATTTCAATTATGGAACTAGCAAATTTCAAAACACTTAATAGCACTTCTTTTATGGGAATTCCCGTTATTTTCAAAATTACGAAAGGCACGCTTGCATTTTTTAAATTTGACAGCAGTTTTGGCAGCTACCAACAAATATTATACCATTTTTGCAACAATTTCGTATTCAGTATCTTAATTTGTTGAAGCAATTATTAAATAGCATTTTCATTAAGTTGTCAGAAATTTTGACAGCTGCCAAAAGTAAAAACTGAATTTTATTAAAATACAGTTTTTACTTTTAAAAAACACTTGATTTTCTTTCTATGGAAATTCACATTGTTTATAAAGTTAAGGAAGACCGAGAGGAAGACAAACATAGTTTTAAATTTGACAGCAATTTTGGCTACCAACAAGCATAATAATTTTATGAAATTAATTTTCTATTTAGTACCTCAAAATCCTATAGAAAAATGTATTTTTAAGTACTAGTCATTTGCGGAAATAATTATTAATGGCATTTTCATTCAGCTGACACAAAATTTGACAGCTGTCAAAAGTGAAAAACGTTACTTTAATTTCAATCATAAAAATAGAAAAAAAATACTTTATAACTAGGTATATCTCCTTTTATAAAAAATTACGTTCTCAAAATACGAAAGACATACTTTTCAATTTTTAAATTTGACAGTGATTTTGACATAGCTATCAAATTATATTTTGGCAGATCTATTATCTATTTGTACAGTGAATATTTAAAACTAAATTGGGCGAATCTCGAGGCGAATCTATTATAATATATGTAGACTGATTTTAATTGAAAATAACGATATTTTTTAGTAAAAAATCAACTTTAGATATAAGTTATAAAAAATTATACCTACTAAAAAATCTAGCTCGAGATTGAAAAAGAATTTAAAAACAACCATTTAAAAAAAAAGTAAGATTATTCAATAAATTCTGAGATCTACAGCGATTTTGACTGATTTAAAATGCGTAACTAAATTAAAAAATAAATAACTAACAAACTGTTCCGTTTCATTTTAATTTTCTGAAGCTCAATTTGTTTAAATCTCGGTTTAAATTATCTGTGTTTCCAGTATTGATTTAAATAATGATGTGCCACGGTATCGTAATCACCTCGGTAATCACATTTGTTTTCTTTCGGACTTTCAAAGGCATAATGCTAATTACCAACTGCAATTAGCACTGCTTTTAAAAGCATTTATTGCCAATTACTTTTCGAAATAAAAGGCTAACAGATAATTATATTGATGTGCTTGTTGTGAACGGAACGAGCGGCTCTTATCGCATTAAAGCTTGCAAGTTATGGAGAGGGACAATAGTGCATAATGCCTTTGTTATTAAATATTAATAAAGGCACCTCGACTTGTGATAAACAAATAAATTTCCTTCACTAATCATAATTCGAAAAGGAAATCGTTAAACTATTCTTAACGGGACCACAGACGGGACGCTTTAAGTAATCGAATTCCAAGCAGGGAAAAGGTGACAAAGATAAAAGTCTCAGAGATAACGATTAAGGAATTGGTGCTATTCCAGCAAGGATTGTAAATACTAGTGTTCTGACCTAGTAGGCCTGCAGAAATAGAAAATACGGTGTAACTAATTCGTTTCAGATAGCCGTAGGTAAAAACAGGTGTATTTAGTTATAAGGAATATACCTCTGCGATACCTCCCAAATCAAATAAACAGAACATTGTTTAAAAGTCACTTTTATGTGAAAAAATCATGAAATTTGGAGTTTTTTAAAAATTGCAGTAAGACTGCAGTAGATTAATTTTTTTGAATGTTTCTGTTTACTAGGTAATTCCAAACCGATTAATTTAAGCCCCGGTTGATTTCATTTCATTGATTATTTATTTAAATAATTGCCGAAAACCATCGAAATTTTCGAAAATTTCAAGCATTCTTTACTCTGAAAGGAAAAATGCTAGACTCTTGAAACTTTGGTGGAATATGTGTCTCATTACCCTCAACTTACAAAAAAAAAATTCGTTTTAAAATGTTTATTAGTTTTCGAGAAATTCTATTTGTTTATTAAAAACGTCCCAAATGTTTAATGAAAAATTGACCTATTAACGTTATCAAAAATAATTCAACCACAGCTCATTTTTTTCGTCAAGACGTCAATTTTACGAATCTGTTATGGGCGTATCGATTTTCAATAAGTTTGACCGTCAAAATGGCGTTAACAACATTGCTACTTTTCGGAGCAGCGTTTTTTGCAAATAACTTTACAACAAATGAACGTATCTGCACAAATCTTTCATATTTGAGTTGCTGGTATTTTTCTACAAATTTATAAAAAAAAATTGTTGCTCTGGGACATGTAGGAGCCGAGATAATTTTTTAAATTGTTTAATGCGCCAAACGTTTATTTATTAATATTTATGACCAAAATTGAAACTGGTTGTTAATAAGATCTTGAATTTTATGAATTCATCAAGTCCTATTGAAAACGGGCCCTTTTTGAGGTCAAAATATAATTTTTAATAAGTGATTTTAGAGCGTCTTCAATTTGTTTGGCTCAAAGGACAAGTGAATTTTTTATCAAAAGATTTTCAAATTGGGGTAGCGAGAAAAATTCGTCATATCTCCGTTATTTTCCGGCCAATTTCGACGTTTTTTTTTTTAATTTGGGGTAGCTCACGAAAATAATAACAATGGGCACATTTGCAATATCCAAATAATAAACAAATAATTGTTATAAACAATTTTTTTTTTTAAATTTTTTCTTTTTTGGGCTTATGCAACTTATAATGTGCTAATGTATTAAATATAAATTTATAAAGATTAT
The DNA here is from genome assembly GCA_963680705.1 of Rhagium mordax. Lineage (NCBI taxonomy): Eukaryota > Metazoa > Arthropoda > Insecta > Coleoptera > Cerambycidae > Rhagium > Rhagium mordax. The sequence goes on along the minus strand of OY796656.1, from coordinate 129,908,547 downwards.
ATAATGGTAACAATGCTGTAACATCGTATATTGTTTGATGGAGAAATAGTTTGTGCATACATTGTTACCATTATATAATCTTTATAAATTTATATTTAATACATTAGCACATTATAAGTTGCTTAAGCCCAAAAAAGGAAATATTAAAAAAAAAAAAATTGTTTATAACAATTATTTGTTTATTATTTGGATATTGCAAATGTGCCCATTGTTATTATTTTTGTGAGCTACCCCAAATTTAAAAAAAAAAACGTCGAAATTGGCCGGAAAATAACGGAGATATGACGAATTTTTCTCGCTACCCCAATTTGAAAATCGTTTGATAAAAAATTCACCTGTCCTTTGAGCCAAACAAATTGAAGACGCTCTAAAATCACTTATTAAAAATTATATTTTGACCTCAAAAAGGGCCCGTTTTCAATAGGACTTGATGAATTCATAAAATTCAAGATCTTATTAACAACCAGTTTCAATTTTGGTCATAAATATTAATAAATAAACGTTTGGCGCATTAAACAATTTAAAAAATTATCTCGGCTCCTACATGTCCCAGAGCAACATTTTTTTTTAATAAATTTGTAGAAAAATACCAGCAACTCAAATATGAAAGATTTGTGCAGATACGTTCATTTGTTGTAAAGTTATTTGCAAAAAACGCTGCTGCACTCCGAAAAGTAGCAATGTTGTTAACGCCATTTTGACGGTCAAAATTATTGAAAATCGATACGCCCATAACAGATTCGTAAAATTGACGTCTTGACGAAAAAAATGAGCTGTGGTTGAATTATTTTTGATAACGTTAATAGGTCAATTTTTCATTAAACATTTGGGACGTTTTTAATAAACAAATAGAATTTCTCGAAAACTAATAAACATTTTAAAACGAATTTTTTTTTGTAAGTTGAGGGTAATGAGACACATATTCCACCAAAGTTTCAAGAGTCTAGCATTTTCCCTTTCAGAGTAAAAAATGCTTGAAATTTTCGAAAATTTCGATGGTTTTCGGCAATTATTTAAATAAATAATCAATGAAATGAAATCAACCGGGGCTTAAATTAACCGGTTTGGAATTACCTAGTAAACAGAAACATTCAAAAAAATTAATCTACTGCAGTCTTACTGCAATTTTTAAAAAACTAAATTTCATGATTTTTTCACATAAAAGTGACTTTTAAACAATGTTCTGTTTATTTGATTTGGGAGGAATCGCAGAGGTATATTCCTTATAACTAAATACACCTGTTTTTACCTACGGCTATCTGAAACGAATTAGTTACAGATTCCCGTTCACATCGTCTAATTCTACAGGCCTATAATAGGTAATGTATTATGTATTTCGATTGGAATTTGGAGTTGTTTTTGGATGCACCAAGTACAAATGTGGGGTATGACATACCTAGTTTTAAAGTAAAGGAAACACCCTATTCTCGAAATGACCTCTTGCATTTGCAAAGTGCATGCCCACTTCTCGACTTGTTAATCTAATCTTTTATTCAACCAACGCAAAAAGCAATTAAGATGCTACGAATTAGCCTTTCCTGTGTACACGTCGACAAAGAGAATGATTATGTTTTTAATTAGAATAAAGTGCCATAAACATTATGCTTGAACTTCAAACGAAACACGTCCACAAAAATAATTACAATTACTATCCTTTTTACATTGAAAACATGCCATGCCATTATTAAAAGCATCCAGGTACGTACTTATTAACTTATTCTTGTTCCACAGTACAGCAGGAAATATTTCGATTTTATTTAGTACTTGCAGAGATTAGTACTTGTAAAGTATTGATGGAGAAAGAATGATGAAACCCGAGATTTTTTTTTATTGATTCACTGAAATTTACAATCTACTTCATACACGAAAGTTGTAACATTTTTTATTCCCTGCAATATCGGTAACAACTAATTTTGGAGTGGAACTAACAAATTTTCTTGGATGTTTTCGGCAATTCTGAATTTTTTCCAACGCTCGGAGAAGCAGAATGTTTGGTAAAAGGGAATGCGAGGGATTTATTATTAAAGAATTATTTCGAAATTACATATTTATTAAAATAGTGTTTAACATTTAACGAGACATTTAATGATTTAAAGTAAATAAAATGTTCACAAATCTGTTATAGAAATAATTATTAAACTACCTACATATTATTAGATAATTCTTGTTGGAGAAAAAATATATCTAATAATAATAACAATATAGGTAGTATAACGTTTATTTACTTTCCCTACATATAAATCAAAATAGTTGCTATTAGATAAAATCGAGGATAAAATAAAATAAAAAATAATTCTTTTGTCAAAAATATCATAATACCTAAATATTTTTATTAAGAAAATGGGAATGAGATGAATTTTTTACCATCGCTCTTTTATACAGGGTGTTTCATGAGGAACTGTACATAGTCCAATGGTAGATAGGGCCCATCAATGTTAGTAACAAACCACTATTTAAAATCATTTTAGCCAAGTATTTAGGGTTGTACAGGGTGATTTATGAATTTTTACCAAAATTTGCTTTCGTTGCCTTTTAGAAACTAATTGTCCGATTCAATTTATTTTCGGTACACATTAAGTACTATCAAACACCAACAGTTCGCCATAATTACAAAACCAAAATTCCAGGTCCGTATTAGGAAAAATTTCATTTTATCTGTGCCCCCTAAAAAGTTCACCCTGTATATGTTTTTTTTAAATCTTATTACTGAAGTTTGAAAGTACATAAACTACCAACAAAAGTGGAATACTTCGTTTTCTTGTCACACTTACAACAGATACAAAATAAACACATTAAATTTAAACATTATCTTGTTAAAATTCAAACTTTCAGTAATTCAATGTTAGTTGTCAAAGTTCTTATCAGTTTAAGCTTCTAAGTAATTATAACTATTATTAGTTAAAAATAGTATGAAATACCAACAGTTAGTCGCAATCAACAAGATTCCAGGACCGTATTAGGAAAAATCATCATCTCGTAGATTCCTCCCAAAATTTTCACCCTGTATATCTTATTCTTAATTTTACTAGCTATAATTTAAAAGTACATAAAGTATCAACAAGTAGTGTAGTGTGATCCACATTCCACACTTTTCAATAATAATTATGAACGTCCAACTACCGACACATAAGTTGTGTAGTAATTAAAAGATATATCAAGTTAGCACTACCACTTCAAAATTTTTAAATCGCTTTCGCCCCATTAATTGTAGCTTTTTTGTTGCGATTTTGTTGCGGAAAGAAAAAATTTGTAGCTCTTCATTTTTTAAAAAATAACCTATGGTAATGCTAACTTGACAGTCAAGATAGCATTACCACGCACAAAAATCGCTTTAAAAAGTGCAAACACATTTGTTTATCATAAAAATAATTTGTTGCGAATTTGTTGCGCACGACTACTACGAATAAATTAATTTTAAAAAATTTCTTTTTCAATAATTCCTGGTGATGCGAATTGGATAGTCAAGATAGCATTAAAACTCATGAAAGTCCCTTTAAAAAATGCAGAAATAATAATTTTAGCATGGAAAAATTGTTACAAAGATAAAACACAAAATTTGCAATAGCAATAAAGAACGAAATTTTCAGATAACAGGTTTAAAATGATTTTGTGGACAAAACGTAGACTTATGTAATTTATATTGAGAACATTTTGTTGTTTAGTTGTAGAAACTATTTATGCGAAAACTTTATTATTTCTCGGTGCAACAAATTCGTACACGATACGCCACAGTGTATTGAAGTGAAAAACACATGAAGAAATTTGCATTTGCGAAGGTTATTCGTAGGGGTAGTACCAGGTTGCTATGATAATTCACGATTTTATCGAATTTTGCGAAAACTTTTTTCACAGCAAATTACGTCTCGGCGCAACAAATTCGTACACGACCCGCTACAAATTGTCAAAATGAAAAACGCAACGCAGGAAAAAACTCATTTTCAACGGTTTTTCAAGGTGGTAATGCCAGGTTGCGCTGGAATATCGAAGTATTCTTTATTTTTGCGAACTTTTCCGCTACAAATTCTATCTCGGCGCAACAAATTCGTACACGACCCGCTACAAATTCTCAAAGCGAAAAACGCAGGAAAAAACTCATTTTCAACGGTTTTTCAAGGTGGTAATGCCAGGTTGCGCTGGAAATTCGAAGTATTCTTTATTTTTGCGAAAAATTTTTTCGCTACAAATTTTATCTCGGCTCAACAAATTCGTACACGGCACTCTACAAATTCTCAAAGTGAAAAACGCAGGAAAAAACGCATTTTCAACGGTTTTCAAGGTGGTAATGCCAGGTTGCGCTGGAATATCAAAGTATCTTTATTTTCGCAACAAAATGTAGTTTTCATATATGACTGATGGGTGAGATGGTAACTAACGTACTTGCATCTCTCGGGTTCGATTCCCGGTCGTGGCAATGGAAAATACTGTTCGAGGTATTTTTCCATAATACACGGATATTGGATGTGTGAACCTTGTCTTTAAATGTGTAGCCCCCTTCCGCACAAGGCTCTTCTAGAGCCTTCTGGAATAAAGGGGGTCGTAATTACATAATGTGGTGTTATTATATTATTATTATTATTATATTATTACAAGGCACGATTTTAATCGTGGCCATATTCCTTTATTTCCTGAGAAAATCACGACACGACAACGACAAAAAATCGTGTGTGTGAAAGCGGGCTATTTCTTCCACAACTCCTTAGCCATTGTGTAGATATTCCTGAAGAGGGGTTGGAACCTTTGGTGTAGAACTTGCACTGGAGTAAGCTTTCCACTGAAGTAGTCGTCCTACCGGAGTAGTTTTCCACACACACCAAAACATTTTACACACACTCGATGCGCGTTTCGCCAACCAAGTTGGCATCATCGGGAGATGATTAAAACTGTTTTAATCATCTCCCCTATGTCATAGATTAAATAAGTATAAGATATACCATCCCACTGTTAGAATGCAAATGGATATTTGCGGAACTTGTGATGGCGCATCTTAAAGTGTATTTGTCTATGTATATTTATAGCTAAAGATTTATTGTTAGAGCTTTGGGCGTTTTCGCCATTATGTTTTAAACATGGGCCTTCAACAAATGATATCAATAGTCAGAAAAGATTACATTTTTGGGAGTTTCGGGTGCGCCATCTACTAATCGAATGCACAAGTTCCGTATAATATCATTTGCATTCTAACAATATTAACAATAGGATGGTATATCTTATACTTATTTAATCAAATGGTAAATAAATTTATTATTATATATTTATTATTATCTATGCCTATGTTATTTTAAATTTGAATAGACAGTATCAAGAGCTTTCCGACAAATTATCATAACATGTTACCTACCTCTTTTAATAATAATAATAATAATAATAATCCTAAATTTTTGAGCGGTTTTTGAAATATTCTAAATTTTGTCGAAATTTTTCAGATGTAGAACCTTAAGAGAAATGACATATATTTCAAATTAAAAACAACTTTAAACTTTTTATTGTGGCAGTTGCGCCGAGAAATTTGTTGCGAAAAAAATTTTCGCAAGAATAGAGAATACTTCGAATTTCCAACGCAACCTGACATTACCACCTTGAAAAATCGTCGAAAATGCGTTTTTTCCTGCGTTTTTCACTTTGAGAATTTGTAGCTTGCCGTGTATGAATTTGTTGCGCCGAGATAAAATTTGTAGCCAAAAAATTTTTCGCAAAAATAAAGAAAACTTCGAATTTCCAGCGCAACCTGGCATTACCACCTTGAAAAACCGTTGAAAATGAGTTTTTTCCTGCGTTTTTCGCTTTGAGAATTTGTAGCGTGTCATGTACGAATTTGTTGCGCCGAGATAGAATTTGTAGCGGAAAAATTTTTCTCAAAAATAAAGAATACTTCGAATTTCCAGCGCAACCTGGCATTGCCACCTTGAAAAACCATTGAAAATGAGTTTTTTCCTGCGTTTTTCACTTTGAGAATTTATAGCGTGCCGTGTACGAATTTGTTGCGCCGAGATAAAATTTGTTGCGAAACAATTTTTCGCAAAAATAAAGAATACTTCGAATTTCCAGCGCAACCTGGCATTACCACCTTGAAGAACCGTTGAAAATGAGATTTTTCCTGCGTTTTTCGCTTTGAGAATTTGTAGCTTGCCGTGTATGAATTTGTTGCGCCGAGATAAAATTTGTAGCCAAAAAATTTTTCGCACAAATAAAGAATACTTCGAATTTCCAGCGCAACCTGGTATTACCACCTTGAAGAATCGTTGAAAATGAGTTTTTTCCTGCGTTTTTCACTTTGAGAATTTGTAGCGTGCCGTGTACGAATTTGTTGCGCCGAGATAAAATTTGTTGCGAAAAAATTTTTCGCACAAATAAAGAATACTTCGAATTTCCAGCGCAACCTGGCATTACCACCTTGAAAAACCGTTGAAAATGAGTTTTTTCCTGCGTTTTTCATTTTGAGAATTTGTAGCGGGTCGTGTACGAATTTGTTGCGCCGAGACGTATTTTGTTGCGCCGAGACGTAATTTGTTGCGAAAAAAGTTTTCGCAAAATTCGATAAAATCGTGAATTATCATAGCAACCTGGTCCTACCCCTACGAATAACCTTCGCAAATGCAAATTTCTCCAAGTGTTTTTCACTTCGATACACTGTGGCGTATCGTGTACGAATTTGTTGCACCGAGAAATAATAAAGTTTTCGCATAAATAGTTTCTACAACTAAACAACAAAATGTTCTCAATATAAATTTCATAAGTCTACGTTTTGTCCACAAAATCATTTTAAACCTGTTATCTGAAAATTTCGTTCTTTATTGCTATTGCAAATTTTGTGTTTTATCTTTGTAACAATTTTTCCATGCTAAAATTATTATTTCTGCATTTTTTAAAGGGATTTTCATGAGTTTTAATGCTATCTTGATTCTTGACTATCCAATTCGCATCACCAGGAATTATTGAACAAGAAATTTTTTAAAATTAATTTATTCGTAGTAGTCGTGCGCAACAAATTAGCAACAAATTATTTTTATGATAAACAAATGTGTCTGCATTTTAAGCGATTTTTGTACGTGGTAATGCTACCTTGACTGTCAAGTTAGCATTACCATAGGTTATTTTTAAAAAATGAAGAGCTACAAATTTTTTCTTTCCGCAACAAAATCGCAACAAAAAAGCAATTAATGGGGCGAAAGCAATTTGAACATTTTAAAGTTTTAGTGCTATCTTGACTATCCAGTTCGCATCACCAGGAATTATTGAAAAAGAAATTTTTTTAAATTAATTAATCGTAGTAGTCGTGCGCAACAAATTCGCAACAAATTATTTTTATGATAAACAAATGTGTTTGCACTTTTTAAAGCGATTTTTGTGCGTGGTAATGCTATCTTGACTGTCAAGTTAGCATTACCATAGGTTATTTTTTTTAAAATGAAGAGCTACAAATTTTTTCTTTCCGCAACAAAATCGCAACAAAAAAGCTACAATTAATGGGGCGAAAGCGATTTAAAAATTTTAAAGTGGTAGTGCTAACTTGATATATCTGTAATTAAAGGGTAATCTAGTACATTCTGTTCTAATTTGTAATGTAGAATATTTTCATGTTCAGTTCTAGTTTTAAGAAATTAACTTATTTTATTTAGTGTGCAGCTAAAGACGTTTGTGCAGGATTTCTGCGAAAGTTTGTCAATTCTTTCTACAGTAGGAATATAATAGACTTTTTATCTACCGACACTGTTAACAAAAGGAGTAGTCGGCTTTGGCAATAGTTTGACAGGTATAATTGTTGATGAGGTATAACTTTTGTTTCTACGTTACTAATGCCATTAGTCCAACTTGAGAGCAGCAATTAATAGACCGAATTGAACAGTATTGTAACGTAATAAGAAACTTCCCGGACGTTATACGAAAATCTGTGGGACATTTAGTAGTAGTAGGTAATAAAATGCCGTGAAGAGGGGGGGGGGGTTACATTTTGAAAATAAGTTATAGATTTTTACTTTTTATTTTGTTAATACATATTCGAGTATGTATTATTTTGTTTTGTTATGTTGTTTTGTATTCATGTTGCGTTTTTTATTTTGCTTGTTCTGTTCTGTTACTATTAAATTGTTTTAGAATTCAATGAGTATTATATACAGACAGAATAGCTGCTCTAACTGAAACCAATTTATTGAAAATGTCAATTTTATCGAGATAAATTTTGTTGGTTGGTTTAAAACCTGTTGAAAGTGTAATAAGAAAACGGATCACACTACACTACTTGTTTATACTTTGTGTATGTTGGTATTTCATACTATTTTTAACTAATAATAGTTATAATTACTTAGAAACTTAAACTGATAGGAACTTTGACAAATAACATTGAATTATTGAAAGTTTGAATTTTAACAAGATAATGTTTAAATTTAATGTGTTTATTTTGTATCTGTTGTAAGTGTGACAAGAAAACGAAGTATTCCACTTTTGTTGGTAGTTTATGTACTTTCAAACTACAGTAATAAGATTTTAAAAAAATATATACAGGGTGAACTTTTTAGGGGGCACAGATAAAATGAAATTTTTTCTAATACGGATCTGGAATTTTGGTTTTGTAATTATGGCGAACTGTTGGTATTTGATAGTACTTAATGTGTACCAAAAATAAATTGAATCGGACAATTAGTTTCTAAAAGGCAACGAAAGCAAATTTTGGTAAAAATTCATAAATCACCCTGTACAACCCTAAATACTTGGCTAAAATGATTTTAAATAGTGGTTTGTTACTAACCTTGATGGGCCCTATCTACCATTTGACTATGTACAGTTCCTCATGAAACACCCTGTATGTATTCTTCCAACCAGAGCAGGAGCAATAACTACAGGGTGGCCCATTTTCGAGCCTTATCATTGGGATCTCGGAAACCGCAAGAGATACAGGGTCGGTAAAATTATGGCAAAGTTGCGCAACTTGATGCTTATCAAAATGCTGTGTTGCAATTTGGGAAATTTCCAATATTTTTCCGAGTTATTTTTTTTTTTTATTATTATTAATGGCATTAGGTCATTGACCATGCAGCCAGCTTTCCGAGTTATTATCTGACGTTATTTGAAAACAAATTTTAAAACGAATAACACCTCGTCCGAGACCTCGTCATTGTCAGTTTGTATCCTCGACAAGACGGCGTTATCAAATTTGAAATGCGACGTTTCGTCTTCCAGAAACCATCAACTTTTTTTTTTTTTTTAAATACGTATTTGAATTTTTTATTTTATTTTTTTGAACCTCGTTTTGAACTTCCTAATGACCCATCACAAATCCTGATTTTCAAACGGTTTGAAGACAAAAATTCCATTACAGAAATAGGCTGAATACGAGGCTGAATATAAACGGGGTGGACGGACACATTATATTGAATTAAAAGTATTAGGCTTATCCTATTTTACTTATATTACTTATATATTTATATATATATATATTTTTTTTTATATATAAGTATATTATTTTGTAGTATGTATTTGTTATAATGTTTAATATGTTACTTTGCAGTGTTTTTGCACTGTTTATTTGTACTGCTTTTTTTTAAATATTTGTGACGTTTTCTTCATTGACTTTTTGTATACTTTTGTATATATATCTTTGCACAGTGGAGAAATAAATATTATTATTATTATTATTATTATACTTATTAGGTTACCTTTGTCTGAGCTTTTGCCTTTAGGTGGGTTAAAATTCTGAAAAAATACTTGTAGTAGTAGAAGTATATTTTTCCAAAGTGTAGACCTGGTTTTCAATATTATTTATAATGTTTACGATTCAAAAAAATAGAAGAATGAGAATAATTCGAGGAACAATATTACAAGATACCAATGGTAATTGATATTTTATGGTATCTGCTTCATACACAAAAAATAGGTTAAAGAATGACACACATCATTTGTTTTACAATAATAAACAACGTTCTTAGTAAAAAATCACAAATATATGATTTAATATTTACTCTGTCTTTATCATCATCATTTACCATTTTCATCTCTATTATTAGACTGCTTCTAATTTTGTTTTGATATATTTTCGTCAATGACGTTTTTCTACCGATTTCAGACCTATGTTGGGTGCGAGATTTATTGCTATTATTATCTAGGAAAGGGGAAATGTACACGTTATAGTTTAGAAAAAAACTGATTTTGAGAATTTATTAGAGGTAGGCAATTAGGTATTGATAATTGGAAAATATTTAAATTACACACGATTAATATCAACTCCAAATAAAGACCGACTAGTAGAGTACCTATTTAAAGTACTCTAGACGACAAAACCAAGAAATAATTTAAAATAAATAACCTTGGTGCGGCAAAGATGTTAAATAATTAACTGAAAAATGCACTTTTAAAAATCAATTTCACATTGCTTGCACAAGTGCCTAACTTATTTACGTAAATATTTTAAGAGCACTTACCATCAAATCACGATTATTCTGCGTAATCTAAAATTACACTCCTTAAAATCTTAACTAACAACAAATCTTCTCACACAAGATGATCACTTAATTGTTCACAACTGACGGGACGAAATGATAACACGGAGATACACACCTCACTGCAGCGCGGTCGAAAGTAGACTGAAATTTTTCTTATTGCAATTTGATTTAGAACTTTAAACTTTCCAATTATATTTTGCACAACTCTTTTAACGATGCTTTAATCTGAAAACCAGCTGATTTGTTGAGTTTATTCGGTGCACACACAATTTTTCTGCTGCTATTTCAAACACAAAGCAGTTGACTGGGTTATAATCTGCAGAGCTCTAGCCAATAATATTTTAGTATTTAAAAATGTAATTCTAAGTACCCACTCCTTGAGGCGGGTTAACAAAGGACACTGTGTAATAACAAGTGTAATTACTAAACTGAGATGAATTTCCAGAGAACAGTAAAAAAAATAAAAAACGGTAAAAACTAACCTTTAAATGTAGACGCTGATTTAACATAGATTTTAAATTATTGACACTGCAGTTATACTACCTATGTGGAAAGTACTTCACATTATTTAGATAAATTACTTATATTACTTGCACAAATTTCGCTATTTTTGACATACGAATAACAAAACGACCCCCTAAACGTCAAACCGCAAACTAACTCGACAGTGCTGCCACTTGAAAGATATGTGAACTATTAAAGGCAGATCCGTAACGAAAGTTTTCAATACGAATCTGTTTTGAATTTATATTTGATATAAATAGTCTCCCAAATATTTAGAAAGCATAATACATAACAAATAAAAATATTATTTAATCTAACTAAATAAATACGCATCATCTATACTAAATATTAATTAAATTTTTTTTATTATAATTTTAGATTTAGAAAGTTTTTACTACTTTTTGGTTTTCGAGTTAGAAAATGAGCATGAATGAATTTTACTAACACACCTATTTTTCTAAAATTGTTGAATCAAATTATTTATTAACTTGTCAAGCTAGACTTCTAAATATAATTTGCCAATGTATATTCCTGCCATAATTTTTCAAAACCAAGATTTTGAAACGTTGCACTTATTTTTTATTCAAAATAAAAATCTAAATTCCCCAATATTAGCATAGGTAATGAAACAAACTATTATTTGGTCATTTTATTTGTACACTTTAAACATTATACCATAACAACTTACAATATACAAAACCGTTCTGCGAGTTCAGTCACCTCATAATTTATATAATACAAAATTTAATGTACGAAATACATTTGTATCAAATTTAAATTACCATTGAATACTTCAAGTTCCTACAGCTATAGTGCAATTTACAGATAAAATGGCAATTACATGAAACAACAGAAACACAAGGTTACACAAACTATTAACACATTCACCATTTTTAATTAAATTCAGATTCCTCAACATAAAAACTGTATTCCTACGTATTTATGCCAAGCCTTAGTTAAAATACATTTGAATTAAATTTAAGTAAAACATGTTAATAGCCTCTACAACTTTGTCAATAATTTATAATTCTAATTTACAAACATAACAATAATTATCTAAATATTACAATTGCATTATTTCCAAACTTGTTTCAGTGCTTTCTTTGAAGCGAGATGTTTAGTTACGTACGAAGCCAATATGAGTCCACTTAAAACTAGCACAATCATTAAATGATCAAAATCTTCTTTAAGCACATCAAATGTTTTAGAAGGTGCCACTCTAGTATAAAATATATCTAATCCATGAACTAATACATGACTAGTACTTTCGAGTCGTGCGGGGGCGACTTCAATACCACTTATACGACCTAAAGTTTGATTATAATTTATTACAGCCTCAGGAGGAAGGGGTACTTCGGGCATATACGGAATGCAGCTTTCTTCAGGTCCACACGGTACATCATTAAACCTAGGTTGAAGCAACAACCAAGGTATTTCAATTACTCCACCATTGGTTAACGCTATTAATAAAAATTTATTGGTTATGCCTCTTTCGGTCAAAGTCACAGCCATATTTAAAGGGATTGCCGGTAATATGTAAGACTGAGTTTGTACATGAGGTAGCAGACTCACGGCGTGTGAGCTAAAAACTGTACTATTACTTTGCAAGTGGCCTTCGTATAATTCAGCCCCAACGATTTCCGTTCTACGGAAACGTTCGCTGAAATAGGAATATACCAACCAGTTCTCCGAGTGGACAAGATGCACAGGTCCTTTAGCTCTTTTATGTGATGTCGAGTAGAGTATCAATCCGGTAACGCCATCTACTAAATATATGCTTAAAACGTGCTTATGGATTGGGTCTTCGCTCAGAGTTGCAATGGCTAATAGGTTAGGATTCACGTACTTGTAGTAAACGGATCGGTCGGGAAGAACTCTTCCTTGAGAGTGTACTCGCTCGTTAGGATGTTTCGCACTTACCGCCACTAGTTTTGATGGGTTTACGCGAACTTCCCAAGTTGGTGTTACTTTTAAGGTACGTTCAGTACTGTGGGTGAAGCTAAAGCCTTTCATTAAGGATCTGTCAGAATCGACTACATAAATGAATATATTGTTAATATGTTGATATACCAATGACCTCGCAGTATCAGGGTAAACAAATATCTCATTATTCCTAGAGAGTACAATAACAGGTTTAATGTTATCTTCATCTTCATACGGCAACAACATAGCTTGTGCAATTTTGTAATCAAGTCTTTCGATTCCTTTGTTAGAAAATCCTGTTATTGGATCAAATTGAAACAGAACTCCCCTGCCTGTATTTGAGTCTTCAGCTAACAGTAAACACTGGGCAGGTAAAGGGGCATATCTGGCCGTTCTCTGAACAAATAAGAGCATATTTTTTGTGTTTAACGATTCAAAGGATTTCACATTAGGCAACCTATAACTCCAAGCTACGGAGCCCGTCAAGGTGTCAAGAGCAAACAACTTCCCCACTTTGGTGGCCACGACTATTATTTTATGTAAACCAAATTCATCCCTCACCAATCCATTGTTAGCTAAGAGCTGACCACCAACAACTAAATTTTTGAGTTGCGACATCTGAGTTGAAAGTCTATGTATTAGCATATTCAAAATACTACTTGAAGATGTCTTAAATTCATTTTCTATAGAAGCATCCAATTCGGAAACTGGTAATTCGAGGAATTCCGTAGCAACAATATTACTCAAAGCTTCTTCCCTTGTCCACAGAATTTTACCTTCTGGTAATCTCACCAATAAAAGAGCATTATCAGTTGTACTTAGCAATAAGTCACAAATAGAACCTCTGCATTGACCTGCTGAAATAATCGGGGCTCCCAAGCCAAGAGGATACTCTAAATCGGTTGATAGCTCATCAGTTCCTTTAATATAATCCTTGGATTTAACCCTGATTAATTTTTGAGGATTATCGGTAGCCTCAAGTTGAAATATTAAGGATCTATCATTATCTTGTACACTTATAGCGTTCGGCATTAAGTTAAACGGTTTTGTTTCAACCTTTTCACCATCCAAATAAATTAATGTGGCTACATTATTTCTAACAAGAAGCAATGCAGAAGTATATCCCTCAAACTCAATAATTTGTATTGGCCCAGATCCATCACCTATTAAACTTTGAATTGGTCGTGTGTGAACCTTATTACTTTCCGACATCAAGTCTACGTAGTATAATTGACCCGAATTATCATTACTTGATATGCAAACATAATAATTATTTGTTACTATGCAATTTGAAATATCTGTAATCCAAGGCGCTGATATTCTGGTAGTTTTGCCACGAATTTCTCCACTCTGCAAATTATAAGTTGTCACTTCTAAGTGAGACCCTGCCAATGGAACTACATGAATCAATGTATCTTTAGAGATGATAAACTTGCTAGGAACAAGTCTCTCCGTATATAAGGTCCATTCGTACAATAAAGTTCCACTATTTATATCCCAGCTACGCACAAACCAATTATTTAGTGCACCTGATACCGTAATTATTTCTCTGTCGACATGTAACAAATGAATTTGCTGTTCTTTGGGATCTTCCAGTAATTGCCTCCACAATATATGTCCATCTTTTACACTTAAACTTGCCAAAACATTTTCTTCAGTAGCTACAATTAACCTCTTGGATTCAAAATAGGCATATTTAACTTTCCCTACGAATGATCTTTTCCAATCGAATTTTCCTACTTGATCTTCATACAACGCTGATGATAAATGTAAAATTAACGTTATAAATAATGGTATAATACATATTGATCGAAAACTAGCCATTTTTGCTACATCAGAATTAACCTATAATTTTATTAAATTTCTAACCTCATTTTATCCAAACTAACGTCATCTAATCGGTAAGGACTGTAGGCAGTTTTTTGTTTCAATCACTTTAAACCACCATTTAGTTATGACGTCATAACACGACTTTGCCTTTTAACGTAACCGAGATTATGGGTTTATATTGATCCTACATAACTTATATTAAATTGTTTGTCTGAGAATTACTTTAATAGAGTTTCATAGACATTCATACACAAATGTATATTTCAAATTTTGGTATTATAGTCCTCATTTTCTGTTAAAATTTCATCTTGCCAAATGACAATTTGTTTATCTTTTCAACGAACTGATTAGAAATATTAGATACAAAAATTTAAATTGTAATTCTAGACTAATAAGAGAAAAACTTTCAAACATCCAGTTAAAGACATGCAAGAAGTTAACTAAATTATATATGTTTATATAATACATACACATCACTAAAGGTTATTTTTAAAGGGGCCCATCTGAGCTCTGGCGTCGTTTCCCCTGGCCAATGCATATGTTATGCCCATATATGCCTCAATGCCCTCAATACATACTGTTGGACGTTTCACATCTGGTGATTTTTAAAGTAAAAATACTACGCCATCTCTCGATAATGCCGACTTGGTTGTCGTACTGGGCACTATTTTGAGTTTGTACAAACTTAACTCAGATACTATAAATTTCATTTTAAATGGCCATTCTCTTCAGGGCTATTTTTCTGGTAAAAAGTAATTTTAACTGTTTTACCTAGTTATTTACTGATATTTCTCGAACAATAAGTGCGGGGTTCACTCAACACACCTAAAAAGTCTCAATTTTAACACACAGCCTTTCGTTTGTTAAGTTTTTGTTGGTTAGAAGAAAATTTTCTGGCAAATGCACTATACGATGATTGAAATAAAACCTTGCACTGATGAATACAAAGGAAACCGGTTAACTGTTGCTGGGAGAGAAATAGCTTAAAATAAATATACTTTATTATTTTTTATTACTAACTTCAGATGATTAATATTGACGTTCTAGTTTGTTAGTTGAAGTCAAGTGTAGGAGTGCCCTATTTACTCGTACTCGATATTCAGTTGACGATTATTTTTATTTTAATTTTGAGTAAAATGAAGGTTCTTCACAATTTGTTAGTAAAAGTCATATAAACTGTTGGAAAACTTATTATGATATTACTGGTATCGATATTAATTTGTCAAGAAGTTTTTTAAGATTTCCTTTCACTCCGCCACTCTGGCTGACAAGGGACAAACGTACATGGCAGTAGGATTTTTGACACGTCTGCGGTCCAAATCGAACAAATTTTTATTTTAACATTTTTTTATGTTGTGCTGATAACTTGAACTGTAAAAAGTGTTCAGTTGTAGTTTAATATGTATTAATACAAAAAGTTAATTGATATATTTATTTTTAATACACCAATCTGACAAAATGGCCAGTCCTAGAACTCGTCGTGTTTTACAAGAGCTAAAACCACGTAGTGAAAACGATGTGAGTAAAAAAAGTATCTCATTTTAATACAGATAGCTTATTTAATATCTCTTAATTTGCAGAAATGCTTTGAGTGTGGTACGCACAATCCTCAGTGGGTTTCCGTAACATATGGAATATGGATTTGTTTAGAATGCTCGGGTAAACATCGAGGCTTAGGAGTTCATTTATCTTTTGTTCGATCTGTGACTATGGACAAGTGGAAAGACATAGAACTAGAAAAGATGAAAGTTGGTGGCAACAGGAATGCGAGAGTATTCTTTGAAGCGCAATCGGATTGGGATGATGATATGACTATTCAGCAAAAATATAATACGAAAGCAGCTGCATTATACAGGGATAAAGTAGGTACTATACTATAAATGTATTTCAAAAGCATGCTAAATTTACTCGACCTACAATAATTGTAAAAAGGCGGAATTTGATGTTTCGTTTATTTTTTCTTGGTTATTGTAGATTTCTACGTTGGCTCAAGGGAAGTCATGGGATGAGCGGAAGTCGTCCGCTCAAAATTTCAAAAGTAACTTAATTAGCCCTTCATCGCAAAGCTATAGCTCAACTGACAATTATTCCAATTCTTCCAACGTATCATACCAGTCGTCCTATAATAATTCCGAGGCTTACCAAGGTGGCTATCAAAACTATAACACACAAGAATTCAAGGATCAGAAAGAAGCATTTTTTGTGAAAAGACAACTAGAAAATGCCGGTAGAAGAGAGTAAGTTGCAATGATTTTAACAGTTTTGCATTTTTCTTCAGCATATAATGCCTTTAAAGAGACATAATTTATTTAAAAATATTTGTTGAGTTGGAAAAGATAAACGTACCTAATTTAATTTGTAAGTAAACTTAGGTAGTTTATTATGTTTGTAATAATAAATTTTCCTGTATGTAGCGATTTACCACCGAGCCAAGGAGGGAAATATAGTGGTTTTGGTTATACAAAAGAGACACCCCCTAGAAGTCAGTCACAGGAATTTGTAGATACTGCTATGTCATCTTTAGCTAGTGTAAGTAGAAATCAATAGATTTTGTTTTGCAAATACAATTATTGGATTATATTATAGGGTTGGTCGTTCTTGTCATCCTCTGCTACCAAAATAGCGAGTAAAGCGACTGAAAATGCTGTAAAATATGGTGGAATTGCAAGCCAGAAGGTAGTTGATTTTAGCTCACAAGTAGGGGAAAAGGTTCGTTTTTGTTTTATTTGTTTTTATTTGCATTTTTTACTATTTTAAAATTTTCTTTAATTTCTATGATTTAATTTTACTTCAGTGAAAGGTTCATTAAGTTGTGAGCCTTTCTACTTAAAAGAAATTACCACTCTCTCTTTGTTACTGAATGTGCCTGGTTAAAATATATACCAGGCTTTAATTCTTATAGCACATGACAACATGTGGTACGTCAATCAAGCAAGTTAAACTAGCACATTAGGTCAGATAGTTTAGACTAATTGCGTAATTAATAAGAGGTTTCGCATTCAAATATTTTATGGTATATTTATAATCTATAGGGGCCATAAAGATAATAGAATGAGTCATTTCATCAAACATGCAAACATTATAGTAATTAATAAATATAATAATTATGTAACATAACAATTAAACAATAAAATCATTTTTCTTAATTCAGATTTAGATTAAGTATGATTGTGAGAAATCTTATTACTTCTTTCATTAAAGAAATTGCATATTGTGGTACATACACTGCATCCTAGGATGAACTCATGAATCGGTGATAATGAAAAAAAAAAAAAGTTACAATATATTTACTTTATTGAATTGGCTTTTTAGTTAATTATATTTTTATCAAAAACGACCGAAAAGTCAGAATGGAATTTTTTTTATATAAATGGCCAAATTAGATCCCAGATATTATCCTTCATAAAATAAAGTAGAGTCCTACATAAAAAAAACGATTATTAAATTGGAAGCCGTGCTAAGCGGCGAATTTCCTTCGATCCCTATGGAAAAATATTTCGTGGCGTTAATGAACTCTAGAGGTTAACCTACAATTCATTTGGACTAATTGTAGAATTGGTTAACCCTACGGTTCATTTGGACTAATTTTACGGTTCAAATGAACTAATTTCAAGTAATATCATCATCTATTTACCGAACAAGCAAAGCTTAATTAAAGATTAGTTAAATGAACAAATTGAACAGAGGTGGTAATTTTTTTACTTGGGGATTTTTCTCCATATTTTCATTTCTGTCTTAATTTTATTTCCTTCTGTTATCTAAGTTTATTTATTGTTTATTTTCTTTTTTATTTGTTTTTAAACTGTAGGTTAAAGAGGGTACTTTGTTAGATGATGTGGGCACTCAGGTGACCAGTTTGGCAAATAAGGTAAATTACTCTCACAAATTTCACATTTATACTTAAATTACTGTGGGACGTCAAATAACTCTTTTAATAATTATTTTGTTCAGATGGGGGAGTTGGGTAGGAAAGGTTGGAAAGAAGTAGGCGGTACAAATAATGCCAACGAATCGGGAGGATACGGCCAAGTGGGTGGCGATAACTATCATTCTCCTGGTGAGAAGTCTTCGTTGGTGAGTAGTGGCAATGGATATGTAAGAGAAGACGACTGGAGTTGTAGTAGTCAGCAGGGGTCCAAGTAAGTTTTCATCCAACGATATTTTTCCACGTCTAGTTTTATAAATATGCTGGTATAATCCTGTTTTTATTTTCGACGTTCCAGGGCTTCGAGTCCAAAATCTCCGAATCAGAATTGGGACGGTAGCTGGGGATATCAAAACGATAACCACGGCAGTTATCAGTCGGACATCAGGGATATTTCTTACAACAATAGTAATGTCGCATCACCTTCGGAAGAAAAATCTCAGAAGTCCAGTAAAAAAGATAAAAAGCCAAACGAACAGCCAAATAAAAACTGGAACGACAAATGGGGTGATGATGAGTTGTGGGAAAGTTTGAACAAATGAATGTGCTAAATTGCTAGTCTAAAAAAATATTGAATCTGTGTTATACGTACAATTTCAGAGTCATATTAATTTTATTTAGGGAAGTATACAACTCTGTGAAATGGATGATTAGATATTCCAAAACATTTTTAATAATCTGGCTTTTTGGTACTCGCACAGAAAATTTCTACAGGTATTAAACTTAACGATGGTTTGGCTTATGGGACTATTTTGATGTAAACCAGAGTATAGTATACTGCTCCCGAGTTTTATTTAGTTAAGTCGTGGGTTGCAGCGCATTTATTTTGTAAGGGGTAGTAAAGGTGAAGATAAGCCAAAACAAGATGCCTGTCGCCGGCAAGAAAGCAAGATAGAAGAAACTAGCATGTGTTATCCTTTGCTCCATGACTCTTCTTTTTTTGGGTACCAGGTTAACATTTTGCCTAATTTTATGAAAAAGTTTAGTGTTAACGATCTTTATGCAATATTTTAAACATGCTGTGGTTGTATTTCTACTTCAGCATATAAAGTTTCATTCATATAAGAATACTGAATTAACTGAAAATTGCTTCCAGTAATTTTTACTTACCCGAGTTAAAAATAAATAAATAAAATTAAATAAATAAAATAACGAACTTTTTAAGACAATATTAAATTTTAATTATAATGATGGTTTTTATTGTGCCGTTATATACTCGTGGGGTGTGCTATATAAAGAATTCATGAATATTTTCATTAAATATAATTTCGTACTTGTGAATATTGAAACAGACGCAGTATTTAATTATTTTTGTAAGTTCTTCCTCAAGTGATATTTTTTAGAGTTGTTTACTATTATGACTCTTAAATTTGTGGCGTAGCTGTTACGTTGAATTATGTTAATTTGAGTACTTTCTATAATTAACAGTTCAACTATAAAATAATTAGTTGAAAAAATGGGGCATAAATAATATTTAATATTAAATTATAAATAGGTTCTCTGATAAAAAGAGAGGGCAGCAGTATTTTCCAACTTTGAATACTTACCTTTTCTATATTGGGGCAAACCGTCCGTGATATAAGAAGGAAAAACCTGTACATCTTATTTTCCTCATCATCACAGATTTGTAAAATTGAGGTTGTTTTTTTATTTAAATTTATATAGTATTTACTGATTTTAATCTATGTTATACAGCATTCTATTTATACTTAGATTTATTCAATTACCTAAATAATATCGAGATTATATTTTAGTATATGTAAATGTTATAAGTAGACCTAAGTGATATTTGCCTTCTTCCCCTTTTTTCTTCTAGCATTTACCTTTTGTAAAGATTATAAATATTTATTCATTATTATATTGCACTATTTTTGTATGTCGTTTGTTTATTGACCGATTTTATAAGTTTATTTATTATTAAGTCTTTATATTATGCTAGTATTATATATTTGCACGTGTAATATGCCGATAAAGTATAAAACACCACGTAAAGGCGATACATACTCTTAAATATACTTAGTTTAATTTTATTATATTTTTGTAGAGTAGGCTGAGGAGAAAAGAAATAAAAAAACTCAACAAAAAGCAGGGTTGGCCTGAGGCTTTAAAAACAAGCAATTTTTTTTATTTGTGCATTAACCGATTCACCTGCTAAAACTTACAAAAATTATCAAATTTCTGATCTACAAATTTTGCATCTCATTGGCTCGGTTGGTGTGTACATGACTTACACGAGTGTTGTGGAATTTGAAAGGAATTTAACCTAACCATAAATTTATGACTAATCGTTAAAAAAAATTGTTTATGTCGATGTATAAGAAAAAAGCTCTTGTTTCTTTAAAAAATCTAAGTAATTAGTTTTTATATCTAGAATTTGTATCTTGTTAATGAGTCATAATTTACTTATGCAAAAATGCAGATATAAAAATCTGACAGTAAAATTTCTCCCAATTAAGCTCAAATTGTGTATAAGATTTGATCTATGAGTGCATTATACCATTAGAATACGCTTAAAATTATTTCGGAATTTTTTTAAAGAATTGTCAGGATGGAATATGCGGCTATTTTAGCCAGCGCAAAGTCCTAGGTGGTAGAGAGTGTCAATAAATTGGATTTCACGCCTGGTTGTTCAAATTTAAAGAACAAAATCAAATCTTGTTTTAATCCAGATTTGAGCCTAATTGAATCGGACCGTTGCTACTATCAAACCTTGCCATTTTTTATTGATTTCAAGCAACAAACCACTGCTCATTACTGTATAATAGCGATTTACTATCTATATGAATTTTTATTACAAAATAATTCTATAGTTAATTTTTTCAGACATTTTCCGTATCATATTTTTAACTACATATCTTTCCATTAGTATGATTTCTTTTAAAATTGTGATTGTGTACTGTGTATTGTAAATAAATATAGCAAGTTTAATAAATTATATTCATAATTTTCTGCCATTATAATATAGCGTTTTGTTACTTTTTAATTACTAGGTTAGGTTCTAGGATATACAAGGGACAAGGATTGTAACTTCATGCAGTTGCTCATTTAACCCTTTCAGTAGGCAATGGGTTCGACGATCCGTGTGCCTAAACTATGTGTTGCCAAGAAATGCTCAAGTTTGTCGTTTCAATGAAAAAAATCACAATTTTTTTTAAATGTATTTAAAAACATCAGAAAAGTACAAATTTTCATGGTTATGAAAACCATAATACGCTCAATTCAGAAGTGCAAGCTTGAAACAAGACCGTCAACGGTTTTAATAGTTTTGGAGATTGTATAACGCTCATTTTATTCTCGCTTTGTGGTCAAATTTAATTAATATTCTCTACATCCACCAAAGTAAATATGCAATATATATGTTTCACGCTTAGATCAACTTTTCAGGAAACTATACTTCAGCAAATATATACAGGGTGTCCACTTATCGTGCTCACCATGAGTATTCCAAGATACCCATGGTGAGCACGATAAGTAGGACACCCTGTATATGGACTATTTTCCAAACAAAATTCTACTGGGGAGTCGACTAAGAACTACTCGTAGAGTTGCTACTTGAATTGTAAACATTATTTTAGCCTATTCCCTTGATTGCAGGTTATTAAACCAGCTGGCTAACAAAGATCCACAATTAACGGTGACTAATAATCCTCAGTATGAATAACGATAAATATATTAAAGGGTTTAAGAAGCCTGTGAAAGATACAGCAACTGCATGGATTCTCTAAAATTGTTGGTCACGTTATTTATTTAATTTTTAGCCAATAAAATGTGAATGTTATTAACTTTATTGTAGATAGTACTAATATATAATGAAATATACAAATTATGTTATGTGGATATTACGGAAAAAATGTCAAATAAAATGAGGTATTTTATTCGTTGATTTTAATTTTGAACTAATAATTATCGTAAGGGACTGTGTAATATTGATGATAATACCGATAGAAAATTTTATTAATAAAACACCGCTTATACGTAGTAATAGTCGCACCTCATATTTTTTTCCCTACCGAATGATACAATGCTTGCAGTCGACAAAGCGATTTTTACCTCTAAATTATTCATTTAGATGGAGAGAAGAGAAATAACATCGAATTCAAATGCTTCTATTTATATTTACAACAAATACGTACAGAAATTTTTTACATTTAACAGTCAAGGGATTATAACGAAAAATAATCTTATCGGATAAGGGACTTTAAACTACATATTAACTTAGTAAACCTCCACAGCAAGCCCAGAAATGAAAATTCTCATTTAAAATAATCAAATACATATTTGGACTTGCCAGAAGTTGCCTGTAAGTTTTCAAAATTTTACATAACCATTTTCATATAAAATATGTAATTAACTCCTTGGTTGACAAAAATCAAATCTGACTAGAAAAAAAGAACTAACGGTAACATCATTAGCACATTTTACCATTCAACAACTTTCACACGCTAACTTACAAGTCTATTAATGTCAATATATCTTATTTTTCTTGTTCGAGTACAGCTTACATTTTTTTCCACTGAGCACAAACACAACATACATTTCGTCCGAAACGGAACCAAAGAGAAATCATTGCAGCAGTTACGCCAGTGAAATTAACGTTTAGCAGCAGCATAGGCAATTATGTGGTATAAATATTAAATAAAATGTTCTGTTCTGAAATTGAGATTTCTTGTATATGAAGCAAAACGTAGCCACGCAGACATGCACTCATATTGTTGTAGGTAACGTTAAAATCGTTACTATTTGTTAGATGCGCGTCATTTGTAATATTTCACGTCACCTGTAAAATTTGCATTTCCACCCAATCACAGATTTAAATTCAATTGCCACCAATCAGCCCATTATTAAAGCTTTAAATCTTTGCTTCCTGTTTTGAGTTAAAATCGTAGTAGCTAGCGGACATGACTGACAAATGCATCAATCTTAGTGCTTCTGTCACAATATTAGACATAGATATTCAATAAATTTAATTTGGTTCAGTAAATAATCGACTCAGATTTGTCTAGGTAAATTATTTCCACAACTACACCGAAGCGAACTGACAACGAGTAAAACCACTTGCAGTTCACTTCTATGTCACTGTTAAGTACCAATGTTATTGTATAGTTATCAATAAAAAATCATAAGGTCTTATCTCTTACTTGAAGTTTATTATTGATAGAGTTGATAATCTTTTTTAAAAAAATTGAGTTTCCTGCAGTAAAAATGTTTAGTAAACCTGTAGAGCGGTTAAAATTTTAAAGAATGAAAATATCCTGTGAGGCAAATAATTACTTCCTAAGAACAGGCTGTTTTCATAACTACTTATTTGAAATTTAGTTTTGTAATTAGTATACAATACAGTGCTTGTTTTTGCATTTAAAAAATATTTCGGAAGTTGGGAATTTTTCATTTTTTCTCAGGAGTAGTATCGTACAAACTATTGTTACAAAAAACGTGTATAAATTGATCTTAAAAAATCGGCGAAAGTAACGGTTGTTTAAGTAGGTACGGAAGGTAGCCATTTTTGCAAACCCAAGCACAGTAGCGTCTCGCTAATCTGAATTATATTAGGCACGCCCTTGTTCCAATTAGCAAATATATCGCTGAACACAGGCCATAGTTTGTTGCATAATCGGAAATTGTTGAACAATGAGGAAAATGACCAAAGAAGACTTGTGGGTATATTCGGATTAACGCGCCTCTACTGTAATTGTTTAACCACTTAAACTATACGTACTTTATGCAGTATTAAAAGAAAAATTAAAACTATTTTAGTACTCTTTAAAAAGACCCATATATCGATTAAGTTAAAAAATCTCTGAACCAGAGTTAAAAATAATTAGGAATGCTTAATCAGTTGCACGCAAACAACAATATTCAAATAAATAACAGAATTAAGAAGCTGATAAAATTTGGAAGTGCTGTTATACAATACTTTTAACACAGACCTCCTGCATATTCGTCGTCTTCTTCCTTGGCCTCTTTTTTTTCTGGGTTTTCTTGCTCTTCACTGTCGCCTGCTTCAGTAGGCTGAGGATCATCCTGAAATCGTTTACAGAAAAAGATTCTAGGCACGTACCAATAAGATAACGGAATATCATTTGTTTATAAATACAAACGCCTAAATTTCTAATATCTTAAGTTTTTACCTTTTCTGTTTGTGACTTGGGAGACTCGTATGATGGAGCTGCGTTCTCACGCACACTGGCTTTTGGAGGAGTCGGTAAACCTTCTGGTAATGGCATGTCTCGAGCCAGGATGGCATACTCAACGTCCATATGTTTAATAAATGGACTATTTAGTGCCCTCTTAGCATTTTCCGGGTCTTCTTCGTCGTAAGCTTGCAGCAATGTTTCAAGCGTTTGGACCTCTGGCCCCTCGCAGTAATTTCCTGAAAAAAACATGGATTTACTGTTTTGTTTTTAAAATAAACGACAAAATATAAGACATCTTAGAAAAAGAAAAAAATTTATATTTAGTTTTGACAGAAACATTCGTCAAATTGAAAAAATTTATGGAGTTGACTGAATCTCTAATATTCACCCTGGCTATCGTGTTCACAGTTTATGTTTTAAATGAGGTTTTATGTGGTAAAAGTCGAACGACATCTAACCAGGAAATATTTGACAGAATTAACAAGGAAAGTTTTTATAGGTCAAAATAATTTTTTTAAACCATGAAAAATTCAATCTTTTTGAAAAACTGACATGTTAAAATATACTATCAATATTTAAAAACGAGTTTTTTTCTGCTATTTATAACTTTTTCGATACACAATATTTATTAACTCACCCCATTCTTTGAATGCCTTTTCTGCTGCCACAACATCGCCTCTTGCAAGTTGCACTAAAACCAGCGCCACAGTTAATCTTCCAGTTGCTCGATAGGACTCATTCTGCTGGTGCAACCCTAACTCACGTCGAATAGCATCTGCTGCTAAATCATACCTGCAAGGAAAAACAAGCATGTGAATCGGGTTTGTTCGTGAAGATATAATATTTTTTCCTAACTTATTATAAAGCAGAAAAAGTTAACGTTGAAAACTTACTGTTGTAATTTTACATGAAGCCTCGCGACTTTGCTTATGTATTCTGCAGCTTGTCTTGAACTATCCTGTACCTAAAAGAAAAATATATTACCGAACTGTCTGTATATTGTAAACGTTGCCTAATTCATTCATGTTTAATTCTTGAAGTCAGGATTAAATACATACTACACTACTGCTTCTAACATTACTACCTAGAACAAACTTACCATAGAAATTTCAGCAGCGTGCTGAAACAGTTTCAATGCATCTGCGGGGTGTTGCGACTCTAATATTTTAGCTGCCTTATCCAAAGATGAAGCAGCCGATTCAGCACTTCCATGAGTCTGGAACATGTTGGCTGCCCTTTCAGCAAAATTCGCCACTTCCCTTAAATCCCCCAATTCTTTACACACGAGTACACACTGGTCTAAAGCTTTTGCAGCATAAAATAAACTGTATAGCAGGTTAAGAAAACAATCAATTTCATTACTTGGTTAACTTAATATAAAAAGATTATATTTCACGACATACTTGGCAAGCAGTTGATGGGAATAAGACTCCGCTTATCGTTACTTGGTATGCCACTGAAATATTTCTATAGTAACGTTCATAAGCTTCTAATTATTGTAATTTATGAAGGGTACAATTTTGATACACATAACAATAACAATTCGGTTTGCACCTTTTCATTTGTGGAAAAGCTCATGAACAAAATAGCTTACAACCTACGAGTCAAAAGGATACGCTCTGTTTTGTTTATGACACTCGACCGCTTTAAGTAAACAGTCTTTGCACTGTTCAAAGGACTTGGCATTTCGAAAACATGTTGCTAAAACAATGTGAATAATAGGATATCGTTTTTAATTTGAATATACACTTTCAAACCTGCTTTATTGTATTCATCTGCTGCATTTTCATAATCGGGTCGCCATTTCAACAAGGAGGTTTTTAGGCTAAAATATTACATACGATAACGAAATAGATAGGATGAAATAGTTTCAATAGTTACCTTTTCTCTGCATTTTTAACGTGTTCTAAACCCTCTTCAATCTTTTTATTGCCGGACATCTTTCACAATTTGCACTTTATTAGTTTACGTTTACATATGATTCTGACAATTTGACAGTACCTGTATTTGTGGGCGGGGCAAAATCGAGGTCACTAATCAAAAACAAAAAAATAATCATTCGTTTCAAAATTCATACATTTATCGCGTAGGTGTTGATCATTATCCATAAAATTTGTGCCTTAGATTGGCACCACTGCTTGAAAATTCGTTTAGATGTCAATCGTCAAAAGTTTTTGGTGGGAAACATCTGTTTAACGAAAATATATTAAAAAAAAACAATAAATAAACTCGTCTCTCTGGCGTTTGTTAAGTTTTATTACGTTTAACTTATCCTGTGAATAGTGCGATTAATAATGGCTGAAAAATTGGAAGATTTGAACCTGCCCAACGCCTCTGTGCAAAAAATTATTAAGGAGGCTCTACCGGACACCGTGAATATTGGAAAAGACGCAAGGTCTGCTTTGTCTAAAGCCGCTTCAGTATTTGTCCTTTATGTTACTTCACAGGCCTCCAATGAGGCACAAAAAGCTAATAGGAAAACACTAGTCGGGCAGGATATTATAACCGCTTTGGAGGAATTGGAGTTTGAGAATTTTGTTGAACCGTTACAAGAGATTCTAAAAGGTAATAGCACAAAATAAACTGAAATGTCATATTCGCCTGATGAGTATTCTGCTTATCGGCTTTGAATTGTTGAGGTAGAATTAATGAATTAAAATTTTTACGTTAATTTTAGAATTTAAAGATTCCAAAACCAAGAAAAGTAGTAAACCAAAGAAATCTAATGACGAAGAAAATGATGGTATAGAAGAAGTTGAAGAAGACAATGACGAGACTGAGGAACCAATTGAAGACGTATAAATGCCTTGACGCTAGACCATTTAAGAATACTGATTAGTTTTAATGTTGTTACGTTAATTTATTTGTTACCTTTTCCAATAAAACTGTAATAAGCAAAAAACATGTTTATTAAAACAATATATACAATATTTTGGAATATAAAATAACGATAGAGAAAGCTTGCCATGTGACTAGTTTAGGTTTCAAACAGTTTAATAACGACGTTTGAAGGTTACATTATTACTTTTTTAAAAGGCCACAAATTGTGCTCGATTTTACATGAGACCATATTAAGATGTGGTCAAATAATAGCGCCACTGTTATGGTAAAACTTAGATGCACTGAAAATGTAACGTTTTTTTTAGATGTGAATCCTTAGACTATTGAATATAATAGTCTAAGCAGGGTTGGTTTCTTCAAATCGCAAATCATATGTTGGCTATTGTTTCTTATGCCGCAAATTAAAGGCTTCAAATCACATTAAATGATGTCAATGGTTTGAAATATGTTTTAAATTTCTTCTATAAACCGATTTAAAAACAAGTTTTCCAATATTTTTCACTTTTGTATCATTTTATAAAGGAAAAAATAAATGTCAATTTTCCAATTCCCATTTTACCACAACAATGCCGATATTAAATCCTTTCGTAATGGCACTTAAAACTTATTACTATATATATATATATTTATATTTTAAACTTGGATATATATTACTTGAAATTTAAATACACAATTAAGTAGTTGCTATACCATAATATAAAAACTGCTCAACATGAAAACTCTGCATTTTATTCTACATTTTATAGGCGATTAGGTTACAAAAAATATTTGTTTGTTGTAAACTGTCTAAACTATAACAGATCTGCACTTTACCAGGCGATCAGTGCTCTACTTGTTTGAACTTAGGAATATAGAAAAATCAAATAAAATATATTTATAATATTACTATCACAGACAGTATTTAATTCCGTTAAAACTTATTGTGCTAATCCTCCTTTTATCGGTTCTCACATTATATAATAAAAATATACATTACAATACAGAGGTTTTGATTTAATGTGCAGTTTTTACATTCTGATCAAGCACCAAAAATAATTGATACAAACATGACTCGTACGTTAATTAGAAAAAGGTACGGACTGTTTTATAGAATCTCAGTACAATCTGTACTTTCTTCTTCACAATTTAATATAATGATGTGTACGCAGTATCCTCTAATTGCATTAAAAAAAAAAGAAACATCTTTTCATATTAAAAA
This sequence comes from Rhagium mordax, assembly GCA_963680705.1. Lineage (NCBI taxonomy): Eukaryota > Metazoa > Arthropoda > Insecta > Coleoptera > Cerambycidae > Rhagium > Rhagium mordax. The sequence goes on along the minus strand of OY796656.1, from coordinate 129,879,759 downwards.
AAATAAATAACGTAATGAACATGAAAAATAAACGTTTTTCTAAATTTTATTATGAAGTACTTTTAATTTGAAAAAACCTTGTCACGTAACATACATTAATTGTATTTTCTATTACTTTTTTAACCCCGCTAACTCTTTCATACCTTCGTAAAACTAATGTATTATTCGAATGAAATGCAAAAGAGGATACCTTATGTACAGCCTACAGATTCGTATATCACTTTTGAGCATAAGACACGAGGAAAAAAGCAACACCAGGAGGCAAAAAATACGCAGCGCACCAACGTACTTATTTACACGTAGTATCGAAGTGCAAGACTGGTGCATTTCACTGCGCAGCAAACTCTAAGTAATTTTAACGATTCCTTCGACTGTACCAATTTAAAAATATACATATATTTTTAAACGTTATCCTAGGACTATAGAAATATTATATATTACATCAGAATTGTGGAGTAATTATGATGATTCATAAAAATAATATCACAATGAATTATGAAAACAAAAGAATATTATTTGCCTTGTCTTCACGCAAGATATATCGTAATCTTCCGTTCAATGTCTGATCTGCATAATGGACATTCGCACACCGACGTTGAGCACTTGAAGCAGCAGCACAAATGTCCGCATGGCACAAATACTATTTGACACTGGAAATAAAATGAGGCATTATAGGCAGTTAAATGATGGTATGCAAAAAAATTACCTCCATTTCTAAGCATATCACACATTCTGAAGTATTTATAGTTCTCAAATTCTGTGGTGGAGGAGCACTGGCTTCCTCCACAGGTACTGGCGGCGCCGAAGCAGGGCAACTATCACTGAAAAGTGATTTTTCTTTCTCGTACATCTGAAACGCGTCAAGAATATGAGTCCGGTCAATTCTGTTGAAGACTCCCGCCTCAACTAGGTCATCCTCTGTTATATTCCTGGTGTCATCTAGAATGAAAAAAACATTTGAAACAAAAACAAAAAAATTGACGCCCATATTTACATTGGTCCTGTGTAAGTTTTGCTAAAAACGGCAGACAATGTATGACGCCGTTTACCAGTAATGTCTGAGCTAGGGCGGGATCTATATTTCTTTGTGCTTGTGACAAGCCCTTCGGCAACCTAAAAAATAATTATGAAAACTTAATTCTGGAAAAATCTTAAGTGGTTTTGGTACTTACTTGTCAAGTAACCTTTGATACTGCTTCAGCCAGAAATCTTCAATACTGTTGTTGCGATCCTCCATTACTTGCAGGGTCGTCAACAACTGTGACCGCCTCTCTTTTTGCTGTTCTAAAAGGTCTATGAGCAGCAACGACAAGTTAATCCTCTTCACTGTCAAGTCGCTCTGAAATTAAACACGGTAAATAACGCCGTAAGATAAATCTTTCCTAGCTCTTACCATTTGCTCGTCCATTTGAAGTTTGTGCCTGTCGATTTCTATGTGAGTTAAAGCTGCCAGCTGGGACTCAACGAGTCTGACTTGCTGCAAGAGGCCCCAACTTCGGGCATCGCCTCTTTCAAGTAGCGTACCAACTGCAACCCTCTGCAAATCGCTGTCTTCCTTAAGCGTGTTTACCAATTCGACCTTATGTTCCTCTTGATCTTGCAACACTTCCAATAGTCTAGAATCCGTTTTAACTTCCCTAAAAAATATTTAAAAATAAAAGAGTGAGTACTCACCAATGCCTTCACAAAACTAGGATTTTACTTACTGTTCTAGAATACTCCTATTAGTTTCGATGCGGCTTTGGTTAAACTCCCTGAACTTTAGCGTTTCCTGACCTAAAATGTCTTCCATAGCTGCTAAAATGTCGTCTCTGCGCAAGGTATCATTATAACGATTAACGGCAGCTAGCAATCGTTCCTCTTCTTGTTTTTCTTGCTCCAACAACTGACCAAGTGGTTCACTGTTCAGTGCTAACAGCTGTTTGATGGCAATATCCGCGTTGTTTTCAGCTAAAATTTTGCACAGAATAATGTAACTATCACAGTTAAATTACTGATTGACTACATACCCTCCTGTAGTTGCTCAATTAACCGGAACCGGTCATATTCCTTCTCTTGCTGTAACTTGCTTAAATCGGAATCAAACTGGGTTTGTTGTTCTGTTAAGGTGGCCAATAACTAAAATACAAGTAATGCTACTTATTACGAAAGCTGTTCCACGTTTTCTTATTTATATACGAAAGGATTTATGAGTTATACAGGTATATCCACAACAATATTAAACACTTAAATAACTGATCTAATACTGTAATTACAGTTGATGCTTGATTCTAATTAAAAATTCATTGCAAAGTTAAATAACAGTCAAATATACTTATGATGCAAATCAAAAATAAAAAAAGATGGAATAAAATATGTAGGCCTAAATCTAAAACCTCCACCAATTAATTGATTAATTTTAGACCGTTAGCAGCACTGCCGTTAATTTAATATTTTAGAGAATAATTTTTATAAAATTATCAATGCAGCGTGTCTATTGCCAGAGATTAAAATCAGGTTATTTGTCTCTGCATATTTTAGACAGCAGGTGCAAGCAATACGAGGTTTTAGAATTAGTCTGGATTAAGAAAAAAAATGGTGAAATAAATAAAAATAAAATGAATACCTTCTGTCTATTTGCTTTTGAAGCATTTGCTAGTTCTATTTCTTGTTTTTGCAACAATTCGTTATGCTTTTCAATTTCCAAGAACTCTTGCACTTTTTGCTGCTACAATAAGTAAGTACTAATTATGAAAAAAAAATGGTTGGAAAAACAAAAATTCAAAAATGTTTCAAATGAAAAACTCCCACAAAAATAATATTAGTTCAAAAATGAGATTGTGAATGATATATTCCAAAATGTAATATATTAAGTTAGTAACATTAGCATTCGCGTTAGACCTATTGTTCGTGCGATTAATCCAGCTCAGCGTGGAATTAAACTTAAAACGCAAGCGATAAAAACATGTTATATCCTCACTTTTTCTTAAATCAACTAATGTCATTTTTGCAAAACGAAAAATTAAAGCGTTAAAAGGGAGCATTTGGATATGCTTGCGGCACCTGAGAGAAATATTCCACAATTTTCTTGTACTAAAAAAAAAAAATAGGAGATTTACTTTAGAACTTAAAGAAAACTATTTTGTCTGACAATTGCAGCCGATAGAATAAGACGCAAAATGCACTAGACTTCTTTGCTCAATGGTCAATAGTTCCCCAACAAGTTCTAAAATGTTTGACCAATATTTTTGTAACTGTTCTGACAAAGGACCAGGGGCAACAAATCGTTGTCCATACTATCGATTATACAACGTGAGTCACCTAAAATGTCACCCCCTCCAGAATGTAAACGAATGGATGGAATTTCGCGGAAATTTATATCCTGATATTTCTTACTATAACAAATCTAAATTTCGTAAAAAAATATGTCAGAATATACCGGGTAGTACGAAAAGTAGTTCCAACTTTTTTTATTTTAATGGAAGACCCTGTATATTTTTACATATTCAGTTAGACGTATTCATTACGAATTCAATGATGTCATATTTTCTATGTTTATCTTTAATAATAACTGAGATAGTGCAAATAAAAACGAGTTATTAATAGAACTTTTAGAAATTATTTAATAGCAAAAAACAGTGAAAAGTCATAAAAATTGTAATTCTCAACTTATCGAAATATAAATTTTAAATTAAATGTTCTATGTGTTGTCCATTTTGTTCAATACACTTTTGAACCCGCTTTACAACACTGTACGTAGTTCTTTGTAGTACATTTTCGCTTTGCACTATCTCAGTTATTATTAAAGATAAACATAGAAAATATGACATCGTTGAATTCATAATGAATAAGTCTAACTGAATATGTAAAAATATACAGGGTGTTCCATTAAAATAAAAAAAGTTGGAACTAATTTTCGTACTACCCGGTACATTCTGACATATTTTTTATGAAATTTAGATTTGTTATAGTAAGAAATATCAGGATATAAATTTTCGCGAAATTCCATCCATTCGTTTAGATTCTGGAGGGGGTGACATTTTAGGTGACTCACGTTGTATACTGGGTGTTCCACTTATCGTGCTCACCAAGGCACCTAATAAGTTTTTAATCAATAAATCAAAATATGTTTTATTTCATTAAAATTAAAAATATTAAAATTTTTCCAAAATCTGCATCAAAAAGTACTCCAAGAATGAAGAAACCACATTAAAATATTTTCATAAATAAAGAAGTTACAATGGAAAAATGAAAATGACAAAAATCAATTTTTTGCCTAAAAAAAGAAACGAGTTGATTTGCCTTAAATCTCTTACCGTTTCCAAGATACCCATGGTGAGCACAATAAGTAGGACACCCTGTATATTGTTATACCACCTTATTGGAGTTGACCCTGAAACCGAGGATCAAACTCTCACCTATTAATAACCCTCCTAACCATCTAAACAAATATTCTTAATTAATTTACTATATTTATAGCTGTCAATGCTTAAATGAATATCACTTACATTTGATTATTTTTGGTGGATGATTCATGCACTTTATGTGAGAGGCGGCTAGTTAAAGATCTGTATTTATTTTTAAGTAATGAAACGGTAAATTTAATCAATTTTAATTAGTTCAAAATATGACGAAACAGGAATAAATTTACACCTAACGGTTTCGTTTTAGCTATTATTTTATATTAGACTAGTAATACATACAAATTCGGTTAAAAGCGATGCTTTATGTGCTACTCATTTCTTTTCAATATATTTTATTTTGGAAAAAGACAAATTAATAATATTGAAAGATGAGCTACAATTTCACTAACGTGAAGTAAAATTTAGTACAATCAACAGTACTGTGGATATATTTGTAATGCTAAAAGCTAGTGTAAGAACTAACCAAGGGATGTTCTATGGAAAACATAGTTTAGTGCTATTATTTATGAAAATAACACATAGATTTTTGTCTGTAGAAAATTATATACAAGACAAGATAGCTCAATTAAAACAGACCCTGTATGTTCATTAAATGTGCTTCCAAAACTAGTTTTAATTCTTAACATATTACATTTATTATTTGATCTATTTTATTTTGGGCAAGGTATATTTTAATTACAAGCTTTCTGTTTATAACTTGTGAATGATAAAATAAACTAATTTAAAAAGCGACAGCTTTCATGCTTTTAAATTAACAAAAGCGGTGAAAAAAATAAACATGCCTTAATTTTTTCTAGCTCCCATATTCTTGCCTAAAAAAAAATAAAAACTAAATTAGTAATGGAATGAATCTTGTACACTTATGGTTTTTTTAAAGTGATTCTAAAATATACCATAACATTTCTCTTGGTGTTTATTTAAATAAAATATATGCAGTGAAGAATGGCGACAATAAAGGAAGGAATTTCACATACCTGATTTAAAGACAAAAAATAGGGCCGGTATTTTATTTCGTTTTATATGTAGGACTATTCACGGAGACGTTAAAAAAAGTTTGTTAAATACAAATAGCGAGCTACCTTATGTTACATATTACTTTATTTTCTCTTAATAAAAAAAATTTGTTCACAGTGCATACATTTTAGAATCATCTGTATATGAACGGTAAATATAAATAATATCCACATTTCTAACGTTAAGTGTACATATTTTATTATAAAGTTATTCTACAACATCTATTTGATGAACTAGTATTTGGCTTTAAGATGGTCATTTAACAACAATAATACCAACGCGATATTTTATTTGCAGGATGTCGGTAATTTTACGTCCAACTTGAAGATTAAAAACCTCAATAACTTTATGTATTATTTATGGTTGTAGCACCCTGTAGCTGGGAATGCAAGTTTGTGGTAAAATAGGTGACCACATGAGATCAGCTAAGACAGAAGTCAGAGGGGAAAGAGGCAGTGTAGATAAGAAAAGGTAGAACGACGCTGTTTTAACAGGGAGTCGGCTGAGGACCTGAGATAAAGACTGACAAGTGACAATGATGACGCAGCTCTTAGGACTAGTACATTTTTTAGCTAAAAATTTAAATAAAAATTTACCGTTAAATGTAAAGCCAGGCACTTAAAGACATTTTAAAAAGTGAGCTAAAAACTAGTGAGTGCCTTTGAGATGACAGGTGAGTTATATTAATTAATGTTTATTTAATTTTTCTGTAAAACATGATCTCTAGAGTGACGCTGAATTCATAAAAAAAGTGAAAACGACTGAAAAAAAGCATCCATTTTTCTCTTTCTCAAATATTTTGTCACTTTATACAGGGTTTTATTTAACAAAGTTATTGAAGTTTTTAAGTTCAAATTTATTTATCATTTATAATACTTAGATTAAAAAAATATTTTTTAACTTTAATAACTTTAATATTTATTGAGTCATTGAACAAATATGCAGTAGCTCGATGTATTTCGCTCGATGTATTTCGCGCAGTAAAATACAAAATTATCAATAACTCAAAAACTATAAAAGATGAGTATAGGAAACCTTAATACAAATCGGTGCAGAATAAAATTCTACATCAGAAACTGTAAAAACAGGGTGTTCCATTTAAAAAAAAAATACTTTTTGACATTTGAAGTTTGCCAAAGTTGGCAGTAAATTCTGACCACCCTGTAAGCAATCTTTTAGTTACACCGTAGGGTACTTGTATGAGTTTGAATAGAAAATTTCTTAATCTGCAATGTGATAAGAAGATATCGATTTCTTTTCCGGGATAGAAATCGTCAAAATTTTGCAAAAATATTAATTATCACAGAAAATAGATTTAAGGGTACACAAACCCGAGCTAAAATTTTATGAGGAATCCAAAAATGCACTAATATACGGGGTGTTCCATTTAAAATAACAAATTCTGGTGACAGTTCCGGTATAAGCGGAAGTGATACAAAGTTGAAAATATTTTCGTTAGATACCCGACAGATCCCCAGAAACGTATAATACCCATTTTCCATGAATAACCCTGTATATATATTACAAATTCCAGACACTCATCATTCTCACAATGACCATCTAGTAATGCAACTACAGTTATACAAATGTTATGTATGTATATGTAATAATACACTTGAGTAGTATCCCCTTTTAAAAAGTTATAGACATACCTGAAAGTTGTCTGTTGTATCTGTGGATTCTGGACTAGATTCTGCCTGAGTTTCATCTAATTCTGAAGGTTCATATGGAATACCTACATCTAAAAATTAATGAAATAATCAGCTCAGTACGCAGTGGGAATAGTTTAAAAAAATAAACATATAGCCACTCAAAATATTACAACAAACACAAATGCATATTTTTTTGTTACTTTCCTGAGTTACTTTATGAAAGGCGAGACTGTTTTCAAACAAGATAAAGATGTAATATATGTAACAGAATGCACTGAGAAAAAATATTAATGCATATAAGTAATAATTATTTAATTTATTTCGCATGAAATTTAAGAACAAAAATATTCGTAGGAATTATATTAATTCTATTCGGATATCAAATAGTGACAAATTTCTTTTTATAAACAATAATTAGGTAAATACATTACTATTTGATGTCACCCTGTAACTAAAAGCCACATTATTTATTATTTGTTATGATAATTATATTATTTATACTAATGATGGGTGTTATAATTCTAAATTTAAACAAACCATCAAGGACAAAAACATGCAGATAACAAATTTCTGATGTCCATTATCGTTTGTTTACAATTTTATTGAAATTCAATAAATTTATAATTTTAGTAATAATACATATCTACTTTCATATTCATATACAGAGTGGCCATTATCTATCTCCTTTCATAGGTAACTTTATTTTCAGAGCTACAAAGTCAGTTAAATAGGTAAAATTGAAAATATAGGTTTTTTTTTAAATTTTAAATAACTTCAAAATCGTTAATCCTAGAAAATAAGTAAATATTGTTATCAATAGATATTTTTATGTAGAATTCAATAAACCTATTGCCACTTCTGTACTTCCATAGCTGACACGATTTCTAAGACGCAACATAAACTTGATTTTTTTAAATAGAACCCACATCGCATCTACTCTGAGAAGCATTTTTTATTAATACTTACCGCTACATATATATCTCAATATGGACTCTGCTCCAGTCTCTGCAACAATACTGGGCGGATAAACGAAACCTTCAGAGTCGCATTCTAATAAATTCAACCTCTGACATTTGCTGATGCTTTTTGGTAAGCATTTTAAGCGACTATTTCCAGAAATATTTAAATGTGTTAGGTTGACTAAATTTCCAATATTTTCAGGTAATATTTTTAGAACATTATAGGACACATCTAATACTCTTAAATTTATTAGTTTGGAAATATTTTCAGGCAGTTTCTTTATTTGATTGTTATTTACATAGCACTCCTAAAAAATATATTAGTAATTATCGGTAAGGGATCTTCATATCTCGTAGGTATATATAAACTGCAAATCTACTTGAATTAGCATTCTTCGCGACCAGAAACAAAACTTACCCGTAAGTTCTTTAATAAATATATATCTTCAGGAAGGGAATGAAAACAGTTGCTACTTATGTTTAAACATTTCAAGAGGTTTAAATCTTTCAACTGACCTCCTCCTGACAACGATGAGAGACAGTTGTTTTCTAATCGTAAAGACTCCTTTAAGAACACTCTACAGAGGGAATATATACCACTGGGAACATCACGTAGATTACAATCTGATAAATCAAAAACTGGTTCTGGGTTCTCTCGTGCCTGTTGAAAAATAAACAACGAGCAATAAAATGTTTGCACTCGTTTTGTATTGAGGCTAGTTTCTTACCAGATATAGTTTATGTTCCAATTTGGCCTTATTAACTTGCTTACTTTTTCGAAACATAATTATCAACAGGGGAATGGATATCACATATTAAAAAAGGCACAGTTTAAATTTATTAAGTAGTGGTCAAGAAATCATCGATCAAATTAGTGAAAGGAAACGATTACTTAAATTGCGTTATTCGTCATCATTTATACAGCCTTTAATTAACTCATCTTTTCTTATTTATTTTGCATTAGCATCGAAACGTCATTACCCTTTACCTGCTGTCACTTGTCAGTGGCAGAACATTTGACAGATCTCGCTTCTGTCTTCTGTCATTTCTGCGGAAAATGAAAATATACACATAGGCGTAACTTATACTCTTAGAAAGGGGTTTAGAGAACAGATAATTTAATCTTCGAGCATTTTGAATAGATAGAGCCGATAGAGGAGTAATGTCTAATTAATATATATGACATGTTTGTGGTCAAAATGTGGAAAAGTTCATTAGAGTGAGACTATGAGTTTTTAGAAAACGAAATGTAAACAATGGGTACCCATAATACTAGGAGAGCCGTCGACACGAGTAATATCCATGAAAAATATTTAATTCGAGTCAAAGAAAACAAGTTTTATGTATGAAGGATAGTCCCAGGATGTTGCGGAAAGGGTGAAAATTATTTTTCAGTGGGTAAAAAAAAATTACGGCGATCAGACAGACTGGCTATATTTTTTATGTACTTTGCGCCTCAAAGGCTTTTTTCCGGGCGAGTGTCGAGTGTCGGCGCGTGGCGTCGTATTTTATAGGTGTCTTCGTGTCGGGAAAACCTTTTAGGCTATATTTCGTAGCGATCCTTCGAGAATTGTGTAAAGTTTGTGAGATTAGAAAGGGATTCGAGAACAATGACCGCTTCAGGTAATTTTGTAAAATTTAACCCATAAGTTCAAAATTTTCGTCAAAACGTCAAAATTCCACTTTTTCGTTCGCTCCTACTGCCTCGAAAATCGCAGCGAGACCGTACGATTTACGATGTAGTTCTAACTAGTTGGGCCCTCTACCTTGGAATTCTTACTTACCAAAACGGTGGCCCGGCGGCGAAAATGTCGTTGCTCAATATCCATAAGCGGCCGACCTCAGGTAATCAAATAATGACCCATTTTTTTTACATCTTCCTTCGATCACTTATTTCGCTCCTTTAGTAACGAAATATGTTTTTTTTTTCATATTGACAATATGAATTGTTGGGAAAAAAAAATAAAATTCTCGTGACCTAGTGTCGCGATGAGGTCGAAAATCCTGGTCGAGGGCTCTCCAACTAATATATAAATTTGAAATAATTGACCCTTCTGCACAAATTCTGTGCGCGTCGATGGCGGCAGAAAATGGCACTTTACTTGTTTCTTTATTCTGTGGTTACTTCAATAAAAATCAATGACGTGTATTATTAAAAACAAAAGATGTGCTGCATTTGTGTTGGTTAAACTGTAATGCTTGTAGTGCTGCACTTTTTAGTTCAATGCATAATAATTAATATTCCTAGATTTCCCAGATTAAGTTTGCACTGTTTGCGGAGAAGTGGACGTGTATTTAGTTTGTGATTTATATCTAGATCTGAACAAATCTAAAGGTAAACATTTACCATGTTTTATGTATGTTAACAATTAGATTATTTTTACGATAATATAATTTACATGTGTCTAACTACCTATCATGTACCTAATTAATTATAGCTTTGTGGTGGTGGAGCGATTGCCGGCCGGTTATAATTCAATACAAGTCGCAAGAAACTATTATAGAGTGTTATAGTCAAAAGGGTTAAGTTTCGACTTTTGTTTTGGGGATAAATGTCATTAAAATCATAAAATTTAAAATAGAGGGCATTGATTACCTACTGTCATGTAATTTAAGAACCAAATGAAACCGGCAATTTTGTTCTATCGTCCTATCGATAACCTCTTAATAGGAAACTATGGGCGAGTTGCTTATTTAACCGGTTGATCCACCAGATGTGTTTTATCTCTTTCTAACCTCGGAGATAGAACGAGATAAAACACATCTGATGGATCCACCGGTGAATAAAGCAACTCGCCCTATATAATGAGTATAATTAGCAATTTGTTATAAACCAGATTTTGTATGCAAGTCCATAGAGGGAATAAAAATATTTTCTATTTATATATTATTGTCAATTGTCAACGTGGTCAACTTCATGCTTCCATTTTCCATTCGGGGAACCACGGATACGGAAGAGTTTTCTATAGGAACGATAAAACCACGGCGCCATCGTGCGGTTGTTTTGAGTTTACATTTGTTGACGTGCGACAAGCAGCGTCGCCACTGTCGCTCATGCTCGACACCCTTTTGCTGTTATCGTGGGGAAAACCCAAAGCACTAAAGACATCTTCGACCATAAGGGAAAATGTTTTGTGTAAAATTAAAATTGATTTAATCAAAAACAAATAAAGTTGTTCGTATTGTTCACATGCGATTTTATTTCTTATTTTACATGGCAAGTCTTCATCTTAAATTTTTTGATATCAATTTCTAAAATATGCGGTGGTTTTATGCCTTCGGGCCATGTTTACTTGTGGTGCCTTTCGCCATTTTTTTATATGAATATGTCATACTTATTAGGGATTTTTTTGGGAAAAAATAACTAAAAGGAAGGAGCGATTTTTAAAAATAGGTACAGGGTGTTTCCTATAACGTTCTCACCCCAATTTTTTGGTTTGTCTTTAGAAATAAAATAAACGAATTTAACGTTATAAATTTAAGTTATAACTTATGGCAACAAAGAAACAATTGAAAGTCAAATAAAAGTGTGGTAGAAAACAAAGTGATGTTTTTTTAAAGAAAGAAAGTATATTTTTACAATTTTGAAAAATGTTTAAATTCTCTTTCCAAAAATATAACATAACGTATATTTACCTTCATATGTATTTAGTAAAATACTGAAAATTGAAAAAATAATGATAATAATTACCAGTAATTTACTAAATATGAAGATAAATATGTGTTGTTATATTTTTGGAAAGATAATTTAAATCCGTTTTCAAAATTGTAAAAATATACAGGAAATTCCATTAAAAAAACATTGCCATGCCTTTTCTCACTTTTATTTAATTTTCAATTATTTTTTTGTTGAAATTTTCGAAATCCTTGGAAAAAATAGTGCAAGTTACGTTAAATATTTTTATTTTAATTTCCAAGACAAACCAAAAAATTGGAGTGAGAACGTTATAGGAATCACCCATCACCCTGTACATCTTGAGTTTTATCATAGGAATACGCATTTATTTTCTTTACATTTCACTTCCTAGGGATTTTTATTTTAAAATCGTTTTTTTTTTGTTTTATTACGTTACATAACCTAAAAAAAAAAAATTAAAGAAAAATATATTTTTTTCTTTTCTTGACAACTTTACCAATAATTAGAGGATTTTAATCAAATTTTGGGAAAAGATATTCTTTATGACTAGATATATTTAACTGGACCAAATATCATTTAAAAATTCTTATTACAAGAGCTGCAAAATGAATTTAAAAAAAAACTTTGCTTGTTGCATTTGGTAAAAATTTGATTAAACGGGTAAAGAATTGGCGTATGTTTTGATATGAGTTATTTTGAAAAAACTGAATTTTCGGATCTTCAATTTCTGGCATTAAACTGACAAAATGTCTTTCAACAACTGAAAAAGTTTTTAAAATTTGATGAATCAGGACCGTATTTAAAAAAATTAAGTCGAAAAAAATTGGTAACGTAATGTTTGTCAGTTTGTCATTAAAAGTTGATAAAAAGATGTTTTGTCAGTTTCGCTCAAACTTTAGTTTTAATGCAAGAATAAAATAGAATTAAAAATCCAAAAATTCAGTTTTTTTAAAATAACTCGAAAACGAAAAATCATGTCAAGGTTTTCTAGGCATCATTTTGTTACTTCTTTAATTACGCAAATTTTTCCCCATTTTATCTAATTTGTATTTTGTATCTCTTTCTATTAACAAGATATTTTTTTAAACAGGGTGTTTCAGTTAACATTCCCACAGCCGATATCTCGGAAACAAAAAAATATATTAATTTTATTCTGTAAACGGTACTAGATTTCTATTCTTAATGCCTTCTTCAGGAAAATTTACTATTATGACATCACCAGAGATGGCGCTGCAGTTCAAACATATTTTTCGATCGAGGAAGCTTTGAAACATATGCCATTCGACTAAGAACTAAATTTTCTGCAAAATTGTTTTTATTCGAAAAAGCAGTAGTTTTTGAGATATTTTATTTTTTAGAATTGTATACGTTTTTTTAATTGCTGTAACTGTTTTAATTTTTAATATTGGTTTTCAGATGTAGGTTCTTGGTAATTTTTTTCCCTCAATTTTAAACAATTTTCGATAAAATCGGAAATGATATTTAAAAAAATGTACCACCTGTAAATAATTCTCTTATAGCTGGTGAAAAAGTTACCAAGAATCTACTTCCGTTACAGTTACAACAATTTAAAAATTATACAACACTAAAAATTTAGACAAAAAAAAATTAATTAGGTATTTCAAAAACTACTGCGAATCTTTTTTTGAGTAGGAACAATTTGGCGTAAAATTTAGTTCTTAATCGAATGGCATATGTTTCAAAGCCTTCTGGATAGAAAAATACTTTTAAACTGCAGCGCCATCTGGTGATATTGTTAAAGAATTTCTTTCTTTTTTTAGCAAATGAATAAACACGTATTTTGTAGTGCGAGGGTTTGTATTTAAATAAAAATAAATTTTTTAAATAGATTAAACATTTAAGTACATTTTTTAATCAGTAATATAAGCATTTTTCTATTTTTATTTCTATTGAAATACTTTTCTTTAATGCACGTTTTGAGCTACAAAAAACTTTTTACAAACCTTTAAAAAATGAATAAAAAATACAAGTGTGAAATTATTTCTTTTTTATATACGTTTTATCTTTAAAAATCTAAAATATTGGGAAAAAAAATTAAAAAAATACACAAGAAACTATTAATTTTCGGATTTTTCTCCGTAATTTCAAAATTAACGAAGGGAATTAGTGATCTAATGTGACCACCCGGTGCAATGGTCAATGTTCCCCATCTTTGTTGCTTAATACTGTTTCAAGATATATGACGCAAAGGTGTCGTCATCGGTCAAAAAATGGAAGACAATTTCTTGATCCCTTGTCATCATAAATCTCCCTTTGGACCTATTAAGGACGTCAGACGTCAGCTATATTAATTTTTACTGCTGTGGTTCGAAGAGCGCAGAAAAAATGCAACACACACTCTTACCAGACTTTTCTACCAAGACCAGGTTAGTAACCCTTTTGAAATACTAATTGTTGTGTTGCTGCTATCGCTTGTCACTTTTGAATGCGAAACCGGGACGCAGAGGAAGTTTGTGTAAGTCTACACCGGAAGGAATCAACTATTGATTTTCTGTTATTGTTTTTTTATGCCTGTTTAATAATCGACGCCGAGGAAAATTGGGACACGCTTTTTGTATCTTGGCGCCGGCGACTTAGTTTTTTTAATTTTTAAGGGTGTTCCAGATTTGAAGGTTTAAGAGGGCACATTGACTCGAATAAAAAAATTGGTAGAAAAAATAAGAAATTTATGTAAATAAAAGCAAAGATGTAAGTATGTTTTTATTTTGTCTATACAATATAATTGCTTTATTAATTGGCCTACGGTTTTTGCAAAATACATATTTTACCGACACCGGCGCTAATTTCGTCAGCAAGTATCCGGCGCTTCTTCTGCAACGACCACTGAATTTTTCCTGCTCAATCTGTATTCAGTGGGCGTCAACATTCCTCTCAGGATCGTATCGAAAGAAACGCTGATTCCTTTGTCTATCATCTTGCAATACATGTCCCAACATTGCTTTTCTTTTGGAGACTCGTATTTTGTTTCTTCTTTCGGTTTTACCTCATCCTGCTGATCCTGATTTTCCGGTGCTGGTTCCTGCTGGTTAACACTCGCGACGTCAGGCGCGGCAGGTTCTGCGGCCTCTGCGACAATTTTGGATTTAATGTCGACAGCAAAATTGGCATTGCTGGTCTGTTTGTCACTGTCGTCGGTGAATTCGGGCTGCACCTCGTGTTCCGGCTGCTCGCAACTGAAATCACAACATTAAGTTTAGAGAATTTGTAGGTTGAAATGTTTGGAATAGCAGGGTTTAAGTTTGTTGGAATAAAGTGGGAATATACGCGTAATGCAGGGAAATTTGACGTAAGTTATTTTTTCAAGTTTTGGGTCATTGTAAGTTTGTACTCATAAAGCAGAAACTTGAGTTGAATTATCGTTTTCAGTTAGTCAGGGGTGTACCTCAAGTTCTGCGTTTAACCCCTTCCATGTTCATGTTAACAAAAGAAAAAAAAAGTATATTTATTTTTTATTTTTTTCATTTAGAAATTTTTTTATTTGTTGTTTCAAGTTTCGTCGACAGTTCGGTGATGTAATATACAGGATGATTTACTGAGAATTATCACCGCTATTTTTTCTGTTTTAAAATTGCAAACACTTTTTTACAAATAATTTAAAAAATTGATGTGAAATTAAAACGAGCAGTTCGTGACAAAAATATCGAATTTTACAGCTGCGGAAACTGGATTATATGGAGCAAGGACCTGTCGTAAAAATTCAGTACCTACCACTACACTACAAAAAACGTTTCCAGCAAAATATGGAACAGGTTAATATACTAACGAGTCCAATCAATCTGGGCGGTTACTCCCACTACTGCTTGTGGCAGTGTTCTTTTAAGTTATCGACGTTCCAAAGTTTGAAATGATCGGAAGTGGGGCGTGCAAAAACAATAAATCATCAAAGCTTCTCAACATTTTCGTGATGGGTAAGGTTCTGTAGAGATATCGCTAGGTCGTCCTCGAATGTCTTCTTGCACTTTTCCTTAATATGTAATTGTATTAGGGCAAAATTGGGAGCACACACTTCGTGCTTATTGTTTTATCGTGATTGCCATCTTCACACGCCAAATTAATTTATGACTAAATTGTTGTACCGAAATGTTAACGTAACATTAATGACAGTAAAGACGAGTTGAGTTGCTACTTAATCAACGGGGTGCGAATTATGCCTTTATTGGTTTTAAAACTTATTAAATACAAAGACAATTTTCAAAATGGTGATGAGGGGTTTAACCTCGCATCGGATTTCTGTTTCTATTTAGAGACAGACCGATCTGTATATAGGGTGATTCAGGTTTAATCTTGACTTCAGGAATTAATAGAACTCGCCAAAATAATGAGGGTTGCTCTGATAAAGTGTAGACCAAAAACGCTTCCTCTCCGAGATAGATGGCGCTAAATTTTACCACTTTAAAAAGTTTTTTAAGAAATCACGGAAACGAAAAGGGCCACTATCGGTCACTCGGTTGGTCATAGGTATTATTTAGTGTTGCAATTGTAATAATTCTCACACGGGGTGACGATTTTTAAAGGGGGCGTGCACCCTAAAACCCACCCGAAATTTTTCTGCTGCGCCACTGGTTAAATTTGGCTTTAAAGATTAAATTGATCGTCCTTTTATAAGATATTTCTATTCTTATGGTTTTTCCATATTTCTCTTTATTTTTGAGATAATTGACAAAATTTGACACAGCACCGTTGCGTAAATTTTATTTAAAAAAAAAATGCCAAGAACCTCAAAAATTCTTTTTGAATTTTTTTAAGTTTCGGGTCATTATAAACATAAACATAGATATTAAAAAATATGAAAAATTATGCAAATAAACTTTGAGCAACTAACAATGAAATGTGTGAATTTGATAAGCAAGCGATTTTTTAGCTTTTAATAAGAATAAGAAAAAATTAAAAGCTTTAAAATAATTAAATATAATATTAAACATTATTATTTTTTATTGAGAATCTAAATTTGTCATCGCATTTTTCAAGGCATCCTATACTCAAAAGTTACAAAAATCAACTTTGATTTTTCTTATGGACGCCGTATTTAATTTTCACATTTTTAAAAGAGCGTTTTTTTCTGATTAGGATGATATATCATATGTTAAGGTCAACTTTTACATTTGGCTCCAAATTTCAATAACATCAATTTTACGAAGAGTGCTTTGGAGAAACCAACACTTTTGTTTAATAAACAAAATTTTGACAGTTCAGTGAAATCTAAAGTTTTGGCGTTCACATTTTCCACAAGTTTACCTAGAGAATTGAATTAGGAACAAGAGGATAAACTAGAAATTTAATATTCTCATAGAAGCAAAATAAAAATTAATGGAAAGAAATAGATAAAAAAATTATATTATATTTCTATTCAGAAATGTGAAAATCCAATATGGCGCCCATAAGAAAAACCATAGTTGACTGCTGTAATTTTTGAGTCTAGGATGCCTTGGAAAATTCAACGACAAATATAGATTCTTTGTAAAAAGGTGCCTTTAAAATATGTTGGTTAAAAATATCTGGTTTTATCGGTTTTTGTTTAAAAAATAAAATAGAAAGTCACCGTTTTCCAATTTTTTTCAATAATTCAAAACTAAAAAAGGTACCTAGCCCAATTTCTCTCTCTGATAACTGATCACCATGAAACATGAAAATCCACAACTTTGCTCTGATTTAACCAACCCCGTATCTCGTATAATAAGTAACCGAGATGCCCAGCTTGGGCAGTTTTAATCATCTCCCGATGATGCCAACTTGGTTGGCGAAACGCGCGTCGAGTGTGTGCAAAAGTGTTTTGGTGTGTGTGGAAAACTACTCCAAGTGCATGCTTGGGGTCGAAAAAACGTATACGAGGGGCAGAAAAAAGTATGTTTTTTTTTAATGGAACACTATATATAGTTTTACATATTTGGATTCGCCTCGTCCTTCTGATTACAAATATATATGACACTTATATATTTGCTATAAAAATGGCGTAAATAATTGAATTTAAACTTAGGGCGTTTCCTTTAGGAAAAAAAATTAACTGCATGTTATTTTTGATATTTTAAAACTAGTACAGCATAAATAAATTGAATACCTGAAGAAAAAAAAGCTAGTTAAAAATCCGAATAATTATTGTACTTATTTGTTTGAGAACCACTTATAAAATATTGCTAGCTGCCAACAAATTCTGTTTAGCTTCACCATAAATTAATTTCATGTCCACAATTTTAGAATTCGAATAAACATGACGACGGCCATGATCTTCTTCGTTGTCATCCATAAACACACACCTCGACACATACACTTAAAATGGGGTACAACTGTTTCCAATGGCTGTCAAACATTTTATTGTGATTTTATTTTAAGAAATGATATGAGTATATCTGTGTAAATAATCACTTTTGATTGGAAGAAATTCGTCATTAGATGTATTTGACTATGAGTTTTTATCTGTTAAATTTTTTTCCTAAAGTTCAGTAACACCCTGTATACCTATAAAGTGAGTGTTTTCTTTGGACGTAACCACATTTGATTTTAGTCAGAGGCGTCCGATTCTAGGATGGAAAAAGATTACGCATTTCAATCATAAATAGCTCAAAGTATAATATATGAAAAATATTTATTTGCATAATTTTTCATATTTTATAATACCTATGTTTATAACGAGGTTTATAAAGACCTGAAATCAGTCAAAAACGTCCTTTTGTTAAAAAATTCATAACTTCGCAAATATCAACTTTATCGCAAAAAGTACAGAGACATTTATTTTTTGTGGGGTACCAGAGAAAAAAATAAATAAATACTGCCTCGTCTATACTGTTTTGTTAAATAAAACGATAGAAATAAATTTGCCGTCATATCTAGTTTTGTTATCAGTGCATTAATTGCAAAACATGATAGTACTGATAAAATTGAAATGTACCTATAATTATAATGATTACAGAGAAATACTTTTCTGTTGATAATAGTGTGAGTTTTTATACTGTTGAGACTAGTACGTGCGTTTTTGGTAAGTTAACTTCAGTAGGTATTTATATTTAAAAACCTACCATGTAGAAAAAATGAAAGAGAGCAACGATATTATAGTCTTTCGAATACATATCCCTGTGTATCTCTTGTTTCTGTATGTGCATAATATTTTGTGTAGTAGCCTAGCCTGTCGGTTGTTCTCACGTAGGTAGTTCACTTGGCTTACCAACTTCCTGTGTGAATCACAGGCCACATACTACATAAACTGGGCACGTCGGGCACGAAACAAAGTCAACGATCAAAGAAATTTTATTAATAGTTAGATTAGCTTAAGTACCAACTTCAAGTAGTCGACATTTTCTTCACAGTGCTCTGGCATAAGTAGGTATAGTAACTTATGTTTTACTGCTACAGTTTCTACTCAAAGACGCGTGGTTCCTTATTTTCTTGTATTTTAGAATGTAATAAAAAATTCAGCAATATACAGGGTTGCTCATTAGTGAGTTAAAGACTCATCGTAAGAGTCTTATTAAAATAATTTGACAACTATTTTTGTGCTAGTTTAAGTAGTGTAATGCCAAAATGCGTAGATTTTAAAAGTATTTTAAAATATACGGGGTGATTCCCTATAGCGGAAATCCTTAATGTATTTTTTTAAACATGCATGTTTGAATTTGGCGTAAAATTATCTTTATACCCACGACTATTAAATAATGCATTATGTATGTACTTCCTCAAGCATTATTCCCTGCAGTGAATAATGATTTCATTATTCACTGCAGTGTATAAGGAACAAGGTTTGTATGACAACGTATCGGATATTTGTTAAAAATTTTACTAAAGTGGTCATGACATGTAAGTCAAAGCACGAAATTAATTGTAAACGACGTTGACGTTTAAATTTAATATATGGCAGGCCGTTCTTTTGACACATAACGGCCTGCTCATAAAAAATGTTAAAAATAAATTTAAGTATTTAGTCCTTAGTTGGTATTACTGTTTATTTTCTATAAGGCTGGCTGGCTGGTTCCTTTTAGAAAAGGTTTGCCAACCACACAACATTATATATTATAACAAAAGAGAGTTGGTTGTTGTTTATGTTATACATCTATGCATGTATGAAGTTGGAATAAAAACTTATATACTTTAACATTGCCCATTTTATCAAACTTATCATTTATAAATTTCTTCAGTAAAAGATTTAGTCAAAAATATTTAATAATCTTTGATAAAATAGGGTATTCTACTCTCATATAATGGTTATTATTCACTTGGGTGATTTACGACACTCGCCTTCGGCTCGTTTCGTAAACTTATGTGGCATTGCCGAGTTAGTAGAGATAGTGCCCCGCCCTTGTGACAGGCTTAAAAAGATTTTGTCTTCAAATTCCATTTACCTGAATCGGTTAAATGCTTAGTGAAATATTTCCAAAAAGCTATATTTGTGGGCCCGTGTACGGGCCTTAAAAACCGGAATTGCCCAAAACAAAAATACACTCATCTTTTTATTTTTAGACCTTTATACAGGGTGATTCACGAGGAAAGGGCCATATTGTTATGGTAGTTTTAGAGTTCACTTTGGTAAAATTGAAATGGCTATTAAAAAATGCCAGAGCCTTTATTTAATTAATACAGGGTGATTTATGGATTTTGCCCAACATGTCTTAAGGTTATAACTTGCCGGAATCAGCTGGTATTTTGGGTGTAGTACACACTACTGATTGTTTTACATGCCATACTCAAAAATAGAAAATTCCAGGTCCGTATTAAGACATTTTTATTTCTAGTGCTTATATGAAAAAAATTGTACGTAATTTTTAAATTCTAGCACCAAATTTGCTGTCTTATTCTCTTAATCCAAAAAATATCTGTCTCTATATAGGGTAATTTGAATTTTTTTTCAGATAATTCGGTGGCTAATTTCCTAGGCGAGCAAAATAAACTCAGCTACGTTGTGGCATAAAATTTACTCCAAATCGCGTTTTTTTTAAATATGTATGTAACCGTCTGTCTGTCATAATAATTTGAGAACGTTTCAAAAGTTTTTCTTAAATTGTAAAATTATTTCAAGGTTATAATAATCGTTTAGGAAATATTCATTATTTGTTTGTGGAGTGCCAATTTTAAAAATAATTATAAAAGGATGTAAATATCGTTTTAACACCAGAATTTTATATTTAATCTCACGTATTGTGAGTGATATTTTGCAGTAATTTGCAACCTGTGTTTGCATTCTATAAATCATGCCTTATCGAATTCATGACTGTGAAGCGAAACAGAAGGTCCTTTTTAATGAACTGCTCGCTCTACTTACCTACCTATTTTATTTTCCGGGACAGTTGGCATGTACGGGGTGGTTCATTTTCGTGCCTCATAATTGGGAAAGAGATACAGGGTCGGTTAAATTATGACAAAGTTGCGCAATTTGAGGCTTATGCTGTGTTGCAATTTGGAAAATTCCGAATACTTTCGGAAATATCCGGAAAAAATCGAAATTTCATAATATCTTATTTATTTTTTTCTGACGTTATTTGAAAACAAGTTTTAAAACGAATAAGACTTTGTCGGTGCCACTTTTTATCCTCTACAAGATGACGCTGTCAAATGTGAAATCCGACGTTTCGTCAACTTATTTTTTTAATTACGGACCTGGATTTATTATTTTATTTTTTGTTACCTTTGGGCTCCATAAAAGCTCTATGATCTATCACAAATTTTGATTTTCAAACGTTTCGATGACAAAAACTGACATTTTCCGTATTCTTTAAAAATATTTAATACGACACAAATTATTATTTTTTTTAATTCTAAATTATTAAGGTAAAAAATAAATATCAAAATTTATGATACTGATAAAAAGCTATATTTAAAACCGAAAATAAATTATAATTATAACTAAAGCACTTATTGTAGGTAACTAATTTAAGTTACAATAGTAAATACGAATACAGAGTGTTATTGGAACTTTGGAATAAAATTAACTGCATGTTATTTTTGATGTTTTAAAACAAGTACAGCATAAATAAATTGAATATCTGAAGAAAGGAAAGCTAGTTAAAAATCCGAATAATTATTGTATTTGTTTGAGAACCACTTATAAAAGATTGCTAGCTGCCAACAAATTATGTCTAACTTCACCATAAATTAATATCATGTCGACAAGTTTAGAATTCGAATAAACATGACGACGGCCATGATCCTCGTTGTCATCCATAACACACACCTCGACTCATACACTTAAAATGAAGCACTTACAACTGTTTCCAGTGGCTATCAAACATTTTATTGTGATTTTATCTAAAGAAATGAAATGAGGATATCTCTGTAAATAATCACTTTTGATTAGAAGAAATTCGTCATTAGATGTATTTGACTATGATTTTTTATCTGTTTAATTTTTTTCCTAAAGTTCAATAACACCCTGTATAATAATTTTTATATATTTTTTATACAGGTTAGTTGTTTCTATGGAAACTAAAATAGAATTTAGTATCATGACGTGGTAATTGTTATAATTTGTCTATTTGTCGTATTTTAAAAAATTATAATATTGGATTTTTGTAATTTTGAATGGTGATACAAAAAATTTTGTATATGACACGTGACTAAATGGTGCTTTTTTTACTTGTGGTTTACAGCGCTCGCCTTCGGCTCGTACTATAAACTCCACACTCGTAAAAAAAACTCATATTTAGCCACTTGTATAAAATATTATTTTTGGTTTTAGAGAAAAAAATAAAAAACATTTTTCCATTCTAAACAGAAATATTTTAAAATAAATTTGAAAATATTGTAAATAATAATTTTCTGCCTTATTTGTAAAAGACGTATCATAAACAATATTTAAAATAACAAAACAGCAACGAAAAGCAAAAGAAAAAAATATTTTTTTAAATAGGAAATTGCAAAATTTCGGGGCGTAAAATAAATAATTTCGAACATGACGTAATAACATAAATTGACGCTAATTAAAACCTTTATAAGAAAACATTAACACAGTTCATGTACAGGGTGAAGTTTTTCAAAAACTTTTCTTTCTAAATATCAGGATGTACGCACATTTAAAGGCCTTAAAATATCTACAATTGTTCTCTATATATTTTCGAAAATTTTAATTCTTTATGAAATTCTCTATATTACTATACAGGGTGAATCTTAGAGTGGCGGCCATATTTTTGGGGTTAATAGTACTAGTTGTCATGAACATGAATCCGATTTTTTTTTTGTAGGTTGTAAAATGGCCGAGTTATGAATTTTTTTTAAAAATTCGCGATTCATGTATAATTCTTGTAATTCTGGCGCCGCTGGGCAAGCACTTGCTGCATTACGTGTGGCTGGTCGACAGTGTTGCCAAGTGTAGATGATATAAAACCAATCGATTACATTTTCACTTTTCATTAATAATCCAGAGATACCCAATCACGAGAGAGAGATAAGGGTACCTAGTGAAAATGAAAAATTTATTAATTCAATTGGATAAACAGGTTTATTGAAATACGCAGTTTTAACTTCCATAATGAAAATTGTAATACAAAACAAAATGAAAAAGCCGGCTGCATAGTCTGCATAATTTTTATGACACAAAATGAAAAAGATTTTAAAAACAGAATTAGTTTATAGGAAATTTACCACCCATCAGCTGTTAGAGTCGCTGAACTCTTTACAAACTATGACACTGACCTAGTTACAAGCAGGTGCATTAACAAAAAAGAGCGATAAAAAAAAAGGTTCTCCTGAAATGCAAAAGCCGCACACGGCGAAGCGTGCCAGTTGTTTTTCTATGTTTTAGTTTTAGTTTTTAGTGTTAGTGACCAGTCAGACAGCAGCTAGTGTGGTTTTTTGTGATTATAAAATTAAATAGTTTTTAGTCAAATTTATAAAAGTGGAAGTTTTGTGTTTGTGTTTAATAATTGAGTGAGGTGTACCTTCTACGTGTGTGTAGTTTTATTTTAGTGGTGTTTTAGAGGAGACTTTTATCTGTGGGGGCACATGAAAAGTTTGGTGTACACGACTCCTGTCAACAACGTTGAAGAATTACGGGAAATAGTAGAAAACGCTGCGAATCACATAAGGCAGAATACGGACTTCAATAAAGTTAGAGATTCTATGATGCGGCGAGATACAGCGTGTTTGGAAAATAACGGAGGACAGTTTCAACACTGCTATAAGAAATGCCGATCCAAGATAAGTAAAGATTTATTGTTATTAGAAAAAATAATTTTTTGTTCATTATTTGTTACTAAGTATTAAGTTTTTTAGTTATTACTTTTTTTATTGTTACACTCATGGAGAATAGTTTTTACTTTGTTATTGTTTAGATAGTTCATTTTATTTAGTTTCTTGTTTGCTTTACTATTAAATTCCCCGTATTTTATTTCAATCGTGAAGTTTGGCAACAACGCACTGTTCAAGACAGGCGTGTGCGTCTCAGTTATTAGACGTTACTTCTCGCTCAAGGATTGTTAACTAGAAAGGATCGCTCATCTCCATAAGCGCAACGTTGCCCACCCCCCACGCCTTTGGTACCGTTAGTGACGTGTGAACGGTTGAATTGTTGGTGCGGCGATATGTGGGCGCTAGTTGATTTCGCCACGGGTCGTTACAGTACAATACGATACGTTGCGTCGTCTCAGTGTTTTGGTTTCTTTCGACTCTATGAAAAGTGTGTTTTTGAAGGTGTTTTTTTGCAAGTTGCTTATTTATTTGACTTATTAACAATATATTTTTGATACGTTCAGTATAATTTGTGTTTGTTTATTTGAACTCTGTGGATTGTGAACTTTTTCGTGAATTCTATTTCTAAATACAATTACCTATGTTTTTATGGGTTTTAAAGCACTTTTAATTTTAATTTTTTAATTTAAAGTAACGAAGATGCCTGGTCGTCAATGTGCTGTAGCATCTTGTAAAAATAACAAATTGGCTTTAAAAAAAGCTGGTATTACGGATATCATTTTCCATTGTTTCCGTGTTGCACGGGATTTGGTATCCAGTACCATCAAGAAAGAATGGATTCGTCGCTGTAAGAATGCAGTTTCGTTTAATTTAAAAAACGCTTGGGTTTGCTCTAATCATTTTACCGAAGATGCCTATGAACGAGACCTTCAAAATGAGCTTTTAGGTAAAAAAAATTATATATTTTATTGAAATTAGGTCTACCTAAGTATTTTTTATTTTCTTTTTCTAGGTCTACCTTTGCATCGAAAATAAAAAAAAACTGCAGTTCCGACGCTAAACTGCTGGCAAAAAAAATTTCAAAAAAGGAAATTCAGTTATTCCCATTTGAAATTATATCAGAATTTTGTAAATTAAGAACAATCATAAAAATAAATTTCAATAATTTTCAGGCCAACCAGAAACAAAAATTGAAAAGGAAGAATAGTAATTCCTCAGATTCTAAAAGAGGGAAAACTCGTAAATTAAATAAAATAATAAATTCTCGCTAGCGCATTCCACTGGCGGGGTACCCAAATTCAAATAAAAAGAGTTTAAACAATATTCATTTTTCATAGCGCGTTAAAAAAAAAAAATTTGTAGTTTTGTGTTCCCATAGTTGAACGGAGTCGCCTCCTGTAAATATGGCCGCCACTCTAAGATTCACCCTGTATATGGATATCATAGTCTAAATTAAAACGGCAAACTAAGAGAAATCGCAGGAGATCAACTCGGTAAAAACTGGGTTTTAAGAGCGATGAAATGGAAATATTTTCACCATTATTGGAAGGAAATATAGGTTGCCATCTCGGTTGCCATTAAGAAAAACAAAGCCACTTCCTGCCCAGAAGAAATGCGACACCTTGCGTAATCGGCATTATTTTTATTTTGTAGAAACGAGGCACATTGCAAAAAATTGATTTATTTCTTTTATTGAACAAGATATTGGGCTTCCACCTACTAAATCATTCACTAAGAACTTGACACAATGACATGGATTTATGGATTTAACAGCACTTGGCAACCGAACTCTTCAAAACTGTCCACGGTTATTTTTTATTTGCTACAAATGCGTTGATCCTTTTCTATTTGCAAGGACTCTGGGAAGTACCGTCAGTTGCGATTACGGGTATCAAAATGAACTTACTTCATAGACGTCAATTTGGCTGACCACGACAAGCATCGGACCAGGGAGTAAATCGTCCTCATGTTTCTTATTGCCGGATCTCACAATACAAGCACTGAGGGGTTAGTTTTCTTTACATTTACGTTTTACGTTTACCAGGATACGATAAACAAACACCTGAACCGCTAGGCACGAAACGCGATGGCTCGAATGGCTCCTTGCGCCTTTCCACAAAAAACTGGATTTAGTGTGTGACATAAAAAGACACTAAGAATTCAGGTGAAATGTTTTTCTTCTGCTCTTAATGGAGACGTGAATGGTCGCATAAAGAAATCCGATATTTATTCTCGTAATTCCATATAAATTTGGCGTGTTAGGAGCCACTTCATATTTTTCCCAGTCATATACACCATATTTTATTGATATACCAGGCGAGTAATTATCCTCTGGCACGCCAAAGGTGAATCGACTTCGAAAGAAACTACGAGCTAGCTAGGCTTGAGATGTGTTTAGGGAGATTTATTAGGCTTTATTGACTGTTCTTGCATACCCAAACAGTCACTGTAATCAATTGCAACTACAGTTGCAGTGGCTCGAGTTGGCAGGTACCTTAATGGTGTTCTGCCTAAGATTTATGATAAACAACAGAAACTTAATAATGATTAAGCTATTAGCTATTTTGTTACGAGGTTGAGCATTTATTACTCTAAACCGATGTTTAGGTTGACAGATTTTTATGGCCAGGACTCCAAAATGTTATGTCGATTTCCAGTTTGGGCACATTGCGCGAGCAACTCAGGTTCAACGATTCAAATCATTATTTTTATGATATAGAGTGAAAAGTATTGTCAGTTGTTCGCGGACAAGCAGAAAGCAAAAAAATCGTGAATGGATTATATACAAAGTTTCTTCTTACATTTTTCCTAATTAGATTCGAACATCGAAGATATGCATGCATGCATTTTACCACGACATATTTGCCGTTGATGGAATCTATTATTCAGTTTTCTCGTTTGTATGTAAACTATGCGAAATTTTCACGCAAACCTAGCAATGAATCCACTTGGTCTTAGTAATAAAGGATCCATTTTATGAGTATTTCGCTTCTCCTTGTTTTAAACATTGTCCGTGGTTGGTACCGACCCACTGATAGATTATTGAAAATTTCAATTGCCTTTTTTCGCTTGATTAACAAAGCCAATCAATACGATATTGTAATTCTGCGAATTATGAAAGTTCAAGTGGATATACATTTCAATCAAATCGTTTATACTCGACATTGCTGTGCGGAATATGAAATTTAATTAAGGGCTGAAAGTTGTTATTGTTGTACGATGGGGGTAACTGTGTCGAATAAATTATTTATTTGGAATGGATATCTTCAAGGTCAATTGTCTGGAATAGTTTATAAATCATTGGGTTCGTGGATGCACCGTCCTAAATTTAAGGTCGCGGCCAACAGGACGTTTGAAGGTGTCTCACAGGGAACTGAATCGATCTATATAGGGAAAAGTATGTAACAAAAAATGTTTGAAATTTTGGGTATTACTAAAGTTGGTGTGACCAATCCAACAAAAATAATTACAATCATTTGGTACTTCCGGTTATACCGGAAGTCGATACCAGCTTGATATTTTAAGCGGAACACTCTGTATATTTTTGATTTTTCAAAACGAGCATAAAATGCTGAGTCGACAACATGTGGTATACTCTATACCTAAACCAAGCAGTTTTGGAGATATTTGATGTTCTATAAAAAAATTGACAGGTGCTTAACGGTTTGCAAGCTTTCTTTATGCAGGAGATCTTCGTTTGTTAGGCCCCGTAATAGTATACCAAGTGATCCATTTTCCACGTTAATTCAAACCTCAAAAATTTTTTTGCATCAAATGGAACTCCCTGTATTTTTTACATCAAGGTATGTAAATTTAAATTCTATTTTTTCTAGTAGTAGAGGCATTGTAGGGGTTAAAGTTACAAATTTTAAAAATATTTGCGATTTTCTTAAATGTTCAAGAATTTTTAGTAAAAATTACCATCAACTTAGCCATGATTAGAAACAATCATCAATGTCAGTCATTCTCTTATGTCAAAAAATGCCAGCACGGTTAATAATATAATAAAGTTTATATAACACAGCCACACACACACACACAAAAAAAGTCCATTACCAAAAACTGGATCTATTTGGCTACAAGAAGTGTAGAAATCACCCATCTTATTAAAAATTTTAACTTTTTAAAAATAATTTTTTGGTTTTGTACACTTTTTTCATGTTTAAACTGTCAATCTACGTTTTTGAGATCACTGATCGCGAGTTTGATGTGGAAATTTCATTTTGACAGCTGCCAACTGTAAAACTGACGACATGAAAATTTCAGCATTTTAAAAAGGAGTTTTTTTATTTGAACATCGTCAATACCCACGCTTTTGAGGTTACGAATAACGATTTTGATGTGGGAATTTCATTTTGACAGCTGCCAACTGTCAAACTGACAGTATGAACATTTCAACATTTGACATTTTATAAAAAATTTATCAACATTACTCTGCAACTGTTGCATATAATATTTGGTTTCATCCTCAATCACCTGCC
Source organism: Rhagium mordax (assembly GCA_963680705.1). Lineage (NCBI taxonomy): Eukaryota > Metazoa > Arthropoda > Insecta > Coleoptera > Cerambycidae > Rhagium > Rhagium mordax. The sequence goes on along the minus strand of OY796656.1, from coordinate 129,851,487 downwards.
AATCGAAACAATACTTGTAAAATTTTTGAAAATCGTCTTAAAGAAACGTAGTTATTGAAGATTTACACATAAAAAATTCTTTTTCGAAATGTTGCAATTTTCATATTGTCAGTGTGACAGTTGCAGCTGTCAAAATGAAATTCCCACATCAAAATCCTGATTAGTGACCTCAAGAACGTGGGTATTGATACATAAAATACTTCATTTCAAATTGTTGACATTTTCATACTGTCAATTTGACAGTTGGCAGCTGTCAAAATCGTGATAAGTGACCTCAAAAACGTGGATATTGATGATTTACACATAAAAAACTTCTTTCCATAATGTTGAATTTATTCATACTGTCAGTTTGACAGTTGCAAGCTGTCAAAATGAAATTCCCACATCAAAATCGTGATATGTGACTTCAAAAACGTAGGCATTGATGGTTTACACATAAAAAAGCTGCTTTTCAAAATGTTGAAATTCTCATACTGTCAGTTTGACAGTTGGCGGCTGTCAGAATGAAATTCCCACATCAAAACCGTTGTTAGTGAACGCAAAAATGTAGGGATTGATAAAAAAAAATTTCATTGCAAATTGTTGAAATTTTTCATACTTTCAGTTGCTTGACAGTTGGCAGCTGTCAAAATCGTGATAAGTGACCTCAAGAACGTAGGTATTGATACATAAAAAAAATTAATTTCAAATTGTTGAAATTTTTTATACTGTCAGTTGTTTGACAGTTGGTAGCTGTCAAAATGAAACTCCCACATCAAAATCGTGATAAGTGACCTCAAAAACGTAGGTAATGATGGTTTACTTATAAGAAAACTTCATTTCAAAATGTTGAAATTATCCATACTGTCAGTTTGACAGTTGGAAGTTGTCAAAAAGAAATTCCGACATCAATATCGTGATGGGTAACCTCAAAACCGCAGGTATTGATGATTTACACATAAAAAAGCTTCTTTTCAAAATGTTGAAATTCTCAAACTGTCAGTTTGAAGTTGACAGCTGTCAAAATTAAATGCCCACCTCAAAATCATTATTAGTGACTTCAAAAATGTAGGGATTGATACAAAAAGAATTTCATTGCAAATTGTTGAAATTTTTCATATTGTCAGTTATTTGACAGTTGGCAACTGTCAAAATGAAATTCCCACATCAAAATCGTGATAAGTGACCTCAAAAACGTAGACATTGATGGTTTACACATAAAAAAGCTTCTTTTCAAAATGTTGAAATTTTCGTAGTCAGTTTGACAGTTGGCGGTTGTCAGAATGAAATTCCCACATCAAAATCATGATTAGTCACCTCAAAAATGTAGGGATTGATACAAAAAAAAAAAAAAAAATTCAAATTGTTGAAGTTTTTCACACTGTCAGTTGTTTGACAGTTGGTAGCTGTCAAAATGAAACTCCCACATCAATATCGTGATAAGTGACCTCAAAAACGTAGGTAATGATGGTTTACTTCTTCTTTTCAAAATGTTGAAATTATCCATACTGTCAGTTTGACAGTTGGAAGCTGTCAAAATGAAATTCCGACATCAATATCGTTATGGGTAACCTCAAAAACGTAGGTATTAATGGTTTACACATAAGAAAATTTCTTTTCAAAATGTTGATATAGGTATTCATACTGTCAGTTTGGCAGTTGACAGCTGTCAAAATGAAATTCCCACATCAAAATCGTGATCAGTGACTTCAAAAACGTAGGTATTGATGGTTTACACATAAAGAAGCTTCTTTTCAAAATGTTGATTATATTCATACTGTCAGTTTGACAGTTGGAAGCTGTCAAAATGAAATTCCGACATCAATATCGTTATGGGTAACCTCAAAAACGTAGGTATTAATGGTTTACACATAAGAAAACTTCTTTTCAAAATGTTGATTATTCTCATACTGTCAGTTTGACAGTTGGCAGCTGTCAAAATGATATGCCCACATCAAAATCGTGATAAGTAACCTCAAAAACGTAGGTATTGATAGGTATTGATGGTTTACACATAAAAATCAAAATGTTGATTATTCTCATACTGTCAGTTTGACAGTTGGCAGCTGTCAAAATGAAATTTCGATATCAATATCATGATGTGCTCCAAAACGTAGGTTTACATATAGATACATTTTTTTTTCAAAATGTTGACATATTCATACTGTGAGTTTGACAGTTGGCAGCTGTTAAAATAAAATTCCCACATCAAAATCATGATCAGTTTCCATTAAAAAAAACTTTTTTTAAAAAAATGTTGAAATATTCACACTGTCAGTTTGACAGTTGGCAGCTATCAAAATGAATTCCCACATCAGAATCATGATCAGTAACTTCAAAAACATAGGTATTGATACATAAAAATATTTCATTGCAAATTGTTGAAATGTCCATAGGTATACTGTCAGTTTGGTAGTTGGCAGCTGTCAAAATGATATTCCCACATCAAAATCGTGATCAGTCACCTCAAAAACGTGGGTATTGATATATTGACACATAGGAAAAATTAGAGTACAAGACCAAAAAATTATTTTTAAGAAGTTGAAATTATTGATGATTTCTACACCATCTGGGCCTTGTAGCCAAAAAATGATGTGAAACTTAAACTTTTTGGTGGATTCAGAACGTCAAAATACATCGGAAAAAATGGGTCCGGTTTTTGTTCGGGTTTTTGGTAGTGGACTTTTTTTTTGTGTGTCTATGTAATTTATATTACCTCGTATATTTCTTATAGTATCAATTATATACCTCTTATAAATACGAAATATCTGTTTTAGTATACAAAATTATTGTTAAAGTAACCCAATTTTTTTGTTTTAAGTGACCTTCACAAAAAAAATTTCACTGCCTTCTTCCCTCGTAATTCATTTTTAGAGAATTATTTTTGTGATAATCTATTTTTAAGCAATAATTGTTTATTATTAACTGCGTCAATAATGATGAAAATGGAAAGGTTTCTTTAGCAATTTCGTGAATCTTAAAATATGAAATACGGTCCTGCCTGTTGAGAGGGTGCCCCATTTTCGATGCTTTCTCAGGTTATCTCTGTAACTAATAGAGGTAGAGACGTTCTACTTCTTTATACAAATCTCATGACTAACTTGAAAATTCGATATATTTTTTGTTTTTTAGTTATGGGTAATTTCTACATGAAAATTCAATAGTTAAATTGGTTATTACCGTGTTGTCTAATTGGTGTTTGCCTAAAAAAATGCTGTTTTGTATGGTGCACTACCCACTGCGCCTTATAATTAAGTTGCCACCTACTTCCTGATTTGAAAAAGGCGGCACATTCTGATACAAACACCAACGCTACACCACCTAGGTACCGTAACAGACCACTTACCTAATAGTTTTCGGCTGCTCCGTGTTGCTCCTGACCAGCCGTCGTTTTGGCACTCTTTCGTCATCGTCCGGCGTGCTTGAGTTCGTGCTCCTTTTCTCCTGCACTTTCGGGCCGTGCGAAGTGGGTTTGATATTGTTGCCTAACATAAGGGCGGTCGCCATAGAACCCCTCCGAGCCGGAAAGCTTGCCGAGAAACTTCTGATGGCATGTATGCTAGATTGTTGGAAGGATACTGAAACAAAAAAAGTTAAGGACGGTTGACTAAGGATCATCAATAATCGTATGGGCTGTTCGTGATTCGTATTGCAAGGGACGTATTCTATCTATTTTTATTGGCTGTTACGAGATAATCATAAAGATTTATAATAGCTATTATATCGAACATGGTAAAAAATTATATGTATAGCTATTACTGTTTGGGTGGTTCACCGGATAGGAGTAGAAAATCGAATGAATAGGATAATAGTAATAATAATTTTCTTCAAATTTTTTCGTAACCATTCACTTTGTAATATTTACAATTTTTCGTGAGTGACATTGGTTATTTTTGGAAAAATAAAATTCTACATTTTATTTAGAAAACACTTTTTGTTTTGTTTTTGTTTCGAAGCTTTAAAAAAAAAACTGTTTTCTAAATAAAATCTATAATTTTATTTTTTCAAAAATAACCAATATAACTCACGAAAAATTGGAAATAATAAAAATAATAACTGTTTAGTTGATTCATAATTCAATTATTTAATTATAATTTAAGAGCTAAATAGTGTCGTGAAAATATTCCTCCTCTTCTATTTATATTCTCAAGTTTTGTTGTTTAAAATATTATCGTGAAATTCTTTGCGTTTATTTTCGGTACATAATACTTAATATTGATTTCATTTTATTTATAAATGTACATACCACTTTTCCAAGAAATTAAGCAAGTGCTTTAGATAACATTGTTGCTTATTGTTTAGATTTAATACTCACAACAAATCGATTATTAAATATCAGTTTTAATAACAAACGATACATTTTTTTAAATAAGCAAAAACAGGAAAATAGTTCCGTCTAGTTCTCAATATTTATAACATCGTCATCTGCGAATAGGATAGGATTTATAGGGCATTTTTAATGTTGAAAAGTTATTACATAATAATTTATTTTAAGGCATTTAAGTAGATCACTTTTCGCGTACCCCGTATATCCGACTAAACTCCGTCTGACGAAAAGATAAATGACTCCGCCCCGTTAATTTTATGGTAGCGCAGAACGGTGTACGCAATAGTCAGTTTTACACAATGAAATTAATGAAAGCTGCGATAGCCATCAGATTTCAATGAAAACCTAACCTTAAAAAAAACATTTAATCAATATTAATCGTTTGCATTACGTTCTTTAATACGTAATACACAAAACATATAAGGTTAATCCTTTTCATACTGTCAGTTGTTTGACAGTTGACAGCTATCAAAATGAAATTCCCACATCAAAATCGTGATATGTGACCTCAAAAACGTAGGTAATGATGGTTTACACACAAGAAAACTTCTTTTCAAAATGTTGAATTTATTCATACTGTCAGTTTGACATTTGGAAGCTGTCAAAATGAAATCCCGACATCAAAATCGTGATAAGTGACTTCAAAAACGTAGGCTTTGATAGTTTACACATAAAAAAGCTGCTTTTCAAAATGTTGAAATTCTCATACTGTCAGTCTGACAGTTGGCGGCTGTCAGAATGAAATTCCCACATCAAAAACATTATTAGCGACCTCAAAAGTGTAGGGATTGATAGAAACAAAATTTCATTGCAAATTGTTGAACTTTTCATTCTGTCAGTTGTTTGACAGTTGGTAGCTGTCAAAATGAAACTCCCACGTCAAAATCGTGATAAGTGACCTCAAAATCGTAGGAATGATGGTTTATTTATAAGAAAACTTCTTTTCAAAATGTTGGCATATTCATACTGTCAGTTTGGCAGTTGACAGCTGTCAAAATGAAATGCCCACATTAAAATCGTGATAAGTGCTTTAGATAACATTGTTGCTTACTGTTTAGACTTCAAATCGATTATTAAATATCAGTTTTAATAACAAACGATACATTTTTTTAAATAAGCAAAAACAGGAAAGTAGTTCCGTCTAGTTCTCAATATTTATAACATCGTCGTCTGCGAATAGGATAGGATTTATAGGGCATTTTTAATGTTGAAATAATATCCGTATAAATAGAAAAGTTATTACATAATAATTTATTTTAAGCATTTAAGTAGATCACTTTTCGCGTACCCCGTATATCCGACTATACTCCGTCTGACGAAAAGATAAATTGACTCCGCCCCGTTAATTTTATGGTAGCGCAGAACGGTGTACGCAATAGTCAGTTTTACACAATGAAATTAATGAAAGCTCCGGTAGCCATCAGATTTCAATGAAAACCTAACCTTAAAAAAAACGTTTTAACATTTAATCAATATTAATCGTTTCCATTACGTTCTTTAATACGTAATACACAAAACATATAAGGTTAATCCTTTATAAGATAAATCTTAATGAATTCAGTAAAAAAAAAAAAATTTGACGTTTGATGTAATGACGTATTATTATGACCTCGATTATGACAATCGTTAAACCTTTTTCTGTTGAAAATATTCGTACTATTAATATTCCCCTGATGATGGCTTGTAGCCGAAACTAGATGGGATAAAACAAATATTGTGTACAGAAATAAAAAGGATTATAATTGGAAAGCTTTGTTTGCTTTTTTTCTTCTCTCTTCAATTAAAAATTTTTCTGTACTATAATGGATTTTCGTCAAGAAATCATAATATAAGCTGATTGGTCTGTTGCAAAATGCGTGAAAGTTTAATGCGTGACGCGAGTACTTGTAGAGTAGGCCTTTGTCAGTCAAATCTAGCGGTTGCTTTGTAATTCGGGTTCTATAAATACGACCAATAGAGAGATTCCATTCAAATTTAGCGGGCATTTTCGGGGCGGAGTCAATTTATATCTTTCGTTAAACGGAGTATAATATTTTCCAAATATTCACGCAAAAAGTTTGTAACTAAAGAAAAAAACTACTAAAGATTATAGACTTAATATACAGGTTGTCGCCAAATTTTGTCGGATATTAGCTATTTCCGGCTAAACCGGAAGTAGATATACGAATGGTATATGCCCGTACAACCACAATAATATACCATATCAATTTCCATAATAATATACAGGAAGCAAAAATTTTGGAAAAACAGTTTTTTGACAGTACCTAGTATATTACAGATTCTATTGCTTATTCGACCTTACGATCGGATTCCTCCTAAAAAAATACATGGGAATAGATTTTGGTTTGACACCCAGTACCTTGGGTGTTGCCTTTCTTCCACTTGCACTTAATCGCAATTATTTGCTTGTCTACATTCCGTAACTCTGTTAACCGTTTTGTTATTATTACTTTTCTCTAATACCGATAGCTTACACTAACTTTTGCTTGAAGTTTAAAGTTCACTCTCCGAAACCTTCCCATGCTAATCTACAGTATGTGATCTATATACAGGCTTAAGAATCTTAAGAGTCTTGCATAGAATAATTTAACAAAGATTGGTGCCCAAGGTGGGGGCTCGATTTGACTATTTTAAACTTAGCATTGCCATCAATTTCCAAAACCTTCTCACTCTAATTTACAGTATATGATCAATATAGAGGCTTAAGAGTCTTCAGAATCTTGCATAAAATAATTTAATAAACATTGGCGCCCGAGGTGGGGCTGCGGTTTGACTGTTTTCTATCATTGCTATCACTTTTGTCTTGCTGTAATGAAGTTATTTTTTGCGTCAAGGAGTGACATAGTTCGTCGCAATTCATTCTTGCCACCTGCAAATAAGCAGATATTCTGTCTGTGGGTAATTTGTAAGTAACGACGTTTTGCACCTCAAAACGTGGATTTATCATACGCCGGCGAAACATTTCATTGTCCTGCTCATGGTGGTTATGTTTGGCAATGTATGATTTAAATCGTTGTGTTCGGTTACTGAAGAAATAACTTCCCATAGCTCGCTCTGTGTTTGAGGCAGTAGAATATTTTTCTTTACTTAACAAAAAATATTGTGTTCTCAAAGATTGCGGAAAATCGTAACGCCCTGTATGATATATAAACACATCTGGTAGACGTAGCAATAAAAGAAGCTGACTTAATTCGTTCTTGCACGTGGGCATTGCCTGAAAATCCTGGAAAATTATATCGAATGATAAAGGTAGATTAATGCTCTCGATTACAATAGATTTTGAAAAACGACACCCATCAATTTCGTTTCCCCGCTTTCCAGAACGAAAGTTATAATTTAACACTCGCGCCCTGAATCATTATTTGGGCAGCTCCATTTTCTTAAAACTATCGAACTGAAGGTTAAATACCTTGCCTGGTAATAGCGTGACTGTGTTTCTACTCCTCCACTTCAATTAAATTCTGTAATTAACAAGGCAAAACTTAAGCTTTCGTATAAATCGTACCTTAACCCAAAGAATGTAACTTTCTGGGTTGGATTTTAAAAGTTTAGAAAGTGATTGACGGTTTTAAAGTGAAAGCTTTTAAATGTTAATTGGATCGGTGGTAAAGAGATTTTAATAATAATGTTGGTGTTGCGAAAAATGATTATTGTTGACGTGAATTTAGGCGGTTGTTCGTTTTTCACCGCTAATAAAGTTTTTGAAATGGAAACGGACAACCAGCCTTATTGAAAATAAGATGGCATGTGTTGCGAAAGTTTTCTCATAGTTATGTGGGTCAAAGATTCTGAACCGTCTTGAGTAATAAGAGTTTGACAGAAACATAACCACACTCTCTTCGATTTTGCAAATAAATTGCCTCGCAGCATTCTGTTCGAAACGGTAGCAATGCTATATCCCTCTTGTTTGTATATCCATGGATGGAATCAATAATATAATCGTTTTCATTATGTACCTTAATATACACTGTTGAAGTGTGCTTTTTGTTTCTTCAATTGTTATTAACAAATAAGTGTTTTTTGTTTTTATACACTCTTAATTAAAAAATGTAGATAACTCTTTCATTTATTGAAACAATTGCCTGAAATTTCATGAAAATAAGGTTCTTGGGTCGTAAATACGAATCTGGTATCAAAACAAAATGACATCTGCAAAATGGCGTCGAAAGTGTAATATTTTTTATTTTTTTTTATTATTTTTATTAGATGTCTGGGGGTTTTTTGGGTTCACTGAATGCGAATTTGACATTAAGAATCAACTAAAACCAAAAGTGGTGGATCCAAAATGGCAGGAAATGGTCGATTTTTTTATAAATGGAAACCGGTGCCTGAAAAATGGTGGAAACAAATGATAGAAGAGTTACATGAGTGTTAAAGATATTATATTTTAATCGATTTTGCAGTTGCAAAAAAGTTAATAAAAATAATGATTTTTAATAAGCATGTCAGACGAAGTTTTGAATGGGTGACGCGCACGTGACGTCATAACTAACCTCAAAAATATGTATTTTCTAAGGTTTTCGAATATTATGTCAATTTTATCAAAATTTCTGCTTGGTTCCTGTACTATCAACTAAAATCTTGTTCGGTGTATTATTAATAAAGTTTTAATTGCCTTAATCTAATAAAAATAAGATGATTGTTGGTTAGAATTCTAACCTATAATTAGCCGTCTATTTTTAATGATCTACAATATTGGAAATTTATAAATCGACTGTCTGAGAGAGTTTTTAAATGTTATAATGGATCCGAGCTAAAACTACAAAAATTAACTAAAATTGGTAATAAATTTGCAAAAACTGAAAATTTAAGGTTATGTTAGCAACTTCTATCGCTATATAATGCGCTTTTCCTAAAATTTCACCATTTTGGATTCAATTTAAAATCAAGTCATACAAATGGTAGGTGAGGAATTTCCCTCTCCCTTTAAATTATAAACCTTCCTGCTAATTTCGTATATTCCCAAGCTGTTACCTGCTCTAATTTTTCTTTATTATGATTGTGTAACAGTTCTAATTTATTTTCTGATGAATGGATAACTTGTCATTAGGCCACGGCGTAAAAAACTACTTTTTTGATTAAATTTGCTATTCATTCCATTCAGAATTTTTAATTTTAGACTGCTATGGAGAATTAGGTAATTAATTTTCTGTCTTGCGTTGCGACTTTTTTTCTGTAGTTATTAAAAATGTGCTAGTAATACTGACATTTTATTTTTACCAATACATTCGAATAATAATTTCAAATGCAAGATATTTATTATGGTAATAAATAATCGTGTTTCATTGCCATTCTATCTTTTGGGTATTTCTAGACAAAATATCGATAGCTTTGGCTATATTTAATGTATTCGATAGTTTTTTTTATAGTGATTTAAAATAGAGATTTTAATATACAGGAACGATATTGGTTTTGATAGCGCCATTTTTAACGGTAACTTATAGCATTAATACTAATACTTTTTATAAAGTATTCGAAAGTCTCAGAAAATATTGAAAGATTATTACACCTAAATTTCTTAAATTATTTTCTTTAGTGGACATTTTTAATTGAATTTACGTAAACTAGGTTTTCACAGAACTAAAAAATTCGGAGGAAAATTCTCCAGTTCTTTAGTATACAGACAGACAGACATTTTTAAAAACAGTGGATTCAGTATTTATATTATTATTATTTATTAATTTCGTTAAATTCTCAATATAATGTCATTATACAAAAACAGGCCTTGGCATTTTTTGGCATATTTTTGTTTTGCAATATAATAACAAAATCGCGCCCCTCTTATTTTGAGGCCTTGGCTATTCTGTCTGCACCTAGGCCGGTCCTGTATAGAGAGATAAATAGCTATGCATTTAAAATCGCGCGTCGTCGTTTGGTTATTTTATTACTCGTATGTTACAGAACGAAAATATGTACAGGGTGTCCCACTAAGAGGCTCACTCGATTTTCTGGCTTTATTATTGGGGTAAAATGAAAAACCAAAATCAAATCACATGTGTTTTATTATGAGAAATTCGATTATAAGGTCGTATAAGCGATAGAAGCTTTAATATACGAGGTATTGTCAAAAACTGATTTTCCAAAATTTTCTTCACCCTGTATGTTATTACGGAAATAAATATGGTATATTATTGTGGTTATAAAGGCATATGTCATTCATGCATCTAACTTCCGGTTTAGCCGGAAATAGCCAATATCCGACAAAATTTTGGCGACAACCTGTATATTATGAAATAATTGAAAACTGGCCAATCTCCGGATTTCAAAAATATATAACACGTTTATTATCTTTAGTAATTTTCGAGACATTGGCAACAAAATGCGATAAAATAATAAAATAAGCCTAAGTATATCCTAAATACTTTTCTAAAAATTCACGCAAAAAATTTGAAACTAAAGAAAAGAAAATGGACATGTGTTATAAGTTTGTGAAATCTGGAAATTGACTACGTCTCAATTATTTCATAATATACAGGTTGTCGCACAAAATTTTGTCGGATGTTGGCTATTTCCGGCTAAACCGGAAGCTAGATGCATGCATTCGTATACCTTTTTAACCACAATAATATACCATATCGATTTCCGTAATAATATACAGGGTGAAAAAAAATTGGGAAAACAGTTTTTTGACGATACCTCGTATATTAGAGGTTCTATCGCTTATTCGATCTTACAATCGGAATCGGATTCCTCATAAAAAATACATGAGAATAGATTTTGGTTTTTCATTTTAATCCAATAATAAGGCCAGGAGATCTTACGTGGGACGCCCTGTACTAAAAAAATATATAACTAATCAAGGACGCATGGTATTTAATCCATAGATTTAGATTTCTTATCTCTCTGTATAGGGAAGAAAAAAATGTAAGAAGCTCGATTATATAAATTAGTGGTGCTGAAAAATTATACAAATAAATTTTGAAGTTCCGCAAGGTATGGTTCCTGAACCGATACTTTCTTGTTCTATATTAATGACTATATAGTATCTTTGATAACGCTCTAACGACGTTTATATTTTCTTGTCTGCTATTTAAGGCAAAAGTCAGAATTTATAAGATATTTAATAAAATTTCCTATGCATCAATTTTATATTTGTATCTGCATAGAATAAAAAAGTTTTGGAGAACAAGAGAAATGTTTTTACTCCTAATTTTTTTACATAAATTATTATCACTCCCACCTACGTGATTCTACAGAAACTCATTTACCTGACTTCACGGTTTTCCTCAGCGACAAATTCCTCGGCACCTCTTTCTCCTCCTTCGCCGCCCTTTTATTGCCTCCCCCCGAGTTGTTTTTACTTTTACATTTCTCCTTGTTCACCTCCACCGCCTCCTCCTCGACATCGCTCCCAGCAGGACTTACAAGAGAAACCATGGTAATAACTTCCGTTCCGTTCACAGCGGTCGTCCTGTTCAGTTCTTTCTGACTCTTAGGATTCTCCTTGTTGCTGTTGTTGTCGTCCAATTCGTCCTCCACGGTGTGGCTGTGGCTTCTTATGTGGCCTCTCTTTGCGGATTTGATTTTGCGTTTGTTGGCTAGGAACTTTTGTTTGCTGTGGTCCGGCTTGCTTGGTGCCGATGAGGATCTTACCAGGGGCGGTCTAGCGTTCGATGGCTCTTTGACTGTGGCGTGGAAAGCTGAGTTTGTGCGTTTTTGGAATTTTTCTCTTCTGGAAGCCGCCGTGGAAGGCCTGATGATTATCGAGTCGATGGGTTTTATGTCGTCGGATTCTTTAGCGTCTATTGGTGTGTTGCACTGATCTACGGTTTCGTGCTTTGTAATGACTTCTTCTCTTTCTACCATTGGTACGACGACTACAGTGTTGCTTCTACTTATGTTTGCGTTGCTGTCGCTGGACCTTGTTGGGGAGTAAGCGATTTCTGCTAGGTTTATCTTAGGTCTAAAGTTTTTGCGGATTTGGAATAGGTTCTTGTTGTCGTTACTTACGTTGTTTGTTATTAACGGTTGGATCAGTTTTGGCCTTTCAAACGCTTTCTCTAAGTATGGCTCAGCGTCTCCCACCATTTGGTTATTGTAGAAATCATCGTTTTGCTCCTTGGAGTTGTGCGCTAGGAAAATCTTAAGATTCGGTTTTTCTTGTGCTTTCTCTTTGACGACTTGCCGCAGCCTTTCCGCCAGCTCCTGCTTCGAGTGCAAAATCGAGTCCTTCTCCAAGGAAGTCTGCCTGGACAATTTGCCGGTTGATCCCCTTCTCACTTCCTTGCATTTTTTTATGATCACTGCTTCTTCTGATTTTAACTCCGAGTTGTCTTCCCACGCGATCTTGATCGGAGGCGGCCGGTCAAGATTCCTGCTGGTTTTCGCGTTCAGAGATATTTTTATTCCGATTCCGGAGTCGAGCCAGCTGTCTCTTATGTCGGGTAGGTCTTCGGAGAATTGTTTCCTGAGCGTTTTTCTTCGCTGTTCCGGCGTCGGCGAGTTGCAATTTAAGGACAGTTGCCGAAACGCTGATAATTTTCTTATATTCGACATTTTTTGGTTTTAAAAAAAATTACGTTATAAAAATTACAAATGTATAAAAGAGTCATTCACGGTTTGAAATAATAAAGTTTCCGTTGTGGCACGGTCACGAACAGAGAACGCTTGTTTACCCTCTGCTCACAAAACTTTGACTGAAACGTGTTTCACATGTTTTCATTTCGGTCGACATTCATTTATTTATTGATTGCAACTTTCGCTTGCTGCAATTTTGATTTATTTTTTGCATGTCCTCCCCGCGAATTGTCACAAAGTGGATGATCGTCGGAGGGTCGTCGGGGAAATTACAAAACTGCACGTGTTGGGTGCAATTAAATATCTTATGTTTCGTAAACTTTTGATAGGTCGATTATCTTGTGTGAAATTGGATTGTTTGGTTGTCATGGTTTCTTTTGAATTTTAACACTTTGTTGCGATGGAACATATCAATTTGGTTACTATCCACTTAATTTTCGTTTCAAATTTTTAATTTTTAATGTTAATTAATTAAATGTCACGTATATTATTTATACAATCCAAAATAAAGTTGGAACTAACTGGAAGTAGTATGAAGTGATTTCTGTAGATCACAACCTAAAATTAACACACCATTATTGTATGTAAGTCCTTTTGTAAAACACACGAAAATACCGCAAACAATTTTTTGGGTAAGTTTGAAGATATTTCAAAAAAACGAAACTTCAATCTGAAGGTAGAAACATAAAGCTGTCAAATTGAAAGTTTTGCAATTGCGGGGTTTGGGATGGGCGAAATCAACGGAAACCTTTTTGTAACAGGCAGGACCGATCTCAAAATTTTAAACGATCTAATAGGAATATCTTCTTTATTATCTACTTTCGGGAACCCCCTGTATATATTTATGTTTGGGGTTTGAGTTAATGTCTTATTTTATCGATTATTTTTACTTGTTTCAGAGCCAGGAATCATGGAGGAAGCGAAGAAATATAACCAAATGGAAAATGTTCTCAATAAAATTAACCAGAAATATATATCTTTGCCGGGAGATGAAAAAAAAAGAAATAATAAAATTTTAGAACAAGTAAGTATACATATATTAATTGATCAGTACAACTGCAATTGGGATATTGTTAAAAAAATAAGAGGACTTACTTTTGAGTTTTTACTTTAGCTAGTCCTTAATAAGTATACAGGGTGGGGCAATAGTGCGTCAGACCTCGATATCTCGAGTTCTACGATAGCTAGAAATTTTTAAAAAAATTGCAAGTAAACTAGATAAAAAAGTCTATTACTGGAAATTATTTTCGAACATACAGGGCGAGCCAAGACGAAATTACAGGACCAAGTGCCTTTTTTTAAATGGAATGCTATGTATATCAGTACATTTTTTGATAATTTGTGGATAAATCGGCCTAATTCGACTTTTTTTTAAATTTTTCCCAAGTATCAAGTAGTATAAAAATTAAAAACTGTATAACTGTGGAATGGGCTTGTGGTTGCCAGTGACATTTATTAATCCCATATTTGTTATTTTACTTTTTTTATTTTACCGAAGTTTTACCGCATAAAACCTAAAAAAAATTTTTAAAAGTCGATTTAGGTAGATTTATCCACAAATTGGAATTCTGACATAAATTCTAATTCTAACCATCTTTTCTCCATCGAAAAAAACCATACTTTACTTACAGTAAGGCCAGCGTTCACCCAAGTCTCATCTAAAAAGTACAACTTCTTATGTTCTTCCCTTACGGCACTATTACGTGACCTTTTTGAGAACCTATAATGCCAAACACAATTACATTACAACACGAAGAAATAAAAAGTCCGAAAGCCAATTTCTCTTATTAATCGCCACAAAGTACCTACTCCGTTTAAGATGAGGCAAATAATCATCTTCATGCACCGCTGCTAAAATCTTGTTTGCAGTTGGTGGTTCATTTCTTTCAAAAAAGGAATGGATTATACGCTTGAGAGCACTTTTAGTTCCTTCATCGATATTGTCCAAAACTGCCCTTTGTCGGTGGTACACTTTTGGTGGCTGATGTTGGTGTGTTTGTTTGTATTCATGAAGAATATTGGATAATCGTTTTTTGGGTGGAGAAATGATACCTCCTTCAGCCATCATAAACCTTAAGAAAAACCGTTTTAACATTTAATCAATATTAATCGTTTACATTTACGTACCTTATTACTTTAACTCCCAGATGAAATGTGAAATGTCACAAAAACGAATAACACAGTTGACAGTCACGCCCTATTTATTCGCGTTTTTCATACGTTTAACGTTTATGCGTTCTGATTGGTCCGTTGCAAAATGTGTAAAAGTTTAATGCGTTACTCGAGTACTTGTAGAGTTGGCCTTAGTCGGTCAAATCTAGCAGTTGCTTTGTAATTCGGGTTCTATAAATACGACCAATAGAGAAAGTCCATTCAAATTTAGCAGGCATTTTTGGGGAGGAGTCTATTCATATGTGGTGGTGAGACATACTATAGCACCCCTGATTGCCACTTGGTTTTTCAAGATATCAAAATGAAACTCGGCATAGTTAATATAGGTCTAAAATTTCACATTTTGACTAATTTCCGGAATTTTTCGGACCCCCGGTTTAGCCGGAAGCGATACAATTATTGATTTTTAAATGGAACACCCTGTATATTATTGCATTTTCTGAACCCTGAGAAAATTCTGAATAGGTTTGAACTATTTTGGTGAGTTTTTACACCGACTTGATTTTTTATAGTCAAGTTTTCTTGTTTTGAATCTAGAGTGCTGCGATTAACTTTAAATCATCTTAAATGAAAGAAAAAACCGCATTAAAATATTTTCATAAATAAATGCGCTTTAAAGGAAAAATGAAAATGGCAAAAATTAGTTTTTTACTTAAGAAACAAAAACGAGTTGATTTTACTAAAATATTTTTGCATATACTAGTAAGCCGTGATAAGCTCTACATTTGGTGTCATTTAACCTACTGTATCTCTTACCGTTCCCAAGATACCCGTGATGAGCACGATAAGTGGGACACCCTGTATATTTTATCAAGTTGAATGAATTTTTTTTTCTATATGGAGTAACTGATACTAATAAAATTTTGTTTGTAATGATTTGTGGGCGATCATCAACTATGTTAAGTACGGCCCTGTACATTTAAATACTTTTTGCTGTAATTATTCTCTATAAATAGTAGGGCTCTCAGAACAAATTATTAAAGAACGTGTTGTCACTGCTCTCATTATTATTTATGGTATTGGATATTAAAAAATATTTAGATTAATTATTTTTATTTATTTCCTTCGACAATAACATAATCCCTGACAATAATAACAAAATTATTATAAAAATTTGCTAATTTGAACAGTTCTTATCACCTATTACTATTAACAAATAATTAACCAGCTTTAAAATGAAAATAAGCCAAATCGGTTTTTATTATCCAGTGCCGCATTCAGCCAAATACAAATTTGATGAGGGTCTAAAATTTTAATGGTTAAATGCAGCCTTCTATGGCCTACTAGATACGACAAAAATATTAATACCATTATTTATGCCAAAGTTATTTATAATTCGATTTTAAAAAGGAAAAAATTGTTAGACAAAAAAAATGCAGTTTTGTGCGGAAACTGAAATATATAAATAGGGTGCCATTCAATGTACTGCTAATTATAGGTTGGAATTCTAACCAACAAAAATAGAAAAGTTGGGGACACTCTTAGATCAATATAATCATTATTTGGTTCTTTTTCTTTTATTAATGAATAAGTACAAATTTCTTTCTTAAAAAGTTATTTTAATGCCATATACTGCATGAAATTAAATTTACAGATGCGACAAATTTGCCCCGAGCTCAGCAATTTATAGAAGAGTTTCCGAGTTTTCATCACCGTTGATTATGTTAAATGTTCGATATTTCGGCCATCATCGTCTTTGCGTCAAGATTCCGGAAACTTTTTTTTTACAAATAACCAGCTTCCCGAAAGCCTTAAAATTACAAAAAAAAAATCGATATAAGTACACGGTATGGTATGCATACTGACAATAAAATTTATTTAAAGTTTGTTTCTATTAAAAATATATCGTTTATACAAGACATTAGTATTTATATACCGATTAATTCCTTCTTTTGGACTTGGGGGGAAACCTGGGGATTCTGGACTCGGCTTGCATTTGATCAGCCTTTTCTTGATCAGAAACAGTATGAGATGGCATTACCTTCACTGGTTCAGGAAACGGATTTGCCAGCTTCGATGACTTCAAGGGAAGAGTGACATTTTTGTATAGCGTAGAGACGGCAAATGTTTGGTACCCCTTTGCAGAAGGGTTAACATTCGGCAGTGCTACTTCAGTGTCTGCTGGGGGTTCCAGCGTTTCGTATTGGTCTTGCAGTCCCGCCAATTTTTTTTGCAGGTTCCTCCTGTCGAATACGAACTTTTGATGACTTGATGTGGTGCGGTCTCTGCAAACGGTGTACCTTGCGCGACTGTTATCGTTACTTTCGGATATCTCATCGTCTTCCGCAGCTGGGCGTGCCGCTGTGTTTGCTATTTTCAACTTGTTACCTAAACATCTTTTCTGAATGTTCTCCCAGGGCAATTTGGTTTTTAAACATCTGGCCATATTTTGTAGATGTTTTCAAAGAAGATTTCAAATAATTTTATTGTGACATTGACATTCTTTCAATGGTAACTGTATAATATTAGTAAGCACCTACAAAGTGTGTAGATTGGTAATTACCTACCTAACAAACATAAGGTCGTACCATCTGCTGTCTCATATCCTCGGCGCTCGTAATCTTAAGTCTTCACACAATACAACATAACCTCACTTTCACATTTTCTCCCGCACGTGACGTCATGCGCGGTAAAGGCGAATTGCACTTACCATTGTAAGTGTATCGTGATAGCACCCAACACCTGGGGCACGCGAAAGAGAACAACGCTCTACGTTATCAACGTTAGGTTTTATTTTACAATTCAGTACAATTTTATTGAATATATACAAGGTAAATTTAATCATTCTGTTTCGTGTAATACTCAGGCAATAAAGATGGTTGTAACCTTTGCATATTATGAGCTTCTTGAATTTGCTCGTAGCTGGAGGGCTTTTGATGAACCGTTTTGTGAACAGGAGTGCGTTCTTGGCATACTTTGTACCTTATTGCGGTACTGGAAACGTAAAATGCTTCTTTGCTTGGTTTATCAGCTTCGGGTTTTGCAGATTCCTCTACGGGTTTGGGGAGGTCGTCGAGAATTTTTAATTTTGTTTTACTAGCAATGAGTCTCCTAATGTGAAGTGGAATTATCTTACTTCTGAGGAAATTCGCCATATTTTGTATAAACGCGCACCGTCAAATTTCGCAGTTAATTTATTGAAGACTTCAATTTTGTCGTTTGGCAACTTGATATTTGTGATTGTCAAAACAGAGTATGTGGTCAAAATAATCAGGCTTATTGCAGCGTACATATAAGAACAAGTGCTATATTTACATATTTTAAATTGAGAGCGCATGCGCGAGTTTTTTCGGTAGTGTTTCTACTATAATATATAGAGGTCCTAACAATCAATATGCGCATCATGTGACTAACATAACCTTAAATTTTTAGTTTCTGCAAAATTATTTTTTATTCCAATTTTTGTAGTTTTAGCTTCGGCACGCTTGGGTCCATTGTAACATTTAAAAACTCTCTAAGACAGTTTATAAAGTTTCAATATTGTAGATTATTAAAAATATACTGCTAATTATAGGTTGGAATTCTAACCAACAAAAATGTAGTAAAGTAATGACAGCTGAGTGATTCAGATTTTGAGTTCATGTTCATATTCAAGGTGAAGGTCACCCCCTCTACCCCTCAAAAACTACCCCCCTCAAAACTACCTCCTCAAAAACATGAGGATAATTTTTAAGTGTTAGACGAGGGTAATAACCATAGATGAGGGTAAGTTTTAAGTGTTAAACGAGGGTAGTAACCATAGATGAGGGTAATTTTAAGCGTTACTCTCATTTAACACTTAAAAATTACCCTCATGTTTTTGAGGGGTAGAGGGAGTGAACTTGACCTTGAACATGAACACAAAATCTGAATCACTCAGTTCTGTCATTACTTTACTACTCAAAAAGCATCTTATTTAATTAGGTTAAGGCAATTAAAACTTTATTAACAATGCACTGAACAAGATTTTAGATGATAGTACAGGAACCAAGCAGAAATTTTGATAAAATTGATAAGATACCTCTATGTTCGAAAATTTTACAAAATGCATAATTTTTAGGTTATTTTTGTGACGTCACTTGCGTGAAACCTAATTATTTTAATAATTTAGCCTTTTTTGAGCGACCTCTATAGACGAGTGGCCGAACGACCGATCAAACAAGACTACGCGCGCACTTTTGAAGGTCATTCATTTTCAAAACAAAGGATATTTAAGCATTGTCTATGCATGTTTTTATATGTACGCTACTTATTAAGGCATTTGCACGTGACGTCATAACTAACCTCAAAAATATACCGTTTCTAAAACATTCGAATATTACAACAATTTTTATCAAAATTTCTGCTTGGTTCCTGTACTATCAGCTAAAATCTTGCTGGGTGCCATTATAAATAAAGTTTAATTGCCTTCTGATAAAATAAGATGCTTTTTGTTGGTTGGAATTCCAACCTATAATTAGTAGTCTAATTTTAATAATCTACAACTACGTACAATATTGAAACTTTATAAATCTACTGTCTGAGAGAGTTTTTAAATGTTATAATGGGTCCAAGCTAAAACTATAAGTATTAAAATTAAAAATAAATTTGCAAAAACTAAAAATTTAAGGTTATGCTAGTCATATGATGCACTATTGGAGGTTGTATTAAACATGTATGCAACCAACAATACATTTGCCAGCTTGTTTACAATCTTTTACTCAATGATTTCAATGTGTTACGAACCACGCAGTCACTGAACACGAAAGCAAAAATATGCAAACCTGGTTGTCATTTTCATCTAAATATAATTAAAAAATATATTCAACTCACCTAGGGATAAACTTGATCGAAAATTAAATTTCAAACGGAACAATTTTACAAAAAATTGACGAAATTTGATACTGCTTATCCGCCTGGAAAAATTTATTTTTTATTATTTTTCGTATTTTTATGTAATTTGTTATACAGAGAGCTCAGAATCACCTGTATAGTAATCGAAACGAAGAAACTATTGATTTACTATATAAATTATACTGAAAAATGGTTTATTCTTATAGATAACTGAAAAAATAACATTGAGGATGAGAGAAAAAACTATACTGTTTAAAAGCATGTACGAGAGGAAATTTTATGGAGGAAGTTATTATGATGGAATTAAAGTGGGTAAGCCCGAGGAATACGACTTGGATTATGTCTTAAATCTGCCGTTAATAATCGAGCCTATTTTGGAAGCTAGTAACAAACCTGGATTTGTTAACATTCGTATAAAGGAGTACATGAAATTATTGACAAGAGATGAAGCTCCCAGATAGACATTAATAATAATAATAATAATATGAGTAAGAAGTTATATGTATTGATTTTATAGGAAAATATTTTATTTAACTTCCCCAAAAAACTTTTTTCTTTTAATTGATATCATACTTCGAAATTCGAAATTTACTAATTTACTAAACTGTTAAACACCACCCTTTGAATTTTTTGTATCGGTGCTGTAAAATAGAGATTAGCCAACAAACCTTCAGAAAGCAAATGTTTTTTGCACTTTCGAAACAAATTATGACCAATTTAAAATCAAATTCTATATTTTTTAGGAAACTTGATACTCTTATGACTGACGATAATTATCTGTCAACTTCTAAAGTGCTGCAGTGGATGGAACGTACACTAAATCTAGCTCTAAATGATTTTGACAAAGAAAATGGAGCATCCGTTTTCGATGTAGATTTAGGAAATGACCAAGAAAAAATTAAGATTTATGTAAGTATGTATTCCAAATAAATAACTAACAAAAATATGCCAAAGATAGTTTCTTGAAATTTATGACATTTTTATCTTTTGAGGTGTGTAATTATGATAAATCGGAGATTTGTGAGCCAACTGCACCCTTTGTTGAAAGTTCATAGTGTGATTTTATTTTCAGGCCACTGTAGTAAAGGCTCACCCAGCCTTTACCTTAAAATTAAAGAACTTAGATGGATCTATTAATCTGGATATTGACTTGGTGCCTTGTTTCCAATTTACCAACGAGAAATGGCCAAAAGAAGGATACAGACCAAACCCGTTTTCATCGAAGGCAAGGAAATTATACGTTTTTTAAATTAGCTAATTTTACGCACTTAAAATATCAGGGAAGCAAGACCCTGTATAATAAAAACTTTATTTATTTTTTAGAATAAATTTTTAATTGTCCCCAAAAAACCTCATGATATGGAAAACTGTAATATAGAAAAATATTGGCGGTTATCTTTCCAGGAACAAGAAAGAGAACTTATAAAAGGCCATGAATTCAAGACGATGAAACCTTCCATAAAATTATTGAAGGTAAATGTTATAATTTTATTAGGAATTAAACAGACAAATGCTAAAAATTCTTCAGCAATTTTCGCAAGAGTCATTTGGAGAAATTCATTTTATGTATTTATACCTGTGAGTTTAGGAAATTTCGCATTTCTGGTGCATATTTGATGCAAAACATTTTTTTTTAGAAATTAAGAGATAAACAGAATCATGTTAAAATAGCGAGCTATTTTATAAAAACTATATATTTATGGGAAGCAGTAGAACAGCAACAAGACTTTTGGAAGCAATCGCAGAGCTGTGTGTTTATGGCAGTAAGTTAGAATTTGTATCAGTCGATATATTTTATAAAAGGTCTACCCTTTATAGATGCTCAAGAAATATGCTGCTAAGATACAGGACAAGAGAATTCCTTACTTTTGGAACGAAGAGTATAACCTCATTGGTCATTTGAAAGACGCCACCTTGACGGATATCGGCAATACTCTGAAAAATATAATCGATGATATTGAAAAAAATTTGGGGGACCCATTTATAGTTGGAAAATATTTAAGTGAGTTTGGTTTAATTATGTATATTGTATTTCTCGTGCGGTGAAATATAATTTTGTTTTTCCATCCATGCTTTCAGTTAACCAGGACCAGGTCAATACTTTGAGAACTGAAGTAGATCTGGGTAAGAAGCACAAGAAAACTATGATAACTACCCAGTGCTTGAGCAGATCCAGTTCATCAGTCAGTTCTGAACCCACCCCTCCCGACTCTGAAGAAGAGAGAATTAGAAGACTGATTTGTAACGATGAGTTTTTGCAGGAAATATCAGATTATATCGCAAAAAACTTGCGACCAAAACTGTATAATATACTGCAACCTGCTTATTCCTTTAATGATAGTACAAACGGTGGCAATAATGAAAGTAATGAAATTATACAATCCCTAAGTGGGTTACATTCTAAGACTAATAGAATAGCTACTATGATGGCAAATTTAACGGATGCTAACGAGAACTTAACGAAAACTTGCAACGACTTAACTGAAAAAGTGTCTAGTCTCGAAAATAACATGGCCGAGTTGGCAAATGAGAATACTGAACTTAAATTACAATTTAGAAAGATGACCAAGGTGGCGGCTAACGGCCAATCTAATATTGGTAGTGTGTCGGATAGTGCTATGTTTGATCGTTTGGCGTTAACGGCAAAGTCATTACTGCAGGCGAAAAATACGGAACAATCGGAACATCTTTCATTAGAAAATGAAGAATGCCTAATGAATTTCCCATTACATGAGTGCTACGTTGAAAAGCTTGATAAAGCACATTTACACTGAATCATAATAACTATTAATTTTACAAATGAATAATCAACCTATGTTATTTATTAAATATTATTTATCTTTATGTTTTTTATGTAATGTTACGGATAACCATTGCACACTTTTGCAATAATTAATATTAATACAAAGGTGTTTGGTGTGACTGAATCGTTTTTTATGTTTCTATACAGGGCATCTCAAAAATAACGGCTGTCTACTTGGAGTAAGTAAAAATTGTGCCAAATATTCGATTCGTGCTTTATAAGACAGGCCCCTGTATAATATTTTATACTTAATAGTATTCTAAGTGTAGTTATCTTGAATATTTTATGAAAAAATATCTGCGTAGAAAATTCTAAATGAAAAGGCAAAGTGAAAAGTAGTAATGGGCAAATGTTACTAAATTAACGAGGGTTCTAACATAGCATATTTAATATGTAGACCGGTTTTATTAAAATGATTATTTTTAAATTTTAATTAGCCATCTTTTTGAAATTATAACACCCAGCCAAAATATCTTTTTCTTTTGGACCAAAAGGTATTTTAATGTTTTATGCATATAAATTTTATTAAATAAATGGGTAAATGAGGTCTATTTTGTTTCATTTATATTCCCATTATACAGGGTGATTCATTGGTAAGTGTACATACTTTACCTGCATAGGTTACTTGGGTGATTTCATGTCGCCTATGGTTAGTGGGTTAATTACCAAAATACAGGTTTTTTTTAGATTTTGCCTATTTTGGTCTTGGACCAAAATTTTAAAACCACTAGGTATAAAAAAGCAAAATTTTGTGTGTATATTCTACTCAATCACCACACCGATTTTTCAATTTAGCGAAATCAAAATACAGGACCAGACAGAAAAATGGAACCGAATTGTTAAATCTCAAAAACAACACCCTGTATCGAAAGTTTTAAAAATCTCTGTTTTAAGATTTGGAAAGAGCATAACAAAATAAGGCAAATAGAGTACATTTCCAAATTGCGCATCTCATTTTTTTATTTACTTTCATCGGACAAAGAGGTAAAGTATGATTAAAAGCATAGAATAAAAAAAACTTTTATTTAAGTAAATACAAAATATAAAGTGGCAATAATACAAAACAGTTTAACTGTATGTTTCGACAACCTGAAAAAGAAAATCAAAATACTTAAGTTGTATGCGCTTTCTAATATCAGATTCGTACCTTTGCTAGAGGCTTTCTCCTCGCTTTCTTCTTGTGACGTATGTTTCTCAGAACCTGAAACGTTAAGACAATGCATAAATATTTAATAGTTTATTATTGAGTTAATTATCTATTACTTATTAATATGTAGCATTAAATCACTTTTACGGCCAACTATTCTAAACTACCTGCTTAGCATCAACACTTCCAGTTACCTTTTGGTTCCACATCGGGATTATCCTGAATCCTCCTCGAAGGCATCAGCAAGTCGAGCCTCGAAGACCTAAACTCCATATTAAACTTAGGACCATCCAGACTGACCTCGCATCGGTACTCGCCTGCCGATTTGTTTGTTAGAGCGATCAGTGTGAGGGGACATGACCCGACAGTCGCAAATGTTAAGTGGCGGATCATCACTCCTTCCACGGGATATTCTTGGACCGTGCCATCTCCGGCACATCTGAAGAACTGTTGTCCGTCCTTGTACCACTTGACGTCGTACAGTTTGCCACCTTCCACGTCGTACTTGCAGTCGATCTCTACCTGGTTGGTTGCTCGTCGGGGCACGTAGAAGTTGGTGATCTGAAGGAGGTTCGAAACGTGTAAGTTTGCTGCCACTGTAACTAAGAAACAGATGTAAGTAAATGTTGCCGAATAGGCGTAGGGGGTAGTTTTTCAGCTAGCTTGCATCAGTCTGATAACTTTTATACTTTGAAGTAAGGATTTGGATTTGTTAAGTCTATCATAATAATGTGCGGAGCTATCATAAATCGTAAACCACATGGCTAAAACTAGGCAACCAGGTATACGTTTTTGTTTTGCACCTCTGAGTGTATATATGGTTGTCTAATTCTGTTGTCATGTGGTTTACAATCATTTATGAAGACCCTTAGAATAACTTACTAAAGACAATGAACGCAATTAAGTAGACCTAAAAATTTATCGGAATTAAAATATTAAGAAAAAATAAATATTATTTTTCTGGTAACATTTAAATCGATAAACTTGTATGCAAACTTGCACTTTTGATCCAGAAGACTACCTAATACCGTTGAGTGGAGGAATCATAAAGAGGCGCAAATATTGCTGGCAGCGAAAAATAGATGGTGTTTCTGCAGCATCGCAGTGTGGTTAAAATTGCCACAATCATAAGTAAAGTACAACAGTGTGGTTTGAAACATTATGAAGGTAATATATATTGTTGTTCGTACGAATGTGATAATTTTAATCGATATGTGGAAGCGCCATCTATTACTCGCTGCCAGCAAAATTAGGCAGTTGCGCCTCTTTCTAATTTTTTCACTCAACGCTGAATATCAAATAAGTTAGAGAACATATTTTTTTCAAAAAATATAATATATATCTAGGTATTTTGCACTCAATAATATGTTAAAAGTTATCGGCGAAAATTAAAAAAAAAATTCACTTTTTATTTTTCCTCACTCTATCGTGTATAACGTGTAGAATCTTCGCACTATCATAATAATAATAGCGCCGCTACTTTTCTCTAAATTAAATGTTAAAATAATAAAATGTTCACACCACACGAATTACAGTTTTTTTATTGTCCTCTGGCTTTATATTTCAGTTCGTGCAAATTATGATTAATCCTGATTATTTCAACTTTCATACACTTTACTTAATTAATTTTCCTTATCGCCGAAAGGAAGTTCTACTCAATCATTCATCCGCTGATGTGGATATGATTTCACGAAAGAAAATAATAAAAAAAAGTAATCTATGCTGCCTGTATAATTTACCCGATTGATTGCCGTGAAAAATGGTTTACGATAAGGGTGCAGTGGACGATATATCCTAAAAGAATAATATCAATTAGGCCAACACCGGTCTAACACGTTGTTCACAGCTTATCACGTTAACACGTAAGGGGGTGGATTAAAGTGTGCGGTTTAAAAGTGCTGTTGTAATGCCACACCAGTGGCGTATCGAGACGGATTGCCCAACTAATAAAACTATGACTAGCACAACACATTTCAGTCCAATTGACAAGACAATCATCTTTCGACTCTCTGGACAAAAAACCGTATCTCCACTGTCAGCTACCCCGCTAGCGTTCTCACCCCGATGAGCCAGAGAGTGATGTTCCTTGCACTTTAAAATAAGGAATTGGCGCCCGAGAATCCGTAATAAAAATTATTACAAAGCTGGAAGTTACTGTTTGCAGACGGTAAGTTGCAAACAGCCCAGCAGGATAAATAAAGCCATTACAGCTTATTTATGGAACAAATTTTTTGGTAAAATATTTTTGATTTTATAACATGAAACATGTTCAGTCTGTCATTTTGCCTTAACCTTACACCTTCTAAGAAGAATTTTTATATACATTTATACAGGGCGTTTCACTTTTCATGAGTACGCACCCTCGTATTTCAGGTTCAGGAACTGATTCATTTCAAATTTAGGTGGGAAATATATACTCAAAATGTGAGGGTTGTGACGCAATAAACTTTGATATGCTCATTGGCGTGCGACCCGTGGGAGAAAATTGGGGTCGATTTAAAAAAAATAGTATTAACGATTTTTTTATAGAAATTTTGATTTTAGATTCGTATTCAGCATCATCAAAGATCCAAATTTGAACAGAATATTTCACGACTTTCCAAGATACGAGCTCGCATTTTTTTTAAAATAAATATCATTCTTCACCTTCCTCACTTTTGGTGAGGATGTATGCAGTGAAAAAAATACTTCAAGGATAAAGCGAAATCAAAGTGGCCTTGACCGACTTGTTTTAAAAATAGACATAATTATAATAACCTTCATATTCTTCATCAATTGAAACTTATACTTACTAAATTTTATAAAAATTCAGAATTAATGAAAAAATAGCAAACGTAACTTTGAAAACCTAAGTAAGTATAAATTTTAAAAGCACTTTTACTTGAGCAAAATTAATGCAATCATTTTTATTTGTTTCCTAGAATCCAACATTGAAATATTACAGAACACCCTGTCTGAGACCGGTCCTGTTCACCATTAGTACAAAGTTTTCCGTTGTTTTTCATTATTCTGCCCGGGCTAGCTTGATGTAAAAACAAAAATATTTTGTCAATACCTATTTTTTTTTTTTTGTAAAATAAGCCACTCTGTTGTTTTCCACCAGATGCTTCTGTTCTGCTACCTTAAAACGTTTACTTTGTTATTAATATTATTTTACATGCGTTTTTCCTACGCCACTACTTAGATAGGGTAGGTGGGTACATATTACCACACCCCGGACTGGGCATCATTATTTTCCATCATTTAGAATGGCTTTCTTACCACCCCAAGCCAAGAGGAGAATTATCTTTAATTTGGCTAATGCACTCGCCCGACAGCATAATAAGGAGTAATATGAAAACACTAAAGGTGATTTTTCTATTCTTTCCAAGAACTTTAGCTGTAGCGTGGCATATAGTTAAGAAGGTATTTGGAATAAAGTAAAAGTCCCCGTTGAGAAAATTAAAACTGGGTGCCGCCAATTTTCCGCAGCGTAGCTTTAAATTCTTGCATGTTTATTTCAATTTTGGCATTTACTTACGGCTTATAAATATAAGTATTTTATTCAAAAAGAGTAATAATGGTGCACTTCAACTCTACTCGACCTGGTGTCAGGAATAATATGACATATGATATATCGTTGGAGAGAAGAAAAACTTCTACCTGATGGCAGTATTTCGTGACAAATTCGCTTATTTTTTTTTGGTATCTCAAGAATGAGAGGAATCCAGTTGCTTTTCGTAACAGAACACTACTTTACTATTAAAAAATTTTATATTGCCATTAATTTTCATCTAAAAAGTTTTTTCGCATCTCTTTGCGTTTTTGAACAATTTTTTTATGATTGATAATAAGTGATGTCCTTACCGGACTAAATAGACATCCTTAATGGATGTTTCAGTATATTTCTTTATACAATAATCTTTTACACAGGACAGGCTTTCGATAATTGTGAAGAGAGTAAAAGATAGATTTTAAACATTCTAAATCTCCAGCCCAAACTGTTTCTACAAGGGAGAAATAAAACGGTATTTCATTGGTAGGCAATTTATGTTTGCTTGTAATTTCGTCCTTACGAAGTTTTCGTTTTGTTTAATTAGAAAAACAGAACGTAATTAAAATAATTTAACCTTGAACATGTTGGGTAATACAATTAGAATGAAATTTCATTTGTTGTTGAAATTACTAATTATTGTATGTAATTGGTGAATGCCTCATAAATAATTTGCGGATAGTACCACATGCATACGCTGGCTGTGCAATATCGTTTCCTCTTCCTCTTTGACTGTTTTTCATGATTTAATTGGTAGGTAAATAAATGTGCGAGGTGCGAGGTAATGTGTTTAATTCAAATATATGTAAAAGATAATTCTGTCAAGATCACCGGATATGAGTGGATTGTTCCAGGAGACCCACACAACACTGGCACATTTATAACATATGCTACAAATATTCAAAATAAATATTGAAATATTTATATAATATCTTTTTTCGTATCATTTATGTTGTATGCATATTATATAAATATGCAAAAATCACCTTTTGCCATATTTAAAACATATATGATGGCTCTGAAGGGCCACAGCAGAAATTTCTATTTTATAAGTAGAAACTGTTTGTTTGAAAATTTTATTCTTTTTTACTCTTCGATTGACCCTGTACAAAAATCTATTATGTTGACAAATGTAATCATTCGATTTAGGGCTACCTACATCAGATATACAGAGTGTTTTGGGAGGAAAGGGAACCATTTTAAGGACTTGGTCTAGAGGTCCAAATAAGAAAAATATTCCGATAAATAACCAAAAATGCTTCCTTTTTGAGATAAGGGTGTCAAAAAAGTAATTAAAATTCTTTTTAATTTTTCGAAGACGATTTAGGATCTTGTCATTAATTCAACGAGTTTTGACAATTCCATCAGTAACGTGCATGACAGCAAAATATTAAACGCCACTGATTTCTTTCAAAACAAGTATCGGTTTCTTAATCAGCAGCCAATTCTAAAAAGAAAAAGCCTCTTGAGTTTCAACGAAAAGAGACACAATATATCTACACATTTTATCAAGTAGAAATTTCTAGTTTGCAAAGTAGAAATTTCTAGTTTAAAAGTAGAAGTTTAGAGACACAGTATACACATTTTATTAAGTAGAAATTTCTACTTATAATGTAGAAATTTCTAGTTTTCATAGTAGAAATTTCTAATTTAAAAGTAGAAATTTCTAGTGTTCAAAGTAGAAATTTCTAGTTTAAAAGTAAAAATTTCTAGTTTAAAAGTAGAAATTTAGAGACACAGTATACACATTTTATAAAGTAGAAATTTCTATTTATTAAGTAGAAATTTCTATTTATTAAGTAGAAATTTTTAGTTTTCAAAGTAGAAATTTCTAATTTAAAAGTAGAAATTTCTAGTGTTCAAAATGTGTATACTGTGTCTCTAAATTTCTACTTTTAAGCTAGAAATTTCTACTTTGAACACTAGAAATTTCCACTTTTAAATTAGAAGTTTCTACTTTGAAAACTAGAAATTTCTACTTTATAAGTAGAAATTTCTACTTTATAAAATGTGTATACTGTGTCTCTAAATTTCTACTTTTAAACTAGAAATTTCTACATTGAACACTAGAAATTTCTACTTTTAAATTAGAAATTTCTACTTTGAAAACTAGAAATTTCTACCTAATAAGTAGAAATTTCTACTTTATAAAATGTGTATACTGTGTCTTTCTACTTTATAAGTAGAAATTTTTCTACTTTATAAAATGTGTATACTGTATCTCTAAATTTCTACTTTTAAACTGGAAATTTCTACTTTTAAACTAGAAATTTCTACTTTTAAACTAGAAATTTCTACTTTTAAATTAGAAATTTCTACTTTTAAACTGGAAATTTCTACTTTGAAAACTGGAAATTTCTACTTTATAAGTAGAAATTTCTACTTTATAAAATGTGTATACTGTGTCTCTAAATTTCTACTTTTAAACTAGAAATTTCTACTTTGAAAACTAGAAATTTCTACTTTTAAACTAGAAATTTCTACTTTGAACGCTAGAAATTTCTACTTTATAAGTAGAAATTTCTACTTTATAAAATGTGTATACTGTGTCTTTAAATTTCTACTTTTAAACTAGAAATTTCTAGTGTTCAAAGTAGAAATTTCTAGTTTAAAAGTAGAAATTTCTAGTTTAAAAGTAGAAATTTCTAGTTTAAAAGTAGAAATTTTTAGTTTAAAAGTAGAAATTTAGAGATACAGTATACACATTTTATAAAGTAGAAATTTCTAATTTAAAAGTAGAAATCTCTAGTTTAAAAGTAGAAATTTCTAGTTTTCAAAGTAGAAATTTCTAGTTTTAAAGTGGAAATTTCTAGTTTTAGCCACATGTCATACGGCCCGCGCATCCATGAATGCCTGCGACAAATGTTTCCAGGACGCCTGATTTCAAAGTTTGGTGATCTCCAGTGGCCCCCGAGGTCATGTGACTTAACACCCTGTGATTTTTGGCTATTTAAAATCCAGGGCTTACATCAATAATCCGCAAAATATAAAATATCGACGAATTAAAAGAAAATATTCGAACAGAAATCCGGAATATTTCTCCATCAATGTTGCATAATGCTATGCGAAATATGGTGTCTAGAGTAGAAGAATGTTCAAGAAAAGGTCATCCATCATCTTTTGGACACAATTTTTAAAATATTTTATAAATATGAAAATTAATATTTGTATAACAATAAATACCAATAAATGATTCACAATATTTTTAAAATATTATTCAAATTCATAAAATATTTTATAAATATGAAAAACAATATTTGTATAACACGTATTAAATATTTCACACAATATTGTTAAAATATTATTGAAAGTCATAAAATATTTTATAAACATTAAAATTAATATTTGGATATCACGTACTAAATACTTCACAAAACATTATTAAAACCTTATTAAATGTTATAAAATATTTTATAAATATGAAAAATAATATTTGTATACTTAATATGTAATAAAAATTTTACAAAATATTTAAAAAATATTTTGAAATATAATATACACATTTTCTTCATATCTTCGAATATATTTTTATAATATTTATATTTTAAAAATATTGTGAACATAATTTGCATATTGTGCATCTATATATTTTGCATATTATTATGCATAAAATATTCAAGTTGTGTGGGTAGTTGGACGAAATCCGGAGGCATTCAGATACAGTAAAAGCAGAGTAGCTACGTTTTGAAAACAGGAATAGCAATTTTTTAAACTTTTTTTCTTGACATTTGTAAAATGTGATTAATTGTTAGGAGTTTATGTATATAACTCTCGAAAAGACATTCTATTAGCTTCCATTTGCACTTTACCTGAATTAAAACAGCCATAAGTGGTCGCGATATATAGAAATTTTTTTGTGAGAGGAATAAGAATTTCAAGTTTTGGCGAATGTGCCGGGTCTCCAAAAAAATTTTCTCATTGGATTTTACTTATTTAAGTCTATTGGAATGAAAAATGTACACAGAATTCTCTTGACATCATAACATCTAACATTCTACGTATTATTTTTGCACCTATTTTACTTTTTTTGTTCAATTTTAGGGTACTTTCGCTTATTTCAGTTCCAAATAAAACTATTCGTAATAAAAAAAATCTTTCATTTATTATTAGTCTTAAAATCTTAGGGGCAGATAACAAGGGCGGATCTCGACCGTGAGCTTGGGGGGGTACAGGCGATACTTTTGCTTCGTAATTTGTTTCCTAAATATTTAAAATTTGATGGTTAACAGAACCCAGAACCCAGAAAATTATTAAGAAAAACAGTCAAACAAGTCATTTCTTGATTTTCTTATTGAAAATTCGTTCACAATATCCCCTCATCAATGTCGTCTTCAGAACCTATTATACCTAGATGAATTTGATAGCATTTCTTGTACTGTACTTAACTTTAAATATTTTTTTATGAATTTTAACTTTGAAAAAATCTCTCATCGTCGATAATATAGTGACAGGGAATGTTAACTAAATGCTTAAAGTAGTTGACAATAATTTGAAAATGCGCTAAGATTTTATATACTTATAGGTATACACTGTAAAGATCTCTGTCATTAAGTAGGTATATATGAATTATTAGTTTCAAAATCTGTTCATTTATTTTTGCAAATCTACAAAGTGGTTTATTTCTGAATTTAAGTTTATCAAATTTAAGTGTCAAGGATAAAAGAGACAAACAAATGTCGTCGATTAGCCAGGGCCGTCCTAAGATATTTGGCACCACAATAATGCACCCCTCTTCATAAGAAAATACACGGGAGATACAGCGAGAGCGGAGTGAACTGATTTGAGTGCGATAAAATGGTCGCCCCAAAAGGCTGGCGCCAGATAAATAGGCTTATAGCCCCAGGGCTAATGTATAAAAAATATATCATTTTTGACAACCGCAGTCGACTATTTTGTTCATCTTCTGAGGTGCAGATAAGCGATTAGTTGACTCTATTTGTGCCCATACCACGCCACTGGAATGATTACAAAATTCGTTTAATTCCTTATAATTACATTCAATTTTAAGAAAACACTTAAAACTATATAGGTATAACTTTTTTGAAAAATTGTTTCTTCAAAAAAATTAAACGTTGGTTATAAGAATACATTTTCTGGGCTCATTCAGTGGCGTAGTAAATATTGGCAATAATAAAGTCTACAGCTGGCTCCTTTTCGGCGATTATAGGAATCAGCAAAGTAACTGCAGTTAAGTCGAAAACTCGAAAATGACTAAATTATTAAAACTCTTATTTATTTGTTATTAATTAATTATGAAAAAGAACTTGATCTTTAACACCCTGTATATCCGTAATGAAGAACTTTCGGGCATATTTCCTTCTTAATTTCATATCCTGAATCTATTCTGACCGTTTGGTTTTTAAAAACTCACCCACTCTGTAATACCTACGCCTAAACGACTTCGTAAAATAAATTAAATATATCTAAGTAATTGTTATTTAAATTTATTCTTCAGTTTCGTTTTAATAACAAATTTTTGTACTCACCTAAAAAAATTATCGAATTAACTACCATTTTAGATGAAATTAATTTACAACGAATAGTATCACTCAAACGGGATGTAAAACAGCCTCACTACTGTCTTCAAGTTCACTTTAATCATGTAAAGCCTTATAGCACAATAGTTTTAATTAAAAGAGCGAATTATACTGGTGTTCTTACTGTGTTTACTATGTGACAAAATGTAGCGGAGTGTGCGGGTTACGGAGTCAATTAATAAATATGCACACCAACAACAACCGTATTTTAAAATTAATTATACTGTATGTTTCACCAAACACACATTGCGCTTTAATTAGTTTTTCTTAAGGATTGATATGTTTTTATCGCTTTTTAATTGAAAATCTGGTTCAAACTTTTCAACCGTGCTGACAAGATATTACTGCTCGGCCGACGACGCGCTGTAGCATATTTTGAGGCCGTTGGGAGCACGTGCTCTTTAATTTCACCCTCCATTTTCATCTTTTCAAATTAACTTTGGCTTGCAAGTAATTGTTTCATTTAAATTCGTCATCAATTCAGTGTGTTTATGCTTATGACATATTATTTGTTCTATTTTTCGTTTGAATATTCTTTGTCCTATTTCTAGACATACAGGTATACATTTTGTTATCTAAAAACTAATTATATAAAAATATTGATGAGGCGCAGTTCAAATATTTACTAATCAGTATTTAATAAATAAAAAGTAAATCATACTAATTACTTATTAATAACAAATGTACCGTTATTTGAGAAATAGTTTGTTCAAATATATAGGAAGTGCCAATAAAAAAAATTTGCCCCAAATATACCGGGTGGCCACGATATATAGTCTCACCTACGGAATACCCTGGTTATTATGAAATTCAGGATTAACTCTGGACAAACTTAATATGCATATCTGGACTTCAAAATAAGAAAAAAGTTTCCTTTGGGATATGTCCGCAAACGCTTAATTTAAGAATTACTTACCCATCTCCAAAAAATGGTGGTTAAAATTTAGTTTTTAATTGTTTTCTCTGATGTGAGAAAAGATTTAAAAAAATACAATTTGGTAGAAATTTTCTGAAATTAAAAACATCTCTAAATCTTTTTAATAATCCCTTATCGAAGTTGGTGAAAACAGCAACCCCCATTATAAATTTTTTTATTTCCTTAACTTCCAGCCTAACCATCCATCCTAACTATCCATCTTGAAATTTCCCCAGCTCAGCAGTACGCCACTGTACAAATTCATTTCTCGAAAAGGAAGCATTTTCGGACTCATATATTTATAGGATTTTTTTTCTTATTTTGACCTTTAGAATATGTCCTTAAAATAGTTCCCTTTCCTCCGGAAACACCCTGTACACAGGGTGTTAAGAAAAAGTAGATCAAGTCAACCACAGATTCTCTAGATGAATATAATGCCACTTTTATGGCGTGATTTTTTATTTTTAGTTTTTGGGAGTGAAAGATTTTTTTTATTCGGTACCCAATTTTAAATGAGCAACAATTACGAGAACGAAATTGTAGAAGTTGCAAGGCAATTTAAGCAAAAATATTTTCTATAAATTAGTATTTTTAATTGCTTCCTTTAGCTATGCCAGTGGCATAGCGAAATGAGATTTAATTTAGGTTTTCTAAGCAAAAATCTACTGTACGCCACTGGTTTTTTTATAATTTTAATTATATCGAACCTTTCTATTTACGTACAACAAAAAAGATCTCTAGCATTTTTTGCCTAAAAGTAATCAATTTAAAGAATATCAATGATTATTAGTACAAACAACAACAATAAAAATAATAAATTGAAGTACATATCTCTTTAACCAAGACCTAAATTAAAATTTTACAATGGTAAGAAAACCTGGACAAATGTATTTAATCTAAAAATAAATATCTTGAAAAAAAGTGCTCCGGTTGTGCTTTGACTTTTTTTACCAAAATTACACAAAAAATGTACCTATCTGCACAAGATCAAAGTCTCTGCAAAATATTAATAAAAATAATTTCCAAAATTTAATCTTTAACATAAGTCGCATTACTTAATTCGTCAGAACAATCTGTGGTTAATAGCTTGACCTACTTTTTCTTAACACCGTATACAGGCTATTTATTCGATTATTTATTTTTTATTACAACACATTAAATTTAATATAAACTTCAGTATGTCAACATTTTTTAAATTATTTTTATATTTATATATATTCTTAATATCTGTGCACGCCACTGGTAAAGTTCTGTGTAAGTTTTATAGCAAAGTAGCGCCTTCTGTGTAAAGATAAATAATTCGTATGTAGAATGCTGTGTTGCCTGTGTCCACCAACGAGGTCGCTGGTGTCCACCTTGGACCAGAGACATAGAGAGGGGAGAATGATCTTAGAACCTGCGCGAATGGCAAATCACAATGGTCGCCATTTTGAACACCATGGCAGGCAACCTAAATGATATTTGGGGATTTTTAATATGACATTTGGGGATTTTTAATGCAATATAGGGCAGATGATTTAAAATGACGGAAACATTCTTAAATATTTCTTTATTATAGTAAAATAATATAGGTATATACATATTAAATTGGATGCTAAGATCGATAAAAAAGACAACTGGATATATCGCTTATAATAAAAAATATAAAAAACCATTTATTTTAGGAATAAATTTGATACGTAAAATATAATTTAATCTTATTAATATTGCTTTGAGCATAAGCGCCAAATGCATATCACTTTAAATATTTTCTTGTATTCACATACCTGCAATTGTGTACAGTTTGAATATACTTTACACGTTTCCTCTTTGTGCTGCTGTTAGTACTTGCCGAAGTATCTTGCCTAGACGATTCGTTGAAATTATATTTATTTATCAAACTTCAAACAAAACAATTATTACCTCAAGATTTATTTAAAAAAATATTATTAACAAGTAATATTACCCACGGTGTCGTTTCAGGTTAGCATCTCTTGGCAATTAACTCTATCGTATCATCTGAAGAGGACATATCGAAGACGTAAATGAGGCCATATTCTGAACTGAAGTTACAGATCTAGGTAAGCTTGTAGATGGGGTGTCTACTACCTCGGCCTCGGCCTGATACATCTCCAATCTTGGTACAGCATTAAGTTTTAGGCGAATTTGATTATCACTTTTTATAAAATCTGTTGTTTTAAAATTATTAAAGCAAACAAATTTATTCTCTGACCAAGAGTATTCATCACTCAACTCTCCAACCACCTCTTAAACATGTCACCTCTTGAGAAACTAGAATGTTATACTGTTATAAACGGCTGCAAAGAAAATTCATGAAAAACCTTACTGGTGAAATGTAATTCCTTCAGGCTTAAATCGCCTTGCGTTAGAACATCCCCTTACAACACAGGACATAATTAAAAACACGCATTTTCAGTCGTAAAAGCAATACAATAATGATAAACAAAAACGTCCACCGCGATAACAAAGTCTAAAAAATAACAATAAAAAAGTCCACACCACAGCGTTAAATATTAAATTAGTTTATAGAATAAATAGAAACATATATGCAGTCGGTAGGGTTTATAAATAAATATAATTAAACGCACACCAAAAAATTTAAATAACTGTAACCTCACTTTACTCGACACTTTTTAACAGTTGCACGACAACAAACTTGAACAAACCACGTGATCATGTTCAAAATGTCTGCCCCCGTGGTGTCTTAGCAAAATTGGATGCGCAAAGGTCTAAGAGCGTTCTCCCCTCTCTATTTCTCTGCCTTGGACCCAGCATGATTTTATGTTCTGTGTTCTATGAGCGTGATTCAGAGGCGTGATTGCCGATTAAAAAGTTGGGTTAGAACTGTTAAAAGTCACTCTGTGGATGTGGGTGTTATAAATGGAAAACAAAAAGAACAAAAATTTATCATCTAAGCTGTTCAGGTTCAGAATCTCAAGTCTTTATCATAAACCTCAGGCTGAAACCTTGAACGCGTCCTAAATTCTAATCTGGCAGAATTCTAGTAGAATCGTTCTTTTAGAAATGTGGAATGTGGGGCAAAATGACGAATGCGCATCGACAACTACTGACAAAATGTTATTTGAAGTAAATTGAACTGATTAGATTAGGTTAGGAGTTAGTAAAGGCTGCGTACTTAATTACTTTCTTTTTTCATAATGGATAAAGTAAGCACTTAAATACATACGTAAGTATATATAATAGAGTTTGTAGTACGTAATTCTTTTAGGAAGAATATGAATGTTTACGAATACATGGTTATGTATTTAGTTCAGATTCTGAAAGCGAAAGTGGGAAAAGTGACTTTGATGAAGAATACAACTTATTGAAGCCACCACCTATAAGCCCGGATGTCCTAGAAAAATTGGTAGTTAAAATTAGCAAGGACTTTAAAGGTGTAACCTTAGAAGCTCCCTCGATAAAAAGAGATCATGAACCAAGTAAATTTCCTTATGTTTTCTATAGGGGAGTTGATGAGTACAAAATAAGGAAAAACTATTTTAAAAAGCAGACACGAAAAATAATATATGCGGATGGTATTTACTTGAAAAAAAGGGGTAAGAATTATAATGCCAAGTATAAAGGTATATTTGTAAGCCGAAAAAAGAAGACACGTTTTTTCCCTAAGGTTGCCAAATATAACAATTATTACTGGCATGTAGAAACACCATCTAAATGCGTACAGAAATATAATAAACACAATGACAAGAAAAAAGATAATTTGATTTCAAACGTCCGTTGCCAAATACCCAAATTAAAGAAGAAACGGGAAAATAGAACAAAAACCAAAAAGAACGAGGGGCAGTCTAGAAAAACTAAAAAATGTAAGATAAAGCAAAACGACACTACAAGGAAAATTGTTTTACCTAACTTAGATACAAGTAGGTTACCTATTGCTAAACTTGAACTCTCGAAATGTCCTCAGCAGGGCAATCCCACCATTCAGTACGACAAGAATAATAATAATGCAAAAGTGCAGAAATTGACGAAAAGAAATAAAAAAAATAAATCGTCACTGTTTAAGACAATTAAACCACCAAAAACCTCAGCAAATTTAAATAAAAAAGACTCGACAATAGATATTAGAAATTCTGAAATGCAAGTCCTTTTATCCAGAAGATAATGGAATAAAATTATGTAGTAACGTGTAAGTTATTTTCAGAACAGTGGAAGATTAAAATAATAATAATATTATAACAGAATAAAAATTTCATTTAACCATGTCTCTAAATGTGTATTCCCTCACGCACAACATTATAGTTTAGGAATACAGGGAGTTATACTGGGTCATATTAAATTATGACAAGAATATATTAATTTACGGTTAATTATGAACTAATGTCATATTTCTATTAGATGTCGAATATGTATAACGAGAAACTATTACGGAGAGAAGTATGGGGTGGCAAACTGACATTCAGAGATTGCTGGATCCACTAGACTCTAAATTAATGTTACCGTCATAATAATTCTTATACTGATTATACCTAGAGATAAAAAATAAAATAGCCTCATAAAACTGCATGGAAGCTTTATTCTTATAATAATTAGCATATATATGACAATCTTTTCATTGAAGGAAAAGCGATTGTGGTGGTGTATTTTATGTATTATTGCAAATATGCATCTATATAGAAGGTTACATAATTACTATCCTTTGCCCTTTGCCTTTTATATACTGGATTCGTCGATCCACTATATTCTAATTGTGTCGATCCGCCAGTAGAAAAAAATTATATTTTAAAATATTTTTGACGAAGAAAAAATATAATCCATAGCGCTATGAAACTAATTTGAGTATTTAAATTTTCATAATGACGTCATTAAGCGCAAACTAGGGAAATCCCCAGACTGTCTGCACAATTAATTATTTACGTGTTCCTGTCAGTTTTTTTGTGCGTACTAGGTTGGCAATGAAGCTAGTACTAATCTTCGGTACTAAATTTGTTCATCGAAATATTTTTGATTATCTAGTGTACACAATGATCTTTGCTACAACGTATTATCCATATCCAGGAAAAGTACAACGCACAAAGAGAAGCAAAGGGCAAAGTAAAATTAAAACGAATAAATACAATGGTTCCGTAATTAGTTCGATGATATACCACCAGTTGGCGTATCGCTTATTTGGTACAGTTGGCAGTTGGCACAATCTTATTATAAATCGAATCCAAGTTATCCAAGATCCAACATTCTTTTTGTAAATAAAGTAACAACTATCAATAATTTACTAGTTGAACAAATACTCCGTAAAAACAGAGAGATTTACTATTTTCGAATTTTCAATTATGTTGTTTTAGATGTTCTGTGGGTCATTTATTCGTGTTCTATCTTTACTCTGTTGTGTTAAGTTGTGTTTTCAATTATTAATCATTTGACGTCTGAGTTTGACAGTTTGACGTAATGTTTTGATATTTCATATCATAAATAGATATATTTAAAAATGTTTGACTTGTGCCGAATATGTTTGTTTGTGGTTAATGAGAATCAGTGCGTTAATGTCTTCATTAAAATGAACAATATATCTCTATTAGAGATGATAAAAGAATGTGCTTCAATACAGGTAATTTTTATTGAACTTCTACCTATAATAATATTATCATTTGTATCACATTGTAGGTCGCTGAAGAAGATGTTTTACCAAAATATATTTGCACAAAGTGCGCAGAAAAACTTAATTATCTATATGAATTTCGTACTCTAATGATTAAATCCGATGTAAAGTTGAAACAGGACCTTCACGTTAAGAAGAAACTTGATAGAAATCAAGGTAGGCAGTCAGCCGTAGAAAATGAGAACTATCCCAAAAGTGAGAATTGCGATATCGATGATGAAAAATTTGCAACTCGGTTCGAAATTAAACAGGAGGAAATGTTGGTAGAAAGATTTCTGAAGGTAGAGGTGTTGGATGTACCTGAGCCATCGGAGATTATCACATTTACAAATGACCCCGAGAACAATGCGTCAAAAACCATAAAAAAATCTGAACCTGCTACTAAACAAAAAAAGAAGAAAATATTAGAATGCCAGGAATGCAATCAAACTTTTAAATCAGTGTATAGTTTTAAAAACCATAACATCATTCATACTGGCGTGCAACCTTTCACTTGTGAATTCTGTAATAAAGGGTTTCCCACAAAGTGGGCAGTCACAATACATACCAGAGTTCATACAGGTGATAAGCCGTTGACGTGTGACGTGTGTCAAAAGAAATATGGGTTAGTAAGTTAGTATATGTTCGCCTCAATAAAATAGGGCAGGGTCGTAGTGGAAGAATAATGTCGTTTACTTTCATGCATGTATCTGGCATGTAGTGTATATTATTATGTCAAAATATAATTCGATATACTAAAAGTAGTTTGTAAAGAAACTGAAATTTAGGCACTTTAAGTTAAAGTTTATTCGCCAATTTCAGTTGGTGGCCCGTATTATTTTCTAATGATCCTTCCTAGATACCTCGAAAAAGCAAAAACAAAATTACTTTAGTTTTAGAAGATACTAAAAACCAGTATTCGAATAGCGTCTATGAAAATATTTTTGTATTGTTTACAATTTAAGTTTTTTACAAGCATTTTGATATATTGATTTATTATGAACTATAGAAATCTATCTCGGAGAATAATACACCTAATTAATAATAATAAGTATTAATTTTCAGATCGCCTAGTGCGTTAGTATTACATAAAAGAATACACAACGGTATGAAAAAGTTTCACTGCGATGTCTGTATGAAAGGCTTTACTCAATCTTCGCAACTGGAAGTACACAAGCGTCGGCATACAGGAGAGAAACCTTATATGTGTGAAATATGTAGCAAAACTTTTGGTGATAAAAGCAATTTAATTAGACATGGAGAACGACATCAAGAGGTATATATTCATTTATTATATGCGCAAATAAATGGTTTGTCTGTCACGATTTCCATACTTTTAGGGTCGCTTTCTGCCATACTTTTTTATACCGATTGGTGATGATATACCATTGTTGGCCACATTTGAATTTAATGTAATTTTAGTAGCAAAGAAAGTAAGTTTCTTGTCAATTTTTCAGATACTTGTTACAGTGGCAGAAGCGCAAAGTCTTACGGTTTCATATCAGAATTACAAATTTGAAGAAGATATTTAATATTTCACAGTAAATTATTTTCAGGGAAAGCAGCTACCTTGCCCTATTTGTGGAAAAACTTTCCAGCGCCAAACATGCCTCCAGGCGCACATCAAGAGACACAGCGGCTTAAAGCCTTTTAGTTGCAATGAGTGCAACCAAAAATTCACAAAGCAAACTAGCCTTAATAGACATAAGCTACTTCACTCTGGGATTAAGCCATATAAATGTAAAGTATGCGAGAAGAGCTTTTCCCAAGATAGCATATTGGTTCGGCACATGAGAATTCATTCTGGCGAGAGACCGTTCCCATGCAGTTTATGCCAGAAAGAATTTGCTTATAAACACCACCTGCAGGGGCATATAAAAAACTACCATAAAGAGACTTTGTTGATAGAAACCCCGAACGCGGAAAAAGCTATTAGTGACGATGGTGCAACTGTTTAACCAGAACACGTTAGTTTTTTTGTTCTTAAAATTTCAATTGGTGTACAATCCGCTAGTCGAATCAGGATTTTTGTACAGTGATAAAATAGATACTAGGAGTTATAAATATACAAATGTTTTTAGTTGATTTTATATATGCGATGTTAATTTATTAAATGTAAAATTGGAAAATTTATTTAATAATTTTTTTCAGTATGTTTATAATCTACAGATATATTCAGCCGTTCTTTTGACGAAAAAATTAGTGTTAAGAATTTAATAACGCCACCTCAAGGTTTAGAAGTAGAACTACAAAAAGGAGTTCATGATAAAACTTGAGGTACGAGACGTTTTTGTAGATTGTCAGTTAGGCAATCTGGAAAGCACTATCAACTCAATTAAGTTGTCCTAGGTTGCTTGTATTAATCAGAATACCCAATCTAGTTCATAATTGACAATAACAATAATTATATAATAATAT
Organism: Rhagium mordax; assembly: GCA_963680705.1. Lineage (NCBI taxonomy): Eukaryota > Metazoa > Arthropoda > Insecta > Coleoptera > Cerambycidae > Rhagium > Rhagium mordax. The sequence continues at coordinate 129,809,734 of OY796656.1, read as the reverse complement.
ACAAAAAAAAGGAGTTAATAAAAATTGAATAATACTTTATTAACACATTTGTTCCATTAACTTTAAATTAAAATTTCACAATATAATCACAGATATCTATTCTTCAATAATTTCATTATTATTCTGGTTAGATTTTTCTTCTCTACGTAGTTTTATTCGATCACATTTTGGGCAACTGTTTTTCCTTAAAAAACAATGTTTGTGGAGTACAGAGCTGCACTCATTGCATACATGGGAAGCTGCATCAAAGGGGTACAAAACTTCATCGTTGGAGCAAATTTCACAGATGTGACCCCTTCCCTGACATAATTCACACTCATCTTTTATATGTTTAGTAAATACTTCGATCAGTTTATGGAGCTTTGAAGGCAGTTCGCCTGAATTCGTGTCCACAAGGTCCTGAAGACTGTACATATCTAAACAGTCTATTAAGTGGGGCCTATCCACATTTTTCCAGAGTAAATGGTCTTCGGTAGCTTTCCTACAAACCAGTAAATATTTTTTCATACCGATTAACTCTTGCCGCAATCTTCGCACCAAATTCAGCTCATGAACAAATGAAAAAAGTCTCGGATTTAGTCGTTCTAGGTTGATAAGCGGTCTTTTAGAAGTTATTCGTAGTAGCTGTAGACTGGCCTGACAGACAGACTGTGGGGTAAAGTCCCAGTTGTGAACTATCCTTGCTGGAATTACTGCAGAACTACCCCAGTGACATGCGGAACAGAAGTAGAGGCCACTGTAGTCGCACTTTCTTGCTTCTGACCACTCCCTGTCTACAACAAATTAGGATTTTTATGTTTAAATTAAAATTTATATCGTTTTGAGTGCGACACAAAAAAAAACTGCTTGAAATCATAAGCGCAGCCATTCTGTTTCTGTCGATGTATTCATGAGTACGATTAAAAAAATGATGGATAGATGAGTGTATCTGTTTTCGTTGTTACCTGGCATATAATTTTAACAAAGCAAGGATTAAAAAAATAGAAGCAACGGAAAACGTGCAACAAGAACAATTACCTGGAAATAACAATCTACCGAGGCAGCTTATTCCTTTTGGTACAGCTAGCAGTAAGTTTATTAAGAGGTTATATAGGGTAATCGTTTCAAACTATCTTATTTTCAATGCTATCAAAGATTAAAGAAAGCAAGATACGACACATACACTAAATGAAAATAACGCTCATTTACCATTAATACATATATCGATGTACGATTTAAGTTTTATCTAGTTAGAAGCATAGATGGAAAGCCAATTAATAGTAAACAAACCAGTTACAGCTTATATAGGCGATATTTATTGGTTTGCCATTAATAATTGAAATATAAGTGTCGCCTCTTACCTACCTACTCTTTGATACTACCTCATTGGTGAACAAACAACAATACTTACTTATTGGCATGGGCGCTTTACATTCTGCACACAAATATTTTTGGGCAGAAAGTCCAACTTCCGGGCAAATATCTAGTTCGTAAGACCCTCGTTCACTTGCCACCACGTGAGCGCATTCTCTGATGATCGAGGCCATACATTTATGATGGCAGCAGTAACCGCAGTCGTCACATTCATACCAAGCTTGAACCACACACCTGTAAGGTTAATTTAAAATGTTTTCTTACAGTTGCGGCTTGCTTACAACCTGTCTATATGTAAATATGTTTTCTCTCACCAAATTGCTCCAGTACAATGGTCACAATATCGGGACGTTGTGTTCCTGAGTAAATGCTGTAGGGTTAGATGGTGCCCTCTGACAGTTCTTTTTGATACACCACTGCTCTTGTTTCTCGGATGCCTAAATTAAAAAAATATGTAATGCAATATACATCTACACATCTTTCGTCTCATGTACTAGAAATAAAATAACAAAACCATTTTTAATAGCCTAATTTCCACAAAATAAAATTATATCTCCGTGGTCCTTACTTGTACACATACCTACGTATTAAAATTTGCTACTTACTCAGGATCATCCATTGCTTCTCTACATTCTTGCAAACGCAAACGAAGTTCAATCAAATGTCTCACAAGCCATTTACGTTCAACAGAACAATGGTCACTTTCTAACACTAAATTTTTGCAGCGATTTATTGCTTTTAATAGTTCATCTTCAGTAGCTTCCTAGAAAATGAAAAACTAACTGTTGAATACGTTTATCCAACTTGCAGCCTGCAGGGCACTTACTTTATTTAAAGCTAATTGCAGCTCCTCGGCTGCTAAAGAAGTGGGCAGGAGCTGGTCAACATCATCGCTTGATAAGTTACCAGATGTTGTTGACGAGGGACTCGAGGTCAAGTGTCTATTATCACTGTTAAGGTCATCCATTTTAGTTTTATAATTACAAAAATATAAACAAATTAACAATTAACCTAAAAATTACTTGATTTTCTTCTCCTTCTCTTCATTTCAATATTGCCAAGTGACAAATTCTTCTTCTTCTGGAAGTTCCATTCCAATGTTGCCAAGAGACAGAAATATAATGCACTAGATGGATTTAAAAAAGGCAATTTTAAATGTCCCTTTAATTAATTAATATGATATCTAAACACATAGGTAGTTTTATTTTTTCAATATTATTAATTTTAATTAATTTTACCAAATATTTATTTGGAAAAAGAGGACGCTTCTTTGGTGTCGATAAAACGAACCATATTTTACAAAATAATGGTGAATCGCAAAAAAAATTCAAATTATTCGTGTTCCTTTCGGCACTGTTATGTAGAATGATGCCAGTTATTTAACAAAGCACTTTTCAGCTGTAATGTAACGCTATCATTTATAGATTGCTTACCAATTTCAGGAACAAGAATCCCGATCCATATTAAGAAAAAAAGGCATTTTGCATCAGGTAGACGAAATGGGTCTTCAGTCTTCACAAAATGAAAATGATACTAAAAACAGTACGATATAATTACCAAAAAGCTACTTGGTATTCTCGGAAATATCATATATATTGAGATTAAAATATTTCTATCGGTACATGTAAACATTGTTGAGTTAATTTTGTATTTTATATCTCATTTCTCATCTCAATAAGAAGAAAACATGTAAATTACAGGAATCACATTCATAACACTTTATTTAAAACTTATTACACGAAATTACAATTACAAAACGTGTAAACTCCAATTTCAAAGACAAAACGTCGCAGAATTCGATGTAATAGCATCATAGAAAAAGGCGTTATCTAAAGGCTTATACTGGTGGGTAATCAATTTTATAACTTCATGCGCAGCACACCCACCAAGGATTGCTGAAACGGAATGTAACTCTGCACCTCCATACCGACACACTTCATGTACTCTTTCATCCCTTAGTACATGCGAACAACTCCATTCCGCTAGAAGTTTTCCAATAATGGTTTTTAATTTGAGTACGTCAGGTTCTACTTGATCGTCAAATTGGCCTGGATAAGTGTTAAATTCACTTATGAACCGTTCGAGCCCTCTCAGTATGACGTAATAAAACATAAGACTGTCAGGGTCCTCAAGGTAAGAAGACAGATCTAAGCTGGTACGCTGATATTCGTCTGCTATGCAACTTCCTCTAATCACGTGCAGCTCACTTGCGTGTTTGCAAAATAGCTTAACCTCACTTTCAGTAATTACATCCGGGGGAAGACCCAAGTTTCTTGCTATCTGCGATGCTCTTCGGTACACTATTTCTGCTTGTGATTGAGCCTGCCTAGTATAAAGCTGCTGCAATGTAATGTAACTGATTGTGTCAGCAGCCATGTCCGGCAAGCTTCCTCTAACTGGTAGCGCCCCCTCGGATTGTACCAATTCTCTGAGGGCAGCGCACATAACCCAGAAAGGGGAGCTATTCTGGGTGAGATTAATGCAACTGTCGTCATCTAAAATGGACTGTACGTGGGCGGGGATCCTGGGAGGGTTTATGCAAGTGTTGACGTAGTGTATGGCTTCTTCGAAATTCTCTTCTAAGATTTTTAATCCATTTTCGTCGGGAATAGGGCTGTCTCGGATCATTTTCCGTAAAATGTCTTTTTCTGCTCTCGTTTTGGGTAAAGCTCCTGCAAAATAATCAAAAATTTTAAATCTAATAGAATAAATAATAAGTAATAAAATTTTGTTTGTTTATTGAAAAAAATTTCTCGTGTAAAATTATTCAACAGAAAAATTCTCTATTCACTATATCTGACATACCTTCATGAAATTCCTTGTACTTGTTCAAATAATAATACAATATTACTATAGCCGGAACATGGCTTCGTGCTTTTCGATCCAAAGTAGCAACGTTAATATTGCTTAAATGCTCCTTTAAGGCTGGCCATGGTTTATCTAACCGCAAGTCAGGGTTTTCACTGTCAGGATGGGATTCTATTACGGTGTGTTCCCTTAACTGCAATCTAATGTAACCTAAAAATCCAATGCTGCGACATACTAGTAACGGTACTTTCGCATCCCATAAGTGTCTGGATAAAGGAATAAGTACTCTGAAAATTACAAAAATGGTAATGCTCTGATTGAATAGACACAAGATGGTTGAATCGTAGACTAGAAATGTATATATTCTACATACTATATTTTCTTTAATATACTCTACTAAATATATAGAAAGATTGATATTGGTATATTTGGTAGTTTTTCTCTAAGTCGGTTAAACTTTAACTTGGAATTAAATTTTTAAAATTAAATATAAAGAACGACTTTAACGAAGTGGTCCCAAGAAAATAATATTGTTCTTTAATAATAACATTTGAAGTATTGCAGTTAACTAGGGATTAGTTTTTATCACCCTTTAGATTTGTTCGGTAGTTCCCATCTTTTCTTAAAAAATTTATTCATTTTAACTACCGTAACCTTGTGGTCACCTCACCACAACAAATCTTTAAAGCTTTAGCTGTTACGGGGTAGGGGGTAGATTTTTGTCGAGATTTTTCTATATAACTTAATCCTACGAAACAGCCTATATAAATAAATAAAAAAATATATTGGTATGGATAATTTAAAATTATGACAACTTTATCAAAACATATTTATTTAAAAACTGTTATATGTATATCAACGTATCTCATAATATAAAAGTTATGTATAATAAATTATATATTAAAAATACATTGTTTGTGGATTAAAAATAAACTATGAAGCAGCCTTTTTCTTCAACGCTTCCAAATACGCTTCCAAAGAACTTTGCACTTGGGGATTATTAACAAACTGGAGAAAATTGTTCAAATCATTTTCACGGTTCTGCAACATTTCCTTAATGGTTGCTTCTCTCACATATTTCTTTGTTAAACTTCGGGCCATTGGTGGAATCCTTGCAAATTTGTTCAAGAAGACTTCCGCCCTACCAAGCCCTTCTTCCTTACTTTCGACTACTTCATCAACTAATCCAATACTTAAAGCCTCATCAGTTTTAAACAAACGGCCCGTTGTCAAAGATAACTCAGTTTGTCTTTGACCGATGACGTTCCTCATTGTCGATATAAACCAAAATGGAGCCACTATTCCAAGTAAAGTTTCGTTTAAACCTATCGTAAAGTTTTTCGACATTATTCTGTATTCGCAGCTCATGGCCAGTAAACAACCTCCAGCAGGAGAATGACCGTTTATAACAGCAACAGTAGGATATGAACTTCCATATAATTTTATCCAAGTCTCCTGCAAGGTAGTCCAGAATCTTTTACTTCTGTCTGGGTCTGGTTTATACATCTCCAGAATATCTAACCCAGCAGAAAATACTGATTTCGACGTCGACGTTAGGATTAAACCTCTGCATTTGTTCTTCTCCAATTCAGTTAACGTAGAGGATATGTCGGTTAGAAGTTCCAAGTTGAGGCTGTTTACAGGCGGCCTTTGTAGGTTTACTGTTGCTACTCCAGTCTTATTATCCACACTAACTGCCACGAATTTTGCTTCACTACTAAATGTCCTGATTATGTTTTTTGTTAGCTTGAAATTACATAAAGATTTTAACGCCATTTTTACACTTAAAACTATAAGCTGAAAGCATATATTAAATATGCGTTGAAAATTTAATTATAATAAAAAGTAAAAGCTGGTAAAGGGGCCAAAGGGCAAAGTCTACAAATTATAATTATAAATAAAAACAGTAACAGTAACCGGTAGCAGGCTTGCCAAGTTTAAATGTTAATGACGTTAATGTAGCCACAATTAGCTACAATATCGCCAACATTAGAAACTTGAGGCAATTTATCGCGAACTTCCTAAATAAAAATGGAATCCATCTAAAAATCGACACCCTCTGCTGGCCGCCATGATAAGATGCCAGATCCGTCTTTTAAGAATTACTTATTATTTGCCCAAAGTCAGGGCAGGATTGCGAACACATAATAACGCACAAGGGATATACGTATTTTTTTAACTCTTTATAATGAAATTTCTGGTAGTTTAAGAATAATCAAAAAAAAATATTTACAAATTGAATCGTATAGGCACCTAATTAAAACTTTAATTCACAATATTGTTATATTTCTTTTAATTTATTGTCAAAAATTTACCATTTGCATGTAGCAAGGCGTATAATACTCGAAACTCATTCACAGAAGTGAATCAAATTTACCTAATAAAACTCATCATATTTTCCTCTGTCAAATGGTGTAATTACAAACTTCCGACTTCACTAGGCTGATGAGCGAATGTTACAGCAACACTAGGTTATTCTCTAATCTTGGTCTACAGCCAACTTCAGAGAACGACGTGTTGCTGTGATTTTTATCCAATAATATTCCCTGTTAGCTATTGCATTAACATTATTGAAAAAGAATCGTGTGCCTGCGTTACCAAAAACACTAAGTCTTTATCTCAAGCCGACCCAATTCAAATATCCCAGTTATGGACAAATTACAAATATTTTAAAGTTGGATTTTACGGTGAAAGGAAATACGCATTAATTGAAATATCTCGTCAAATCAGAACGACAAAAATTCAACTTACTTCTCAGGCAGGGCAGTAGCAACGACTACCGAAAAATTCTTAAAAAAATCTTGGGTATGAGACATTACGTGTTCTGGCGATTCATCAATATAATCCCCTCTAACATCCGCATTTAATTCAAGCAACGTTTGTGTGGCGACTTGCGCTCTGGACAACCCAATACTGTCATTTTCCAAAAAGAAACTGAAACATATACCATAAAACTTTTGCAAGATCTCATTTCGAATTTGCTTTACTTAGAGCCAATATCCTCCTCCGTAATTTTTTCGCCGTCTACAATAGTAAAGGATCCAATGCCAGGTAACACAAGACTCTTTAAAATTTCGGTACCTAAAGCTGTGGCGTTTATTAGGCATACTTTTGAATTTTCTAGCAACTTCTGACCGTGATCACCCCATAGTCTAAAATTTGGGAAAAATAATTTTAACAACAGACCATATTTTATATTATACCTTAATTGTCTGTCATATTTTTTGCTTTTGTCGCTTTGTTCAGGAGACTTCGGAGCTGGAGAAGACATGTCGGCTGAAATAATAAACTATTTTGGCCCAACAATTACAAATAATAGTTATCACTTATCAGATGACTATTTCAACATTTTTAACAACCGCAAAAGTTAGGTTAGGTAGGTATTACTCTTCTTCTTCTATGATTTGACAGTCTTTATCAGGTCAGTACTCGGAAATTCACTGACCTAGACAAAAAAATAATTTTAATCCGCCAAGTAAAAACATTGGGAACGAAGAAAGTTGCATAGTGCAATTCAAATCGAAATAAAATAAAATATTAAATTTCCATTTTATGTTTTACGCTTTATTATCATTACTTATATATTATATTTCATACAATTATTATTATTATTACACTATTTATTCATTTTCTTTATAAAATATATATATTTTTTTAAATTCACATTACACATCCTAATTAAAATACCTAAATGTCAATATTATAAAATCCAGTAAGTCATATATCATAAATTCCTATAAAACAGCAATTCGAATATTTTGCAACAATCTTATGCCGTTTTAATAGAATCACAAAATATAACATTACACACAAACAAATTACAATCATAGTCCAAGAAGAGAAGCTTGAAAGGTGCCGACCCGCAGCCACCATTCACCATATCAATAGATGCCACCCAAGACTTTAACGTTTGCAGCAGCCTCTGCGTCGGCACCTATCATCACTACTGTAGCTGTCATCCGTGTAAGAGTCTGTAGAGGAGTCGTATCCATCTGTGCAGTCGGAACAACTGCAGTCAGAACTGTGTGAAGAGTCTGAGCAACTTGAATAATCGTTGTTTTTACTCCTGTAACAGCCACTTCTTCTGGACTTCAGAGGACCCTGGAATTAAAAAATAAATTAATTATACTGAATTAATGTGTCTATGTGGTTGAAGTTTTTTATTTAGAAAGCTATAGAAATATATTTTTCAGAAGGTGTATAAAATTTTTGTAGTTACAACTATATATTATGTGGTTGATATAGAATTTTGATATTTAATTATTCACCCGGTATAAGTTCAAATATAATTAAATTTGGTGAATAGTTAAGTAGGTTTTAAAATCGTATGTAAATCAATATTTCATATAAAAAGACTACAAAACATTTTATTTTTACAAGTAAAAAAATTTGTCCGTATAAAAAGCATATCGGTTTTAACTGAAGGATAACTACAAAAACTGTTGAATCTAAACAAATAGCAATTTATCACAAGTTTAAAATTTAAAAATAAATATTTTCTCGTAAAAATTTTTTAAAATTAATTGTTATAGAAAGATATTAACCTCTTTATCCGCGTACCTTCTTTTTAGTTCCACAGCTGCCAGTTTTGGAATAGCAGCAGCCGCTAGCTGCAGTTTTAGTTGTAGTTTTAGCTCTCGGTTTGACCGTCTTCTTCGCAGTAGTTTTCTTTTTTGTAGCTGCTGACTGCTTTGTTGGTTTGCAATATGATCCGCAAGGTCCACAACCAGGCATTTTTTTTCTCTGAAAAGAATTTCGTTATAATGGCGTCACTAATTAATAATTAAAAATAATCATAAAAAGAAAGATGTATTACTTTATAAAGAAGATAAATATAGCGAATAAATGGTTTATTAATAAATTTCTATTGATGAATAATCGTTTAAATAATTAACAAATTCTTCATATACGAATATGTAACTTTATACACGATTTTGTTAATTAATGAAGTATCTATTTACGTTAGTTTCACCGCGATATTGGACATTTATTTTGAAAACGCAAAATAAATTTAACTTATTATACTTAGCGTATAGAATTATTTTATTAAATGTATGCAAGAAAACTTACTTGTTTAAATGCTGTAGAAGTGTTAACTGACGAACTCGATAAAATGATTTAAAAATGGAGCCTTTTTATACACTCTCGGGGCAGCAAAAAATTTTAAAATAGTGGGAGACAGTTTCAAATTTATTTTGAAATACATCCGTTAATTATATCGTATACAGGGTGTTTCATTAATAATTGTACAAAAAGAAATCACATATTCCCGCGGTCAAAATAAATCGATTGGACCAAACTTACCTCTATACCAAAATGCTTCCTAAGGGAGCTACAGGCCCCTAAATGTGGGCCCCTGAAGACGGTTTTAATTTATTATCTCCGAAACTGTTCAAGTTAAAGTAATGAAATTTTGCACATCCACTAAACATTCTAAGCCTAACAAAATGAGGTGAATATCATCTCAAAATCTTTACCAAGGGTGGGTCAAGCTGTAGGGGTGGGGGGTAAAAATTACCGCAACTTTTTTATTTGTAAATTTTTTTGAGTTTTGACTTCAAATTATGAATTGTCAGAGTTTTTCACAAAGAAAATACCCTCTTGTGCTACTTCGATCGGAGGCACCGTTTTCGAGATAAATTCATTTTAATATTCAAATGCATGCTCTAAAATGATTAGATAAGTGGAGTAAGTGGACTAATTTTTTCCTTTTTTCGTCAAAACAAAATTTAAGAGCCAGATCAAACCAAGATTTTCTTATTTATTTTAACAACTGCTCAAAATGCTTAAATTTAGTTTCGACGCGAAAAGCAAAAAATTAGTCCACTTCCCTTTTCTATCTGTTTTGATTAATAAATAGCCCTATAGTTTCATTATTTATTATTTCATCTACTACTTTAGTTATGACTTACTTACCAGCCTACTTTTACTTTTGTATATGTAAACAAAGGATTAATATCCTGAAACCGATAAAAAAATTTAATCAATAAGTTTCCAGAAAATTGAATAAACACATTTTTTTTCATACATTTTTTTTAAATATTTGAAAAATTACAGCTATAATTTTTATGACATATATAGGTAGCCTTTATAAATGATTGTAAACCACGTGATCAAAAATAGGCAACCAGCAGTGTTATTACACAAATTTTTAAGACGGCTTAGACCTTTAGAGTTATAACATCCTCCTTTTCTAATAACTGGTAGTAGACAAGGATGCAATGACAATCTTTAAAGTTCTAGCCGTCTTAAAAATTGTGTAATAACACTGCAGGTACAATATTTAGCTTCTCTTTCATATGTAATACAATTGAGTGTATATATGGTTGCCTAACTCTATGGTAACGTAAAATAATTTATGAGGACCCGTTTTGATTTATTAGAAATTTTTCTTAATGTAATATTAAAACAGTGTTTAGTGTCTTTTAAGAGTCGAAAAAAATGTAAAAATATAAAATAATAAGGTGTTACAGAAAAGTCACTCACCAACATTAGGATTTATTAATAAAATGTTTTAAATGTACGTTTATTTAAAAATATAACGGTTCGGTTTATCAAAACGTAACAAGAGGCACAATAGCACCTTTTTTATGCCTAATAATCTGAAAATTTGTTTATCGGTTTCAGGATATTAATCCTTTGTTTACATATGCAAAAGTAGGCTGGTAAATAAGTCATAACTAAAGTTGTACAGTTATATTTATTGCTTGTACGGTAATATTACAGATACAGATCTGTCAATAACTGTCAACAGATGAAATAATGAATAATGAAACTATAGGGCTATTTATTAATACAAACAGACAGAAAACTCCAAACAATAATAATTAAATACTGAAATCCAACTGAAATGTATTTTCACGTAAACCAAGCTCCATTTTTATGTAGCCGTTGTGACATTAAAAATGTAAACATTTATATGTAATATGAAAAAAGGTAACAAATAAAAACAAACAAAATATAACTGTAACCATGGCGACAAATCAACCCATACAGACTTCAACTAATGAAATGAAAACGTTATTAATAAGAGAATATCAAAAGGTAATATCTATTAATAATGTCTTTATTTTCTGAAATCAATAAACTATTGAACATATATCACGGATGATATTAATCATAACAGCCTTAGATGTCTTAAAATCCTCGCTCTACGAGCTCGGATTTCAAAACGACATCTGCGGCAGTTATGATAGATTCCTAGATATGTTAATAGCTATTACATGAAATTTAAAAATGTTAGAATTGTAATTTATGTACGAATTTTTGAAATTTTATTTTATATAACCCCTCGTAACGAGACGCTACTGCGCCCTTGTAGGGCACTCTATTTTAGTGCATTATTTTATTTTAAAAATTCATAAACAGACATTTATATACGTCTTTTTATAATTTTATACATTATAAGCCTTTTTAACGAGACGCCACTGCTTTCTTAGGGGAGGGGCTCAATATTGTATCTTATATAAAATATAAAATTTAGAAAATACACAAATTGTGATTTATATACGAATTTACGAAATTTTACTTAATATAACCCCTCGTAACGAGTCGCTAATGGAGGACATTCAATTTATACAATGCTATTTGATACTATATATTTTTAAAAGATTCATTACAATAATTTATTTACATCTTTTTAAATTTCTATGCGATAGAACCCTTCTTAACGAGACGCCACTGGCTGTTTTTAAAGAAAATCATGCAAGATTTGTACTAAAATATTATCTCATACATCCAGATTTATTGATCAGACATAATCACCAAGAAACAGCTAGAAAATCCAAGTTCAAATCATGACCCATATTTTCATTGCATCTAATATACTATACAACTTACTATAATAGTACGTTACATCCGCACCATAAAGGAATTTCATACAAAATTGCGATTTCCCATTAAACTTTATACGCTGGCTCCGCCCTTCGATGACAAAAGTAAGTGCAGGCACCGATTTATAGTTAATCAGGTGTAAACAAAAACATAACCTCAAAATAAATCTAAACAGCGTTAAACTTTACGGATTTGCATAACAATTACGAATGTGTCAAGTACGCTGGCCCGGTGGCTCAAGGGTTTTAGTTTTGTAAACCCATGCAATTGGTCCCGGGTTCAAATCCGCCTTGCATCAATTTTTATTTTATCAAATATTTGATTTAACGCGTTTAGTGAATCTGTTGTGCCAAATTAAGTGTTTTTACTCAAAAAATAACCGCACAAATATTTTGAATCACATTTATTAATTATTTTCTTGTGCTCCCATTTTTTTAAATATTTTATTTTAAATTATTATTATAATATGACAAATATTGCGACCGAGGCGCAGCCGATTTAGGTATATGATTTCTTATTATTATATTATTATATTTAAAAAAGTGGGAACAGAAGAAAATAAGTAATAAATGTGTTTCAAAATATTTTTGCAGTCGTTTTTTATGCTAATAGATTTATTTTGGCACATTAGATTCACTAAATGCAAATATTTCATAAAAAAAAAGTTTGGTTGAAGGAGGATTTGAACCCGGCTATTGTACTTGTTGTACATATCAGTAAACCTGAAAATTGTTTAGAATAGATTGAGGTTATGTCATTGTTTCGCCTGCGCTTGCTTTTGTCGTCGAAGGGCGGAGCCAGCGTATAAAGTTTAATGGGAAATCGCAATTTTGTATGAAATTCCTTTAAGGTGCGGGTGTAACGGTACTATTATAGTAAGTTGTATAGTATTTTAAACTTAATGAAAATATGGGTCATGATTTGAACTTGGATTTTCTAGCTGTTTCTTGGTGATTATGTCTGATCAATAAATCTGGATGTGAGATAATATTTTAGTACAAATCTTGCATGTTTTTCTTTAAAAACAGCCAGTGGCGTCTCGTTAAGAAGAATTCTATCGCATGGAAATTTAAAAAGATGTAAATAAATTATTGTTAATGAATTTTTTAAATATATTAGTATCAAATAGCATTGTATACATTGAATGCACAAGTGGCGAACGTTTTCAGAAAGAAAATTCACGCACTAAAAAAATTTGTTTTCACATTTTTGTTTATTATTAGATTTTTTTACGTTAAGCTTAAATCAAAGCTAAGACCTTGCCGATTATACAGGGTGTTTCATTTTTAAATGTCGTCCATTAAGGAGGTGATAGAGCATCGAAAAATAAGTCGACCTGCCCAAAAAAAAATATATCTAGTGGCGTGGGAAATAGGGTGAGAAATAGAGGGAGTCACCCCAGTATCTACGCCACTGGTGATTTTTGACATGAGTTATTCTTATAGGATTGTAGGTATGTAGTTCAGTACTGCCTGTGCAAAATTTGGTTAAAATCGGTCATATAGTCTAGAAGTTATGACAAAAAAACGATTTTTTTATTCCAACTTTGAAGGCCTGTAACTTCGTTATTATGCATTTTTGATATAGGTTTTTTGGGCAGGTCGACTTATTTTTCGATGCTCTATCACCTCCTTAAAGGACGACATTTAAAAATGAAACACCCTGTATAGCCACATATTCAATTTGTGAAAAATTTGAAATCACAATAAATGGCGGACATTTTGCAAAATCATCATTTTTTTAAATCTTAAATCTGCTGGTATTTGTGTTATTTCTTAAATTTTCGTAAATGCGAGTAGATTTGTGCCCAAAGTCTTTTGTCTTTAATTTAAAATTAAGATTGTTGAAATCGAAAATTTTGTGAGGGAGCCATATGTATACAGTGGGTATCTTCTTTGGTCAGTAAAATTATTATTATTATAATTAGACGCGCCAAAAAAATTTGAAAAGGTTGATTGATATTATGTAAATGTCCAATAGGTATATATTTGTGTAGGTATATATGTATATGTATATTATATCTTATTTTATTTTATTTTGTTTCCCCTGACTAGATTTCTGTAATTGTACATTTGTACTTTTTATGAAATTAATAAAGATTACTATATAAGTTTAAATCACCATTTGATATTTATCACCCCCCCCCCCCCCCCTTTAGGGTATCTTCGTCATTAGGTATCCATTTTTGGAAAAAAATTTATATGAAACGGTACCATTAGTTTTTGATGTACTATTAGTTCTAATATTATCAGGAGACAATTTTGGGCCTTTTTGTATACAGGGTGCGGCACGTAAAAATCCCCAGAGTCGTAACTTTTAAAGCGACGACTATGTTGGTCACATCAAATTGTAGATATTTTTAAGACTTTTAAAGATGTATACAGAGTGATCTAAAAAATTTTTTTGAAAAAGTTGTTACAAAAGGAAATTTAATTTCCTTGTATATTTTCTTGCCTCACCCTGTAATTGACCTGTGTTAATGTTTTCTTATAAAGGTTTTAATTATCTCCAATTTATGCTATTACGTCATGTTCGAAAATATTGATTTAACCCCCACGAAATTTTGCAATTTCATTTTTAATAAAAGCTTGTTTTTAAAAATAATTTTTTCTTTTGTTTTCTGGTGCTCTTTTGTTATTTTAAAAATTGTTTATGATATGCCTTTTACAAATAAAGCACAACTTTATTATTTACAATTTCTTCAAATTTATTTTAAAAGAATTCAGTTTGAAATCGAAAAGAGTGTTTTTTATTTTTTCTCTCTAAAACCAAAAGGAATTTCGAAGCTAATTAAAACCTTTATAAGAAAACATTAACACGGTTCATGTACGGGGTGAGGAAAAAAATATACAAGGAAATTAAGTTTCCTTTTGTAACAATTAAAAAAAAAGTTCTTTAAATCGCTGTGTAAGCATGTTTAAATGTCTTAAAAATATCTACAATTTGATGTCCCCAACATGGTCGTTGCTTAAAAAATAAGAAAGTTATGAGTCTGGGGAGTTTTAGTGGCGCACCCTGTACAGTAAATAGTGTTGGGCCCAAAAATGTACCCTGGGGTACCTTTAAGTTCAGTAAATGTTTTATCTATTTTGACATATTGCTTTCTATTTACTAGAAATAATTACATGATAAATCTTAAATAGAAAACAACACATCTGAGACTAATCTATTTCAGATTTTTGAATTGAGAATATGATACTGTGTCGAAGACAAAATTGGTTTAATCCTGACTCCTGACTCGTTTCTCATCTTGGAGACCAGACGTAATAAATTGAAAATCAGTGGTCAAATTCTAATTTGGTTCTACACATTTTTTTTCCTTTATCCCATTAAGGTTCCAATATAACGGACGAGGAAGCTCCCTTTTACACGCTATTGGCAAATATTTAAATATTTGTTTAGAGGAAAGATAAAAGGCGGCAACAAGTTTAATATATCTATTTTTTTTCTCGCACATCGTATGACTACTGACTAGTTAATTTATTATTTTTTAATTCATCAAGCTAACGCTCTAAATAAATATTTGCCAATAGTGTCTGATCGATGATCGAGTGACAAGTACGCTTGACTCTCCCCAAAAATGGTGTGTATTCGAGCCGGTGAACTCGGTTTCTTCACTAACTGAATAAGTGGTATTTTTACTTGATTCAATAGAGTGATACATATTTAGTGAAGATTGTGATGATTAAAATGACATCGAGTGCACTTAAGTAATAAAATCGTAAATTCCACTTTTTTTTAAATTCTGGTTTTAAGCAGTTTAACGAATTATATCCATTCGGTATGTGCTTATTTTTAGTTTAATCTATATTTATGTGATAGATTATGCTGTCTAAAAATTTATGGGGTTTAATGCATAACATGGATAATTTGAGTAGGTACTAAAGTTGATACACAAATACAGAAATTTGCAATTTACTTCTTTATATTTTAAAATAAAAAAAAATAAAAGTTAAAATTTACTTCCCTGTATAAAACTGTAAAAATAGATCATACTATGGGTACTAGTTAAAAAAACTAAAAACCAATTCTCTCAAATTAAGATATATATATATACAGAGCTAAAAATTTGAAATATAAACTTTAATATTAATGTTGGCGTTTGCTTTGATCCACCATCGGGGTAATCCGTCAAATATCAGTTAATAATAATAAAAGTATCCATATGTGAGTACAAATTAGTAGGCAGCCAACTACGGACACAGCGCCTGGTTTACATACGAAATAAATGGGCAACCGATCCAAGTGACGCCAGCGCTCGCGTCCCCACCATTTAAATAGTTGCGCACTCAATCTGTTGTCCCGTGAATATGAAATGTCTAACTTTATTAAATAATAACTTTGAAAATAGAAGACCTGCTGTCTTGGCGAAATCCCAGTTTTGTGTATAATTTTCCGTGGATTTCCATTGTTTTATTTTTTTATATTTACCCCCACCCCTTCTCTTACCCTCCTTCTTTATCTGCAGCAACCCGTTTACTTTGAATAAAAAAATATTAAATTTTATCAGGTTGTAAAAATAAATCGCTTTTATCTCAACTCCTCTCCCCCCCTTGCTCCCCCTACTTATTACTCTCTTACCTTGTACTTTAAACTGTAGCATGTTTTTCTTGCGAATTAAATAAAAATATTAAATTGTAACAGTTTATTTAAATAGTTTTTTACTTAAAAAATAAGTAAAACTTAAAAACAAATTTAAAAAATAAGTAAAAATTTAACAAATTTATTTAATTTTTAAAACATTATACATATGTATATACAATTATATTTTTAATATTTTACAAGGTGACTCATTGTCAGATGGATCATCATTGTTGCTTCCAATATCACTGTCATTATCTTCTTTGGACTCAACATCTTCTTCATAGGTACAAAATTAGAAAAATATTAATATTAAAATTTTGATTTTTTTTTTCTTAATTGACATATATTCGCTAACATAAAAAAAATACAAATCCCTTATTAGTTAAAATCGAAAATAACGTCGAAAATCATATTTGAAATTTGCGCCATTTAGAGTTGAAAATCCTTTTAATTTTTAATATTTAATATTAAATCGTATAAGTACTCTAGGTAATGTTTGTTCCCTATGCATGCATAATATGCACTTACCTATGCATGCAATTTTGTGCCCTAAAGAGCTCTTAAACGCTTATAAATGACTATATGATAAGAAAAGTTTAAATAATAGTAAAACAATACATTTTTAACAAATGTAACGGAAAAGGAGCAAAAATCACGAAAAAAGCACTTTTTGGATGTGTTGAGATGAATGATGAATAGAAAATAATATCCCTTTGTTGCTGTTCTTCTTCATTTTTGTTAGTTGTGGTAAATTATGGTTACATTCGTGACAACATTTCGATCTAATATTTCTATTTTCTTCTGTCGAGAATACCGATAACAGACAAATTGCCTGGCATTCTCCCTCATATTATTCTAATATTTTAGTTTAATGTATATTAAACGGTTTTCCTACGTAAGTAGTTAATCTTAATCGTAACAAATGCAATTTACGTATTTTTAAATTTATCTCACCGACAAGGACTTTAGTAAATATATTCTTAATCCCGAATACTAAATCATTTATAAGAACCTAAAAATAAATGATTTATAACATAGGTATTGGTAAACAACTTAATTGATAGAATTAGCCTCATTTTTTTTTGAAGAAAGAAATTTCTTTGGGCCGGCTTATTTTCTAGAAAAATGACCAAGCCTAACATTTTTGTTTATACAAGTTAAATAACTAAACGAATTCTTGAATGGGGTCAAATATTTTTCGGAGGAGATCAAAATAAAAAAAATATCGAGAGTTCAAAAATTTTCGCAAGTTGGGGTCTAGGGATAGTTTTTAGCCTCACTGTATAATATGGCTGTTTAATTCTATTATAAATTTTACTGAATTTTTTAAATCAGAAATTAGGCACTACTAAATCTGGATTTGGTTGTATAAATTCACAACAAACTATTGATTTTATTATTACTACTAATACTATTCTTATCGGTATTACTAGAGTTTCAAAATCTGGGGCAGCTAACAGATCCGTATTAAGGTAATGTTTGCGAAAGAATTATAAAATCATCAGCATCACCTATCTGCTTGTCTTTTTTACTTTATTTGTATTTGTACTTAATTTTGTATCAATATTTGTAAAGAAATATATCGGGTGGTCCAAAAAAAACCGGAATTTTCATTTTACCTTATAACTTTTTTATTTTTTCAGCGATTTTCAACTTTTTGGATTCATTCGACAGCTAAAGCTTTCAGCTAAACGATTCTCTGTCAGAAGCTGATATTATGATCATAAATGTCAAGGCAGACGTATTTAAACTTGAGCAATTTTTAATAACTGCTGGAATTTTGTTGAAATGCCGAATTTACAAACAGTTTATTTCATCATCATGATTGGTCTTGTGGCAATATTTTGATGGGTAGTTTTAAAAAATCGGTCAACGAACTACGGAGCTGTACCAAAAAATGTAGAGGCGTGTTATAAACGTCTCGGCAGCAATTGTAAAAACAAACATTTTTATTTTCCCTTATAACTTTTTTGATTCCTTATCGATTTTAATTTTTTTTGGATCATTTAAAACCCAAAGCCTTCCACTACAATATTGAATGTCAGAAATTGACATGAATCATAAATCCAATATGGCGGAAGTGGTCAAATTTACCTAATATTTAAAAGCCGTTGGGATTTTTTTTTAAATGGCGAATTAAATGGCTTTCCTTTTTATCTGGAAGCCTTATCTTCTAGAAACATTTTCACGCATAGATCACGAAAATCGGTTAAGAACTTACAAAGATGTGAATGATAAAGAAAATCTAATTAAATAACGTACTGAATCAGAAACGTACTTTAATTACAAACGAGATTACAAATCAGAACTAAATAACAACTATTGTCAAAATTAATGCTTAAACAATGGAATATGACCGCCATTAGCGTTCACAACGAGCTGAACCCGCCTGCGCCAAGCGTCTATTGCTTTATTAATTGTCTGCTGGTCAGTTTTCTCCCAACAGTCTAAAATTCTTTGTCGCAATTCGCCTAAATTATTGAAATGACGACCGTCCTTATGCAACCTTCCTTGTAAATCATCCCATAAGTAATAATCACAGGGATTAAGATCTGGACTATTAGGAGGCCAGTGTTCTGGTTCAATAAAATTTGCTGCATGTTCTCTTAGAAATCCAAGTGTATAGTTGCTTGTGTGACATCTAGCTCCATCCTAAAATTCAAAATATGCTATTAGACAATTTCATTGCAGTTACCAACACCGACCAACCTGCATGAATATGAAATCGGGCATAACATCCCTAATTTGAGGCAACATTTGACTCAGAACAACTTCACAATACCGTTGAGAATTAATTACCTGTTCAATGAAAATTAAGCTAATTTTAAAACCTCTACAAATTCCAACAGATACCATAACATAACTGCTGAATTTGTCCCTATCCTTAAGTAAGCGATCTAATGGAATTTCACTTCTTCTTTCGTTTTCCAAGACGCATAATCTATCATTTTGACTATTTTTAGGTGGAGTTAAACTAAAAATTTTTTAATTGAAGAGAGAAGAAAAAACCAAACAAAGTTTTCCAATTATAATCCTTTTTTATTTCTGTACACAATCAAAATTTTTATCCCAACTAGTTTCGGCTACAAGCCATCATCAGGGGAATATTAATAATACGAACATTTTCAATATAAAAAGGTTAAATGATTGTCAAAATCTAGGTAATAATAGTATTTCATTACTGTTAAACATTAACGTTGAACAATTATATGTAAAAAACGACGACACATTCTTTCTAGTTGACAAAAAAAAAAATTTTTTTTTTATTTAATTTTTTTTTTTTTTACTGTTCGTTTGTCAACTAGAAAGAATGTGTCGTCGTTTTTTACATATAATTGTTCAACGTTAATGTTTAACAGTAATGAAATACTATTATGACCTAGATTTTGACAATCATTTAACCTTTTTATATTGAAAATGTTCATATTATTAATATTCCCCTGATGATGGCTTGTAGCCGAAACTAGTTGGGATAAAAATTTTGATTGTGTACAGAAATAAAAAAGGATTATAATTGAAAAACTTTGTTTGTTTTTTTCTTCTCTCTTCAATTAAAAAATTTTTCTGTACTATAATGGATTTTCGTCAAGAAATAAAAATTTTTTCATCGGTAAACCAAATTTTTCTAATCTGAAGTTCTGAAATAATTCAGTAGGTTTCGACATCGAAGTAATCGACTCTTTTCTAGTGCTGGTGTCAGTCTAAACGTCTAAACTAGGTACCACAAAACACTTTTTAAAAAAACAGCCAAAGTGACAGTGAAGTATCAATGTTCATTTGTTTTGTAACCATGACGATAAGTGTATAGGTAACTCTGTTAAGAATTAATTTATTACTGTTGTTATGGGGCACATGAGTACGTTAACAACTACATCTTTGTAAGTTCTTAACCGATTTTCGTGATCTATACGTGAAAATGTTTTTAGAAGATAAGGCTTGCAGATAAAAAGAAACGCCATTTAATTCGCTATTTAAAAAAAATCCCAGCGGCTTTTAAATATTAGGTAAATTTGACCACTTCCGCCATATTGGATTTATGATTCATGTCAATTTCTGACATTCAATATTGTAGTGGAAGGCTTTGTGTTTTAAATGATCCAAAAAAAATTAAAATCGGTAAGGAATCAAAAAAGTTATAAAGGAAAATAAAAATGTCTGTTTTTACCATTGCGGCCGAGACGTTAATAACACGCCTCTACATTTTTTGGTACAGCTCCGTAGTTCTTTGACCGATTTTTTAAAACTACCCATCAAAATATTGCCACAAGACCAGTCATGATGATGAAACAAACCGTTTGTAAATTCGGCGTTTCAACAAAATTCCAGCAGTTATTAAAGATTGCTCAAGTTTAAATACGTCTGCCTTGAAATTTATGATCATAATATCAGCTTCTGACAGAGAATCGCTTAGCTGAAAGCTTTAGCTGTCGAACGAATCCAAAAAGTTGAAAATCGCTAAAAAAATAAAAAAGTTATAAGGTAAAATGAAAATTCCGGTTTTTTTTGGACCACCCGATATATTCATTTGCCATCAATACTCCTCTGATGACTTTAAATAACCTGTTTTGTTTGCTTTTTTTTATTGTATGTTTTCACTTCTTTTACTATTGCAGATATCATATACAACATTCCACAAGTGCTTAGTTTTTATTTTTTCTGATTTGTTGCACCTAATTTTTATTAATTTTCGTGCATACACGTTGTTTCGTTTTTACTGTAATATGTAATATTAATCCAATAGTTTTCTATAAACATTTATCGAAAAATACTTCATGGGAACTACAGTCCCTGTTAATGTTATTTTTTTTCCAAAACAAAATTTGGTCCACTTTACATTTTTACATTTTTGTGCAGGATTTTAGTTTATATTTTGACACCCACCTACGGCTTTAATCATTCAAGGTAGAAAAAACCTTGATACAAAAATTGTAGGACTTTTTCTTTATTATTTTTTGAGAATTTAAAAATTTTAAAAATAAAATTAAACTTTTGAAGAACAAATACAGCTTACATTTTTTAAATGGAACACCCCGTGTATTATCAACTTATAAAAAAAATATTTATTTCCTGATTTAAAAAATATATCATATGTTGGTATTTGGATCAGCCGTTTGTGATATATTTAAGTCCAAACAATTTTAAATTGAAAAGATCTTGATTGCCCTGGCAAAACAAACTCATCAGGGTTGTTGATTTTGACGTTTTCTATAAAAAAATATTCTATATTAAAGTAAGACTCTTACCAAATTTAAAGAATTTTACATTAAAAAAATAAAAATGGGATGTTCTAACGATGAGAAATACGAAACAATTAAACTGTATTATTCAAATAACAATGATAATAATAATAATAATAATGCATTACTTTAATA
Organism: Rhagium mordax; assembly: GCA_963680705.1. Lineage (NCBI taxonomy): Eukaryota > Metazoa > Arthropoda > Insecta > Coleoptera > Cerambycidae > Rhagium > Rhagium mordax. The sequence goes on along the minus strand of OY796656.1, from coordinate 129,787,784 downwards.
TCGAATAATTTTGGATAGAAAACGTCAAAATCAACAACCTTCCGTGATGCGTTTGTTTTGCCATGGCACTCTAGATCTTTTTAATTTAGAGTTGTTTGGACTTAAATATGTCAAAAACGGCTGATCCAAATAGGTACCAAAAAATATATATATATTTTTGAAATCAGGAAAAAATGTAAGTTGTATCTGTTTTTCAAATGTTTAACGTTTTTTTTTAAATTTTCAAATTCTCAAAAGATAATAAAGGAAAAAGTCCTAAAATGTTTGTATCTATCTTTAATTATTAAAGCTGTAGATGGGTGTCAAAATATAAACGAAGACCCTGTACACTCAAACGATTTTTAAGACAAAAATATGAAATTTTTAATCAGAGGAGTCCTAAACAGAGAAGGTGTAGGAGGGTGAAAAAATATCCTAACTATTTTAAACTTTAAATTTAAAATATTAAATAACTTTATCTATTCTTATTAGGTTATACCGGGTGTAATCCAATAGTGGGCCACCCTTGTAACTTCCTTGTTTTTAAAGATATCGAATAAAATTTTGTATGGTGAAATCAGGTAAGATTTCCAACTTTTTGAGACCTATCCGCCATATATGTCACTTCCGGTTTCACCGGAAATGACCCCATTAGTCTTTTCTAAATGGACCACCCTGTTTGTTTTTACATTTTTGAAATAAAGATCACATTTTGGATACATATATACTATTTTGAACAATTTATACAGGGTTGCACGAAAAATAATTCGAATTTTAGTTGTCAATCTAGATGGCTGCGAATATGTTAAAATTATTTTTGTTCCAATGTAATTCATATAAAAAATACGAAAACGTCAATATGTCCAATAATACATTATACAGGGTGCTCTAAACTCATTAATATCACGTTTTTCAAAATAACTCTTTTTTTTTAATAGTATGTGAAATGGGCCACCCGGATATTCAGAAAGCTCTATTTAGTAGGGGTTAAACTGTACCAAAAGTTTCTTAATGTGTAATCGTTACCGGCAGGAATGACAATTTTTCTTAAGAAATTTATGATTTATAACTATCTTCAATTAAATTTTGATTAACCCTATACATTTGTGTTAATATTTTAATATCAACAAAAATGAGCCAGAGGTCCATTCTGATTAACACAAATATACAGGGTTGATCAAAATTTAATTAAACTTCGATATAAATCATAAATTTCTTAGAAAAATTGTCATTCCTACCCTTCCAACTTACCTATGGGATTATTGCATGGGGTGGAGCTATGAATTATTTTATAAAATATATGGAGGTCATTCAAAAATTATTTATCAAACAAATGTAGAAGAAAAATCGCATATATCCAAGTAATGATCTCTATAAGGAAAAAAACGTTTTTTAACACACTATACAGCACTCGTTGTTGTAAAGAAAACTCATTACGATTTTCCTTTGCTAGCACCAAAACAGTTGGACATCTATCTATTTATTATCTTGCTCCTATAATTTATAATGAGTTACCAGATAATATAAAAATATTAAATTCTATAAGCCTTTATAAAAAGAAAACTAAAAATTGGATTATCGTGAGACCACGATTGTCAATTCATCAACTAATTGACAGGAAAAATATTTATCAGTTATAAGATCGTATCTAATTATTAACACGATTATTATTATGTAGTATTTAAATAAGAGAGCAATATTAAATATAAATAAATAAATGTATAATTTAATTAAGAATATAATAGATCACGACTTTTGTACTTATGTATTACATATTATTATTATGACTATTTCACTCACCTTAAAATTATCACATAATCTGACCAATCACAAACCAAAGACAGCTTGTATTACAGCGAAAACACCGACTGCCTTTCAATTCTCATTGGTCTATCAGCGTGGTGTTTTCAACGACGTAACCATGGATACGGATGGCAAAGCAAAGTTTGACAGTTTAGTAAAAATTAATTATAGAGACAGACGTCAAGTCAAAATGAGTCGCTTCGGTGCTATTTCAAGTGAAGTTATCAATCAGAATATTTGTTCGTGAAATAGTCTAATAAAATACCACTCGTGATTGAATTGATCTTATAAGTATGTCTTTTATTTCTAAACTCAACTGAGTTGCTTGAAAATATCACTCGTCCTACGGACTCGTGGTGTTTCCAAGCAACTCAGTTTCGTTAGAAATAAATCGACAGACTTCTCGCGAAAATTCAATCTCTTGTGGTATTACTACTGAAAATTATGAAATAATAAATATTATTTGATTTTTTGACGTAAAAATGTGCTGTTTCTCTTTTTGCTTAGAAAGTTTTTTTTCAAAATGGAATAAATCCACCAAAATATATGGATTTGGACAAACTATATAATTTATGTGGATGTGTTTTTTTACAGTTTTTAACCTAGAGACATGTGTATGCCCCTTTAGGTCGTGTATATGTAATTAACTTTCATCCCTAATTAAACCTTTATCTTTAAATTTGTAATTTGTCTACTTATTTACTTGTGAATCTTTAGGAATATGCTACGAAAATTAAATTTTTGGTAAAAAACTCATTAGAAAATGTTGAATCTCTTTTACCAGTAAAAAATTGGCAAAAAATATAAATGTGGCAACATGGTAGATTTGAGTCCAAAATTTTTTTTTTGCATTCACTATTTTCGCAATAACTAATTATGATTTATTTCGACCAAAAAAAGTTCCATTTTATGTGAACTTATCGTGTTTTGAAAAAAAAAATTACTTTTCTCGTCGCAAGTCCTCTTATAAATAAGATCCATATCACAAGAATTGTCTTAGATGATATTTGACACCTGAAAACCGTAAAAAACTACAATTTCCTTATTTGTATCTACATATTATACCAATAACATTAATAAAAAAAGAACCGAATATCCGCCATATTTCTTTGGGGTTCACAGATGAGCCCTGATTTTTCGCAGGTATTTAATTGCATGGAAAATATCCGATAAAAATCGTAAGGGTACCTACTTTAAAAAAATAGCAAAAAACAAACGCTTCGGAAGCCCATTTTTGGAACATTAGCCAACAGTACAAACTTAAGGGTCCGTCACGCATGTATACGAGCTATAAAGACGCGCGGTCAGAATAATTGAGAAACAATGCACCAATTCAAGTAATAAATTGCATACGCAAATTATAAAGTTTGTGGAAGAATCGAAGTGTCCATTGGGCGTTAACCAACAATTGGTTTTACTTATAATTGCAAGTTGGCACCAGTTATCAACAATAACTTTCTCGTAGGCAAGGGTACAGAAGTATTGGAATAAAAAAACACTTGAACAAATTTTAGTTTTTTTCTTTCACAGTTTTATGTAGTAAGGGTCATAGAATTGCGCTACAAAAAGATTTTTTTATTTAAATGCATACTAAGCCGTTACATTATTGATAAATTTTCGTTAATTAGAGTGATTTATGAAGGCTTTTTTGCATAATTTTCTACTTTTTAAATAACAAAATTAAGAAAACGGCTTTGCTGCGGAATGTGAAATTATGTTTTCTTCAATTCTATGTGACATTTTTTATCAAAAGATAAATATTTAATTTACAACATCGACACTTCTAATACGGTGTTAATAACATTTATTTCGCAGCGAAACGGACCCTTAAAAGGGTAAGGGTAAGTAAGACCTATTGTTGAGTAACGCCCACTGGATATTTCGATTCTCCACAAATTTTATATGTTGCGTGTGCAATTTATTACTTGAGTTTGTGCATTGTTTTTCAATTATCCCGATTTCGCGTCTCTGCTCGTATGCATGCGTGACGGACGTAACAATTGTACCTACTTATAAGTATAAATGTTATTTTACACAATTTTATGCTCTACCAAGAAAGTATGTATAGTTTTTGCCTATCGTTTAATTTTCAAAATACTAACGAAAAGGCGTAAAATGCCCGTTAATTTATTGCCATCGTTTTTAATAACTTTTAAACCGAAAATAAGTGGGCGTTGGTACAGGGTAGTTCCTATAACCTTTATTTCTAGAGACGAAAAAAGTGTAAAAGTAAAAATTGTAGATTTTAGTGTGAAGAAAAGTACATCAAAATGGTGTCAGAAAGTAGAGAAAAAGACACAACTTATTTTTTTTTAATGAAACACCCTGTACCTATATCTTCCCATATTTTGAAAGATCTTTTTTCTCTGATTTCAAAAATATATAATGTTATCATTTGCTCTATCCGTTCTGGAAATATTATTCAAAAAAGCAATGCATGGAACATCAGGTTGTCATGAAAAAAAAAAAAAGAAAATGACAAAATACTTATGATAATTACTGAGCTTACTTTTTGATGTTCCTTTGTTTTGTTTTTTATCACTAAAATATATATCACATCAAAATCTACAACTTTTGTGCTCACCTTACGCACGAATTGCATACAATATTTTTTCTATTACCGAACTGGACCTAAATTATCTAATAATAATGTGAAAATTTCAAAACGTCAAAATTTACCTATTACGTCAACACTTATGTCATTTAAGAATCATAATATTGCTATAGCCGACTTAATTTTAAATGAGTGAAACTAATCAAAGTCCTAAGAATATAAACGAAACTTCAGAATTATTATCAAAAATTCAAACATTATTGTTAAAGAATACCGAGAATTAGGTACCTATATATTATAATAATATACCGTGATAATAAATAAATGGACTAAAAAAATTAAATAACCATATTTAAAGTTTTTGAAATAAAATGATTACTATAGGTGCTCTAATATGCAATTGTTTACTTTTTACTTTACGCACTAGCGCGTAAAGTAAAAATACTTTACGCTCTAGTGCGTAAATTTTAACTTTACGCACTATACAACGTGCGTAAAGTTAGTACTTTACGCACGCTCGTAGAAAAAATATTTTTTTTCCACATTAGATTAACTCATTTTAAAGTATTTGGGATTTTACATAAAAACCTGGTGGAAAACTGTCAGAAATTATTAGAAATGTTTGTCAGTCCTCTTAGAGTTTATAAACTATTTATGTTTTATGCCACATTCATAGCCAACTAACTATTAAGACAAAAAATTAGGTACACGAGTAAGACTTTTCTGCTCATCCTAAAGGGAGCCTAAAAACAAAGAGAAATGATTTCAAAAATGTTCTTCATTGCTCTAACAGAAAAACTCTTTACCGGTTTTTCTATTCCTAAAGACAAACTGTAGGTTTAGCTGGACACTTACAATATACCTACGTATCCTTCTATTCTCTGGTAATGGTGCGGCACCAATCAATAAAATTAATGCGGTGACGATACAAAAACAATTGCTTAGATTGAGTGCATCGAGTGCGCAAGGATTTTAAAACTAGGTGCACCTTGATTGTTCCTTATCTGAACATTCTTACCACTTTTACAGCGATTTTTTGTATCTTGTTCAATAGAAGTAAATAATTGAATTTTTATTATTTTAATCCTTTCATTGTTCTTTACTTCATAAATTATAAATTGATGTTTGCTGCTGATTATGGACAGCGTTGCTTATTGTAGATTAGTTTATATAATCTCCTTTATTAAGAAAAACTGTCTGATAAGAACTATCATGCGACAAGTCACGGGCTGAACAAATATATAAATATACCTCAGCCTTGTGTCCATCAGAGTACCAAGGAATTTCATTTTGGCATCATGTTAGTGTGATTTTTAATTTTTCTTAACTCAAGTTCTGGCAGTTTAAAAATGTTCCCTTATTTAATTTTGTTGTTGCAGAAAAATGAAGCTCCTGGTTTCGACAGTCGTTATTTTGGCTCTCAGCCAAGCGCTGGCTGAAAAAGTCAGGTTTGACAACCACAAGGTCTACAGCCTTGTTCCAAAGGATGTGGACGCTTTGAAAGCTCTGAAAGATTTGGAGGACACAGACTTCTCAGGATACAATTTCTGGAGCTCCCCTAAAGCAGTTGGTCAGCCAGTGGATATTTTAGTACCACCGACTCATGTTAACGAGATCGAGGACATGATTGAGAAACTGGGATTGGAAGCTAGAATCATGATGGAAAATGTTCAGGAACACATCGATAATGAGGGTCTTCGGCCAGAGTCGAGGGCTGGCACTTTTGACTGGACTAGTTACCACACTTTTGACGAGGTAGGACTAGTATTTATTTCAATTCGTTAATTCGTCAGTGAATTTATAGTAATTTTTATTTTTTTTTGAGTATTAAAGCATACAAAATTTAAGATGCTACACAAACAAAGTTTACAAATTTACCGACAGCAAAATTGTTGTAACTTACATTAAATCAATTGTTTCAATGCCATCTAGGCAATATTAAAATAAATCAATCTTCACAATTAAAACTTTATTTGCATTTTTTTCGAAACTTTGTTTATATAACATATGAAATTTTTTTAAAGTAATGGCGCTTTCTTACGTAACCTGTACTGTTTGTAACTGGCTACTTACAAACAGAACTCTCTGGTTTTGTAACACTTTTTAAACGGAAACTCGGGCGCCAGTTCCTTAATTTTTAAATGCAAGGAACAGCACTTGTTTGGTTCTCCTGTGTGAGAACGTTTAGGGGTAGCTAACAGATGGAAATACGGTTATTTGTCCAGGGTCCAGGGATCTTAAGATGATTGTCTTGTCGACTGGACTTGGACAATCGGGTTAATTAGAAATTAACAACGGAAAACTCATAAATCTTTACATATCATATCAACGTATTTATTTACTGACAGTAATGATGAATAAACCAGTTAAAACTAAACAGGATAATGCAGCGATTTACTTTGCAGTCGGTTATGTACAAATTTGATAACGATAATATGTCAGCTGATAAAACGACGGCGGTGGACTCGAAGTGCGAACGGGTCGAGATATACCCACGCGGAGAAATCAAACGGCCGGGGCTGGGGCTAGCAAGTATGACACCAAAATATCGGAGCGCTATGAATAAGCCACCAGAAATTCTTTTTATTTCGGTTTCGGATACTGCTTAACAAACGCGGATTTCTACTGCCTCAAATACAGAGCTATGCTACCAAGGAAGTTATTTCCTTACTTACCGGAAAACAAAGATTTAAATCCACGATTTGAAATACATTCACTGATGGCTAGGCCCTACTATCTGAGCAGAACAGCGAAGGGCTCAACCGGTGAATGTGTGACATAACATTAAATACAAGTTTTGGAATACATTCACTGATGGCTAGGCCCTACTATCTGAGCAGAACACCGAAGGGCTCAACAGGTGAATGTGTGACATAGCATTAAATACAAGTTTTTTTTGTAATTTTATCTTAAAGTTAAACAGGTAAGATGAAAGTCAATTAAATTTCCCTTGAAACGCCAAAGACTCGGCACAAATTCGTATTTTTTGTCGGTTTTACAGCGGTATAAATCTTGGTCAATTTCAAAGTGTCCCGAAGCAAATTTTGCTTTTATATTTACAGATGTTATGTTGAAATATTTATCTAAAAAATGAAAAAGAATATTTTAGGTAGCAAGTGTTTCGCGAATATCAGAACCCCAGTTAATATACATGTATTTTCCAAAAATTATGTCAGATAAACAATTGAACGTCGCATTCCGGAGATACGACCAAAATTTTTTTTGTCTGAAAGACCTTGAAAAAATGTTTAATGATATTATCTATAGTATTAATTTTAAAAACTTTACGAGATATTATTTTTATATTTTATTATTTTTAAGTCATAGTAACCGGGGAAACACATACACAGAACAATCATTGAAATTTTTTATTTTACCTCAAATCAAAGTCAAATACGAAATTTCGTTTTGTGTAAAAAATTTTTTGAAATAAAAATAATTATACTAATTTTTGTAAAAAATATAAAAATTAACATCTCTCAGTTTTTAAGATAAATACTATCATTAAACAGAATTTTCAAAAGTCTCTCAGCCGGTGTAAAATTATATGGGGTGATTCTTTTAAAAATAAATCAATACTGAAGTTTAATTTTCACAAATATTTGATGAAAAATTATCATATTTTGGTTACATAGTTGAAAATAAAATTATGTTTTCTATCTAAAGGCGTAAAAAATTCAATATGGAGTACAAAAGAAAAAAGTTGACTATCGTTGGTCAAAATCTACGAGTCTTAGATTTACGTTTGCCCAACGTATTTAAATTACAATGCTTACTATTTTCCTTAATTAATTTGCAGTACAACACCTTCCTAGCAACTATAGCCGCCCAGTATCCAGGCGTGGTAACCCTCTTCCAAGCAGGCGTGTCATACGAAGGTCGCCAAATTCTCGGAGTCAGACTGTCTTTTAGCCCTGCGAATGCAAACAGAGCAGTATTTGTGGAATCAGGAATTCATGCCAGGGAATGGTAAGGATAAAAAAAAGGATAAAAAAGGATAAAAAATAACGACATTATTATTATTATGATTATCTCCTCAATTACGGGGTCGGATGTGTCCGCTTTAAAATAATCTATGAAAGAGTGAAACAAAGAGAGAGAGGGGTGAGAGAGGGAGAGATAGGGAGAGAGAGGGAGAGAGAGGGAGAGAGAGGGAGAGAGAGGGGAAGGGAGAGGGAGGGAAAGGGAGAGGGAGGGAAGGAGAGGGAGGGAAAGGGAGGGAGGAGAGAGAGAGAGAGAGAGAGAGAGAAAGAGAGAGGGGAGGAGGGAGAGAGGGGGGAGGGAGAGAGGGGAGAGAGGGGGGGGAGAGAGGGGGGGAGGGGGGAGGGATAGAGGGGGAGGGAGAGAGGGAGAGAGTCGTTCTCGCTCTTAAGTGTTGACTTTCAGTGATAATAACACAACTAACTTTGTAGGATCACTGGTGCCGTAAGTACTTACATTATAAATGCATTCTTGACAAGTCCTGACGCAGCTGTGGGCCGCCTTGCTGCCAGCTATGATTGGTACTTCGTCCCTATCTTCAACCCAGATGGATTTGTCTTCACGCATACGAACGTAAGTATGACTAAAAAAAATTCATGTCCACTGCCTTAAAATTTTCCGCCACCATATCCGTACAATTTCTCTTTCCAGAACCGTATGTGGCGTAAGACAAGAGTGCCATACAGCATACTATGCTATGGGGCCGATCCAAACCGCAACTGGGGCTACTATTGGAACAACGGAGGTTCCAGTGCTTCCGCTTGCTCGGACACCTATCGAGGACCAGCACCTTTTTCAGAACCCAGCCAAGAGTCGATAGCGCGGTTCATAACCTCCATCGCGGACAGACTTGTTGGATACATCAGCTTCCACTCATACTCGCAAATGATGCTGCTTCCTTACGGATACACCGCCGCCCATCTTGAAAATTACAATGAAATGGTAAGTAAATGTTTACTTTGCGCAGTATTTGGAGTAAAACTCGCCCGAGATTATGCGTAGAACCAGATGAAACCTTTACCATTTTGTAGAGCAATTATACATGAAAAACTTTGATATGCGGTTAGCTATGTGAAATATTCAAAATTTGTATATACATGCGGCGAATGAAATTTAGTCTAGATTTTAAAGAAGTTTTTTAAAAAAAGTTTGGGTTGATATCTTTAACAGTTTTCGAATTATGGAATTTTTAAGAATACATGCACCGATGTGTAGGGCTTTCAAAATAACTAGGTGTTTGCTTTTTCAGTTGGCAATTGGACTCAAGTCCGCGCAGTCCTTGGCCAGACGTTATGGAACAAGATATGTCGTTGGGAACATCGTCGAAACCATTTGTGAGTATAAACCCACTTATTAAGTCGTTTTTGCTTGTGGTTTCGATCATAATTAAATTATACATACTTCCAATCCTTGATTGTTCTGAAAAATGTATCATTCTGTTGCAGACGTTGCCAGCGGAGGCAGTATGGACTGGGTAAAGGGAATATACAAAACCCCAGTTGCTTTCACGTATGAGCTTCGGGACACAGGTACCCATGGTTTTATCCTTCCCGCTGAGCAGATTATCCCTACTGCCCTGGAGACGCTCGACTCTCTGGTAACCATGTTCGATGAGTATGAGACTACCAAGGCCACGAAGAATTAAGCTTTTATAAAAGGTGCTATGTAAAATAAATTTATGTTCGCTTTGCTGTTGTTTTTTTTTAATTTTTGACGCTATGATTAATAAGAAAAGGTATTGCTCACTAGCTCAAGTTCGGATTTCTATTCAACTTTGTATTACAATCGACTTTACTGCAAAATTATTGCAATTAATGGTTTTATTTGGTGATTGCGCTTTTTATACTACTCGGATACTACTAGGACCCTTACGACAAATTCCTAAAAAAGAAAAAATCAAAAATTCATAAAAGAGCATCCCTTGATGATTTTCAGGGGCGATAGTGCTGAGTTTGGAGAAAAATGCATTAATTTTTCTATTTCTGCGGAATAAAAATTCACGAAAAATTATTTTGTGGTTTGACAAATTCCTAGAACCCTCATGACAACTTCCTAAAAAAGAATAAATTAAAAAATTCAAAAACAGCACCCGTTGATGATTTTCAGGGGCGACAGTGCTGAGTTTGGAGAAAAACGTATTCATTCTTCTATTTCTATGGAATAAAAATTCACGAAAAATTATGTTGTGGTTTAACAAATTCCTAGCACCCTTAAGACAAATTCCTAGAAAAGAATAAATTCAAGAATTCAAAAACAACATCCCTTGATGGTTTTCAGGGGTGATAGTGCTGAGTTTGGAGAAAAATTTATTAATTTTTCTATTTCTGCGAAATAAAAAAATTACTTTGTAGCTTGACAAATTCCTAAGACCCTTACAACAAACGTCTAAAAAAGAATAAATTAAAAAAATTCAAAAACAGCATCCCTTGATGATTTTCAGGAGTGATAGTGCTGAGTTTAGAGAAAAATTTAATAATTTTTCAATTTCTGCGGAATAATTTGAAAAAAAAATTATTTTGTGGTTTGACTAATTCCTAGGACCCTCACGACAACTTCCTAAAACAGAATAAATTCAAAAAGAGCATCCCTTGATGATTTTCAGGGGTGATAGTGCTGAGGTTGGAGAGAAATATATTAATTTTTCTATTTCTGCGGAATAAAAATTCGTGACAAATTATTTTGTAGTTTGACAGATTCCTAGGACCCTTACGACAAATTCCTAGAAAAGAATAAATTCATAAATTCAAAAAGAACATCCCTTGATGGTTTTCATGGGAAAATGACTTTGAAGCTTGTCAAATTCCTAGAACCCTTACAACAAATTTCTAAAAAAGAATAAATAAAAAAATTAAAAAAGAGCATCCCTTAATGATTTTCAGGGGTGATAGTGCTAAGTTTAGAGAAAAATGTATTAATTTTTCAATTTCTGCGGAATAATTAAAAATAAAATTATTTTGTAGTTTGACAAATTCCTAGGACCCTCACGACAACTTCCTAAAACAGTATACATTCAAAAAGAGCATCCCTTGATGATTTTCAGGGGTGATAGTGCTGAGTTTAGAGAAAAATGTATTCATTTATCTATTTCTATGGAATAAAAATTCACGAAAAATTATTTTGTGGTTTGACAAATTCCTAGCACCCTTAAGACAAATTCCTAGAAAAGAATAAATTCAAGAATTCAAAAAGAACATCCCTTGTAGGTTTTCAGGGGTGATAGTGCTGAGTTTGGAGAAAAATTTATTAATTTTTCTATTTCTGCGAAATAAAAAAATTGTTTTATAGCTTGACAAATTCCTAGGCCCCTTACAACAAATTTCTAAAAAAGAATAAATAAAAAAATTCAAAAAGAGCATCCCTTGATGATTTTCAGGAGTGATAGTGCTGAGTTTGGAGAAAAATGTATTAATTTTTCAATCTCTGCGGAATAATTAAAAATAAAATTATTTTGTGGTTTGACAAATTCCTAGGACCCTCACGACAACTTCCTAAAACAGAATAAATTCAAAAAGAGCATACCTTGATGATTTTCAGGGGTGATAGTGCTGAGTTTAGAGAAAAATGTAAACATTTATCTATTTCTATAGAATAAAAATTCACGAAAAATTACGTTGTGGTTTAACAAATTCCTAGCACCCTTAAGACAAATTCCTAGAAAAGAACAAATTCAAGAATTCAAAAAGAACATCCCTTGATAGTTTTCAGGGGCGATAGTGCTGAGTTTGGAGAAAAATTTATTAATTTTTCCATTTCTGCGAAATAAAAAAATGACTTTGTAGCTTGACAAATTCCTAGGACCCTTACAACAAATTTCTAAAAAAAAATAAATAAAAAAATTCAAAAACAGTATCCCTTGATGATTTTCAGGAGTGATAGTGCTGAGTTTAGAGAAAAATGTATTAATTTTTCAATTTCTGCGGAATAATTAAAAATAAAATTATTTTGTGGTTTGACAAATTCCTAGGACCCTCACGACAACTTCCTAAAACAGAATAAATTCAAAAAGAGCATACCTTGATGATTTTCAGGGGTGATAGAGCTGAGTTTAGAGACACATGTATTCATTTATCTATTTCTATGGAATAAAAATTCACGAAAAATTATTTTGTGGTTTGACAAATTCCTAGCACCCTTAAGACAAATTCCTAGAAAAGAATAAATTCAAGAATTCAAAAAGAACATCCCTTGATGGTTTTCAGGGGTGATAGTGCTGAGTTTGGAGAAAAATTTATTAATTTTTCTATTTCTGCGAAATAAAAAAATTACTTTGTAGCTTGACAAATTCCTAAGACCCTTACAACAAACGTCTAAAAAAGAATAAATTAAAAAAATTCAAAAACAGCATCCCTTGATGATTTTCAGGAGTGATAGTGCTGAGTTTAGAGAAAAATTTAATAATTTTTCAATTTCTGCGGAATAATTAAAAATAAAATTATTTTGTGGTTTGACTAATTCCTAGGACCCTCACGACAACTTCCTAAAACAGAATAAATTCAAAAAGAGCATCCCTTGATGATTTTCAGGGGTGATAGTGCTGAGGTTGGAGAGAAATATATTAATTTTTCTATTTCTGCGGAATAAAAATTCGTGACAAATTATTTTGTAGTTTGACAGATTCCTAGGACCCTTACGACAAATTCCTAGAAAAGAATAAATTCATAAATTCAAAAAGAACATCCCTTGATGGTTTTCATGGGAAAATGACTTTGTAGCTTGTCAAATTCCTAGAACCCTTACAACAAATTTCTAAAAAAGAATAAATAAAAAAATTAAAAAAGAGCATCCCTTAATGATTTTCAGGGGTGATAGTGCTAAGTTTAGAGAAAAATGTATTAATTTTTCAATTTCTGCGGAATAATTAAAAATAAAATTATTTTGTAGTTTGACAAATTCCTAGGACCCTCACGACAACTTCCTAAAACAGAATACATTCAAAAAGAGCATCCCTTGATGATTTTCAGGGGTGATAGTGCTGAGTTTAGAGAAAAATGTATTCATTTATCTATTTCTGTGGAATAAAAATTCACGAAAAATTATTTTGTGGTTTGACAAATTCCTAGCACCCTTAAGACAAATTCCTAGAAAAGAATAAATTCAAGAATTCAAAAAGAACATCCCTTGATGGTTTTCAGGGGTGATAGTGCTGAGTTTGGAGAAAAATTTATTAATTTTTCTATTTCTGCGAAATAAAAAATTATTTTATAGGTTGACAAATTCCTAGGATCCTTACAATACAACAAATTTCTAAAAAATAATAAATAAAAAAATTCAAAAAAAGCATCCCTTGATGATTTTCAGGGGTGATAGTGCTGATTTTAGAGAAAAATGTAATAATTTTTCAATTTCTGCGGAATAATTAAAAAAAAATTATTTTGTGGTTTGACTAATTCCTAGGACCCTCACGACAACTTCCTAAAACAGAATAAATTTAAAAAGAGCATCCCTTGATGATTTTCAGGGGTGATAATGCTGAGTTTGGAGAGAAATATATTAATTTTTCTATTTCTGGGGAATAAAAATTCGTGAAAAATTATTTTGTAGTTTGACAGATTCCTAGGACCCTTACGACAAATTCCTAGAAAAGAATAAATTCAAGAATTCAAAAAGAACATCCCTTGATGGTTTTCAGGGGTGATAGTGCTGAGTTTGGATAAAAATTTATTAATTTTTCTATTTCTGCGAAATAAAAAAATAATTTTGTAGCTTGACAAATTCCCAGGACCCACACGACAAATTCCCAAAAAAAATAAATTCATAAATTCAAAAAGAGCATCACTTCATGATTTTCAATGATTTTTAATGCTGAGTTTGGAGAAAAATGTAATAATTTTTCTATTTCTGCGAAATAAAAATTCACGAAAAATTATTTTGTGGTTTGACAAATTCCTAGAACTCTTACGACAAATTCCCAAAAAAAGAACAGATTCATAAATTCAAAAGGAGCATCTCTTGATGATTTTCAGGGGTGATAGTGCCGAGGTTGGAGAAAAGTAAATTAATTTTTCTATTTCTGCGAAATAAAAATTCATGAAAAATTATTTTGTGGTTTGACTCGGGTTTGACAAATGCCAAGGATCCTTACGACAAATTCCTAAAAATGAATAAATAAAAAAATTCAAAAAGAGCATTCCTCGATGTTTTTCAGGGGTGATAGTGCAGAATTTGGGGAAAAATTGATTAATTTCTGCGAAACAGAAATTCACGAAAAATTATTTTGTAGTTTAACAAATTCCTAGAACTCTTACGACAAATTCCCAAAAAGTACAAATTCATAAATTCAAAAATAGCATCTCTTGATGATTTTCAGTGATTTTTAGTGCTGAGTTAATTTTTCTATTTCTGTGAAATAAAAATTCACGAAAAATTATTCTGGAGTTTGACAAATTCCTAGGACCCTTACGACAAATTTCTAAAAAAGAACAAATTCAAAGAGAGCATCCCTTTATGATTTTCAGGAGTGATAGTGCTGAGTTTGGAGAAAAATGAATGCATTTTTCTATTTCTGCGAAATAAAAATTCGCGACAAATTAATTTGATGCTCAGAGCGCTTATTTTCGCCCATTTCGGAATATGGTAATGCTAACTTGATTATCAGACTTGTTTTTAATTTTCTACTCTGTTCTATTTTTCCTATTATTATTTCAATTTTATTGCCTAATTCATTGTTTATTTGTTCAATTTAGGATGTTAAAATCAGATTACTAGTAGAAATGATTTCTCTCCTCCAAAACTATACTATAATGCAACGATTGTATGAGTATACTGTATCTATTACCTGGCCAATATACCCGACCGTTCATTACAGACGCCCTTATATAATTAATCATACAAGAAGTTTGGCGTTATTCTAAGGTCTTTTAATGGAATTGGGCAATCTAACTAATTAATGGCATAATAACTCTTTTAACAGTAATACAAATTGCCTTTAAAGCCAGCTATTAATCAAAATCTGTACACTTCCTTCTTGGTTTAAAATTAAGGAATTCCTTCCTTATACTATGAAAATATATGCAGGGAATCAATATTTACTTCAGAGGAAACAAAATTCACATAAATAAGGATATCTACTTGAGGATTTGAATGACTTTAACGACCAGGTAAAACCAAGCCATGACTGGGAGGGGAGAACTCCAATAATAAAGAACTAACTGTAAATTTGGAACCACTGAGAATCAAACTCCATCTATTACACAGGAAAGAACAAGAAAAGAAATAGAAGAAACTTGACATGCAGTCGAAAATACCCATGGAATAGGTTTCAAAAAACTATATGCCCGAGCACAACAGCACAACTTTGATTCTTCATCCTTATTGTGACCAATTAATTTCTTCAAAAGCAATAACTTAATCGTTAACCATCATGGCGCGGCAGTGACTAAAGATAAATGGGATATCGATGTTTTTCTTTGACACTTATGATTTAGAGTCCATGTAACAAAAATATAAAAGGTGATATCAAAAAGCCATATCGTAAACTCCTTGATATATGATGTCTGTTAGATAACTATGACGAACGTATAAATAATGGTTTAGGAGAGCAGATAATTAGTTTTAAGCAAAATTCAATTTGTCATTATCCTCTTCTTGAGATGGTTTAAATTATTCCGTTTCATTCGACGACACAAAAATGAAGATTTCCGTCACTATAGTGTTGTTCCTAGCAATCGGTTGCTCCATTTCTGAAAAAATCCGCTACGACAACTACAAGTTGTACAAAGTGACCCCCAAAAATGTACAGGCGGTGAAAGTTCTGAAAGAACTGGAAGAGGCGACGTTTTCAGGTTACAACTTCTGGAGTACCGTAGGGGCGATTGGAATGCCCGTCGACGTAATGGTACCTCCTTATCGCGTGGGCGAGTTTGAAAATATAATTAAAACATTCGACATGGGTTCGAGTTTGTTAATGGAAAACGTTCAGGACCAAATCGACGCGGAGGATCGACCACAGACTAGAGACGAGGCTTTTGGATGGACGCGGTATCACACCCTTGATGAGGTAAACAGTTTTTATCAGGCACAGTCTTCCTGTGTTTTACTAAGCCCAGTCATGTTTAAATAATAAATAATACCATTTCATTTATGTATATATAATGTTCCTTTTTAATACTACTTTAGTGGTAAACAGAAGGGATCATTAGGGGCAAAAACAAATTGTAGGGCAGGCTAAAACCATTTGTATTTTGTTCAGGATCATTTATTATTTACTGAGTATTATAAATGGTCGGTGTCCAGAGGCAAAAAAATAAGTAGATTAAAGGACCGATATGCAGATATTGTTTGCTTTTGTTGCAATTTTAATCAACATGTGGAATCTGCCATTGCTGTATTTGTGAACGAGTGGTAAGTAAGGCTTCTAACCCTATTGTTAGTCAGTTAAGGGAATTGGAATTTTCTTTCGATAAGATTAGATAAGAAATTGTTTCCAGTTTACTCGGTTTATAGTCTGGATAAAAACAAAAGCTAAGTACACAAATACTCCGATATAAATATAGATGCCAACAATAAATTATTTATTTTTAATTTGAGTAAATAATAACGTTTGTACAGTAAATTACTTTTAATACAGTTGTAAAGCGTGTGTGTCAGTTTATTGAGGGTCATTCACATAAAACTGTTTGCTCCATTACTTATTTAGTTTATTCGATTTATTCTATTTGAGATCTAACTCTGATTCAGTAGGTTAATTACCTATGATCATATTACGAGACTAAAGCACAAGCAGGCCTTTCAGCCACCGTTCAGTCTACGGACCGACTGGAATTCACTTATATGCAGGCAACAAATGCAGGACAGATTACTGCATCACAGCATCGAGACTTCAGTCATCACCCGGCTCTCACGCTGCCCCGCTCCGCACTTGCAATTCAATTCGATTATATCAACTCAACCTAACTTAAATCTAATAAACATTAAATAAGTAAAGAACTCGCGACGCGATGGACATTCAATTTTAGCAAAGAGTGTATCCAGAATTTAAAAACCAAATTAAATCGGGGCTTTTCAGCTCTTTCATAAAGAATTCATTGCACCTGCTTCTACACACGCTCATTCAGGAAAAATTCAATGCACAAGCTTCTTCGGTAATAAATCTAAAACCAAACATAGATCCCTTTCTTAACCATCATCCATGGACATTGTGGGCAGCAAAAAACAAATAAATCAACAGAGTTTAATTTACACCTATAACCCGGCGCTCTCTACTATTCACTATCGCTCCGAAGAATAAGCAGTTGGCAGAAAACGACTATTTTAAAACTCTTTTTATAAGAAAAAGAGCAAAGGTAATTGCAGGGCGTTCAGGAGAATTTGTTGCGTTTATTTATCAAATTTCATACTTATCTAATATTTTTCATATTCAAAATCGACCTTGAGTCTCCTTCCTTACAAAATAGAGAGCATCCAATACGCTATCTAGGACTTTGCTGGCGCTCTTCACTACTCTTTTTTCTTTTTGCTCGAAAGACCAATGTGCACTTGGGAACAGCGAGTACGAGAATTTTGAACGGGACTACTATCCGAAACGTATCGACTGTATTCTCTTCTATTATTGGTTTGGATTGACACGTCTGGCTTCAAGACGGATCGACTGGGATCTTATATACTAGCTTTGTTCTTTAAGATGCATCTTTTTATAATACCACCACTAAACAAGGGAAGTAGGCCTGTAGAATTAGACGATGTGAACGGGAATCTGTAACTAATTCGTTTCAGATAGCCGTAGGTAAAATCAGGTGTATTTAGTTATAAGGAATATACCTCTGCGATTCCTCCCAAATCAAATAAACAGAACATTGTTTATAAGTCACTTTTATGTGAAAAAATCATGAAATTTGGAGTTTTTTAAAAATTACAGTAAGACTGCAGTAGATTAATTTTTTTGAATGTTTCTGTTTACTAGGTAATTTCAAACCGGTTAATTTAAGCCCCGGTTGATTTCATTTCATTGATTATTTATTTAAATAATTGCCGAAAACCATCGAAATTTTCGAAAATTTCAAGCATTTTTTACTCTGAAAGGAAAAATGCTAGACTCTTGAAACTTTGGTGGAATATGTGTCTCATTACCCTCAACTTACAAAAAAAATTTCGTTTCAAAATGTTCATTAGTTTTCGAGAAATTCTATTTGTTTATTAAAAAGGTCCCAAATGTTTAATGAAAACTTGACCTATTAACGTTATCAAAAATAATTCAACCACAGCTCATTTTTTTCGTCAAGACGTCAATTTTACGAATCTGTTATGGGCGTATCGATTTTCAATAATTTTGACCGTCAAAATGGCGTTAACAACATTGCTACTTTTCGGAGCAGCGTTTTTTGCAAATAACTTTACAACAAATGAACGTATCTGCACAAATCTTTCATATTTGAGTTGCTGGTATTTTTCTACAAATTTATAAAAAAAAATTGTTGCTCTGGGACATGTAGGAGCCGAGATAATTTTTTAAATTGTTTAATGCGCCAAACGTTTATTTATTAATATTTATGGCCAAAATTGAAAATGGTTGTCCTATTTAAAGCGGGCCCTTTTTGAGGTCAAAATATAATTTTTAATAATTAGTGATTTTAGAGCGTCTTCAATTTGTTTGGCTCAAGGGACAGGTGAATTTTTGATCAAACGAGTTTCAAATTGGGGTAGCGAGAAAAATCTCCGTTAATTTCCGGCCAATTTCGACGTTTTTTTTTTTTTTATTTGGGGTAGCTCACGAAAATAATAACAATGGGCACATTTGCAATATCCAAATAAACAAATAATTGTTATAAACAATTTTTTTTTTTTAATTTTTCTTTTTTGGGCTTATGCAACTTATAATGTGTTAATGTATTAAATATAAATGTATAAAGATTATATAATGGTAACAATGCTGTAACATCGTATATTGTTTGATGGAGAAATAGTTTGTGCATACATTGTTACCATTATATAATCTTTATAAATTTATATTTAATACATTAGCACGTTATAAGTTGCATAAGCCCAAATAAGAAAAAATAAAAAAAAAATTGTTTATAACAATTATTTGTTTATTATTTGGATATTGTAAATGTGCCCATTGTTATTATTTTCGTGAGCTACCCCAAATTAAAAAAAAAAACGTCGAAATTGGCCGGAAATTAACGGAGATATGACGCATTTTTCTCGCTACCCCAATTTGAAACTCGTTTGATCAAAAATTCACCTGTCCCTTGAGCCAAACAAATTGAAGACGCTCTAAAATTACTAATTATTAAAAATTATATTTTGATCTCAAAAAGGGCCCGTTTTCAATAGGACTTGATGAATTCACAAAATTCAAGATCTTATTAACAACCAGTTTCAATTTTGGCCATAAATATTAATAAATAAACGTTTGGCGCATTAAACAATTTAAAAAATTATCTCGGCTCCTACATGTCCCAGAGCAACAATTTTTTTTTATAAATTTGTAGAAAAATACCAGCAACTCAAATATGAAAGATTTGTGCAGACACGTTCATTTGTTGTAAAGTTATTTGCAAAAAACGCTGCTCCGAAAAGTAGCAATGTTGTTAACGCCATTTTGACGGCCAAAATGATTGAAAATCGATACGCACATAACAGATTCGTAAAATTGACGTCTTGACGAAAAAAAATGAGCTGTGGTTGAATTATCTTTGATAACGTTAATAGGTCAATTTTTCATTAAACATTTGGGACCTTTTTAATAAACAAATAGAATTTCTCGAAAACTAATGAACATTTTGAAACGAAATTTTTTTTGTAAGTTGAGGGTAATGAGACACATATTCCACCAAAGTTTCAAGAGTCTAGTATTTTTCCTTTCAGAGTAAAAAATGCTTGAAATTTTCGAAAATTTCGATGGTTTTCGGCAATTATATAAATAAATAATCAATGAAATGAAATCAACCGGGGCTTAAATTAACCGATTTGGAATACCTAGTAAACAGAAATATTCAAAAAAATTAATCTACTGCAGTCTTACTGTAATTTTTAAAAAACTCCGAATTTCATGATTTTTTCACATAAAAGTGACTTTTAAACAATGTTCTGTTTATTTGATTTGGGAAGTAACGCAGAGGTATATTCCTTATAACTAAATACACCTGCGGCTATCTGAAACGAATTAGTTACACCGTTTTTTCTATTTCTGCAGGCCTAAAGGTACTTTCTATTCTACTACGCGAAGCCGATTTCCTCGGTACACAGTGAAAAATTCCATTAACGATGCTTTAATTAATTTTCCAGCATAAATGTAGTACTAATTATTTTAATACCAGGCGCATGATGACGCACAACACTTCTTCACTTTTACGAATTTTGTTACAGATCAACGACTGGCTTAACAATATTACAGTACAGCATTTTCCAGTGGTAACTCTGATACAAGGAGGACGGTCATACGAAGGTCGCATAATCTATGGTGTGAAAGTGTCTTACAGTCCAGATAACATAAACAACACCGTGTTCGTGGAATCCAACATACATGCCTGCGAATGGTAAGTAATGTACACTTAAATTAGTTTTTACCCATATACAATATACACATATACACAATACTAAATCTGAAAATTTTTTTATTTCGATCCCTATGGAAAAAGATTTTCCCGGCGCAACTGAATCGTGCTGCCTAACCTACGATTCATCTGCACTAATTTCGGGGAACGTCTAGGGATTTTATTTGCCGTTTTAATTTGGCTATGGTTCATGCTGAGATACTCGCAGAAGTATATTAAGTAGGTAATCTAGTTTCTATTTTCATCTTTATTATTTAAATAGTTAACAAAGGCAATTAATAAATTTATTGCAGCGATAGCAGAATTGTGGCTATAGTGAAATTTTTTTTTGTTTGGCTATTTCCCAAAATAAATACAATATATGTGGATATTTTAACAAGTTTATATACGACCATTCAATAATAATAATAATAATAATAATAATAATAATAATAATAATAATAATAATAAAAGGTCTTTAGTTAATTCTTTTTAACAATAAAAAGAATACAGAGGGGCGAAGTTTAGCTACATGTGCTATTCCACCACTTAACCCCAATCAATAACTTTGTCGCCAATGTAAAAGGGAGTACAGAATTAAAGTTGATTGGGGCAACAGTTATTTCCTTGAATAATTTATTTTAACATTAAAGGTACCTTTAATTACTATTTGAATAAACTAGCCGATGCTTTTTCTAGGATTACATCAGCTACCACAACCTACATACTAAATGAATTATTGACAAGTACCGACCCGACAGTCCGTACTGTAGCAGAAAGTCACGACTGGTATTTCTTTCCTGTATTCAACCCTGACGGATTTGAATATTCGCACACAACGGTAAGTGAAATTTATTGTTGAATAGTTTCCACAACCAAGAAAATAGCAATAGATACGTATTTTTGAAATAAAATTAAAGGTACGAACCAGTTTGAGATGCTCTGTTTCTTTGTCAGGGGTCGGTCTACATAATATATTACTAATCACGCGTTAAACAAAATGATAAACAGTACTCACACTTTCCTTGACTATTCATATAGCTTCCTGCTACCATTAACAGCTCTGGGGCCCCAGGAAAACCATCACAATTCTTTCTCAAACACGCCAGCAATCTGTACCGACCTTACTTCTACATCGTTCATCGGGCTCTCCTTACTTGCTGATGCGCTCACTTGTCGCTTCAGTCTCTTCTCCCCACTGTTTTGACTCTACAGTGGTGGAGGCATAAAATCGTGCACCACAAGTTAAAGGAATTGATTTTACAGTCCCCATGTCTTTTAATTGTTATGGTTTTAGGACCGATTGTGGCGCAAAACTCGTTATCCTCACAGCATCCTGTGCGCCGGAGCGGATCCCAACAGAAACTGGGATTACCACTGGAATGAAGGTGGCACGAGCATCAGCCCTTGCACTGAAATATACCGTGGACCAGCTCCCTTCTCGGAGACGAATTGTAGAACCATGGCTGATTTTATATCCACGATTGGACATCAACTTTTGGCATACATAAGTTTTCATTCTTATTCGCAACTTCTGCTGATTCCATACGGCTATACTGATGAACACTTGGGTAATTATGACAAAATAGTGAGTAGAATATGTTTTTAAGTCAGAGGAGTTAATGCTTGAATTTTTTAGAATTTTTTCAAAGACGGCTAAAAGAAACTTTCAGATTAGATTGTGTGATACTGCTCCTACGAGTACTTGAAGAGAAAGCAAACGAAATTAACGCTGAAACGTAAACATTTTTGTTTCAGTATCAAATTGGACTCAAATCCGCTGAAGCTTTGGCTCGACGTTATGGAACACAATACACAGTTGGAACAGTCTATGAAACCATATGTAAGTTTTCGTGTCGCTATTGAATCACCTTACTCACGTTGTTTTATATTTTGTCGTCTTTTCATCCATGCTCTATGAAAAAGTGTTCACAATCCCAGACTGGGTGAAAGGAGTTTTGAAAACAAACGTTTCTAAGTATGAATTCCGCGATCAAGGACACTATGGATTCATTCTGCCACCTGAACAAAATATTTCTACTGTCGAGGAGACTTTACAAAGTAAAAATTATTTCCTAAAGGGGTCGAATAAAAAATTTAAAATTTACAAGACTTGAATATTTTTTCTAAAGCGTTTGAGAAAAAAATTGTAAAACTATACATTATGGAAACATTTTCAAAGGGGCTAAAGAAATATTTCTAAAATTGTATGGTATGAAATATGTTTTCAAAGGTCGAAAAAAAAATTATATTCCAAAGGGGTCGTGAAGAAATTTAAAAAACTATGCAGCATGAATTTTTTCTCGAAAGGTGCAAAATATTTTTCTAAACTGCAAGGTGTGATATTTTTTACCAAAGGGGTCGAAAAAAAAATTCAAGATAAACTCTTCTTCCAAAGAAGTTTCGATCTGCACAGTAAGAAATTCTTCTTCCAAAGGAGTCGAAAACATTTGCTCAGAATAATATATTTTTTTCAAAAGAGTCGAAAAAATTTTTCCAAAATAGAGGCTGGGGCTCTATTAAGCAATTTTTTTCAAAGAGATCAAAAGTAAATTCAAAAACAACACGGTGTCAAAAAATTGTTTTCTTTCACAGTACAGAGGTGACATCATAATTTTTTGGAGAAATCGAAATAATAGCGCCCCACCCCCTCTCAGATACCGTTTCTTTTATCTCTCCACCGCCCTATCTAGTTATATGTATTAAATAAGTTATAAAACTTCCTTTATGAGATCTTATTTGTCTTAGATCCGGCCAGTGGCACCAGTGCGGACTGGGTAAAAGGAATTTTCAACACTACAATCGTTTATACCTACGAACTCCGCGATCAAGGGCAATATGGATTCATTCTACCACCTGAACAAATAATCCCTACTTCTGAAGAGGCTTTGGATTCATTCATTGCTATTTTCGTAGAATATGAAAACACTGAAGAATGAATAAATATGACACTTTGTATTATATTAATTACAATAAATGAATAAATTATATTATTATTATAATCCAAAAAATTTTTGATTTTTCAACTTAGTCTAGAGCGGCCTAGT
Organism: Rhagium mordax; assembly: GCA_963680705.1. Lineage (NCBI taxonomy): Eukaryota > Metazoa > Arthropoda > Insecta > Coleoptera > Cerambycidae > Rhagium > Rhagium mordax. Next base: position 129,763,947 of record OY796656.1, on the reverse strand, counting down.
ATGAAACGGTGGTACAGGGTGATCCACATAAGATATCCAGTGGATTTTTTGGCTTTATTATTGAGGTAAAGACAAATTAAATTTCATGGGAGCTTGGACTAGAAGAGGAAGATAAAATGAAAACCCGTGCTAAATCTATAAAATAAAAAAAAACCATAGTAGGTACTCTAAATTTTTCTTATTTTTGTCATATTATATAATCGGAATGGATTAATACATTAGACGTTTTGAGATCATTGAGAAAACTGTTTTAGAAATATGTAGTATGACATTAACAATTTCAAAATATTCATAGATAAAATAAAAATTTAGAAGAGTATACGTTAGTCTTATATAATTTAGAGGTAAGTGTCGAGTGCCTTATTTTAACAGAAAAAATATTAAAAAATTCGAACCAATATTAAAATCGGTAATTATGAAAAGTGAATTAAGTATTTAAAAAGTTACAGAAGAATCTTAATAATCTAGAAATAAAAAGACAATATAAAATCCATAAACACAAATTAGCAACACTAATCAAAAAAGCAAAACAAATAAAAATCTAATGAATATAAACAAACGCAATACCAACCTATGGAAAGTAGTTCAAGACATAACAAAGTCAAAAAATAAAATAAACGGAATACCATCATTAAATGGGAAGACAATAAATTACTAAAGGATTTAAATGATATTGCAGATGAACTTAACCAAATAATCTAGTAGTGATATTTTATTAATCGTTCATTTATGATCCGTTTAACTTCATGGATATCTGTAGGTAACAGTACTAAAGAATTTATCGTGGGCAATCTTGTAAATTTCAATCTAAGTAGGTATATATATTTCGATTTCATCAGTAAGTTTTTGCCCATTTGTGTAAAAAAAATTTACACTTTTTTCTGATCTCTAAAAATAAAGGCTGTAAGTTGGTGTCAAAATATATGGAACTACCTTGTACTTATGGAATTTACCATGCCTTAGTTGAGAGTCACTTCAATTTTGGTATCCTAACTTGAGGAGAGGCTGCCAAAAATTATCTAAAACCACTTGAAACTCTACAATTTTTTTTTATAAAACTCATGCTTAACGAAAAAAATGGTCCCATAGAACTGATATAAAAATATTTGATTCGTTTGAATTTGGATAAGAAATATTTTGAAATCAGTAGGTACTGTAATTAGAAGCGAGCTGGCCCATTCACAACAGGCTTAAGAACCACAGGGCTAGTTCCCACATGGCAGAAGTCTAGCGTTGCTTGACATGTAACCGAAAATACTCATGGAATAGATTTCAGCTCAAAAATTATTCTTCGTCGGTAATGCCCTACCACAACTTTAATTCTTTATCTTTATCGTGACCAATAAATTTTTTCAAAGTAATAACTTAATCGTTAACCTTCGTGAATCATGGCAGTGACTAAAGATAAATGGTATGTCGATGTTTTTCTTTGACACTTATGATTTAGAGTCCATGCACAAAAATACAAAAGACGATATCAAAAGACATATCGTAAACTCCTTGATATATGATGTCTGTTAGATAACTATGACGAACGTATAAATAACGGTTTAGTAGAGCAACTAATTAGTTTTAAGCAAAATTTAATTTGTCATTATCCTCTTCTTGAGATGCTTTAAATTACATCCGTTTCATTCGACGACACAAAAATGAAGATTTCCGTCACGATAGTGTTGCTTTTAGCAATCGGTTGCTCCATTTCGGAAAAAATCCGCTACGACAACTACAAGTTGTACAAAGTGACCCCGAAAAATGTACAGGCGGTGAAAGCTCTGAAAGAACTGGAAGAGGCGACGTTTTCAGGTTACAACTTCTGGAGTACCGTAGGGGCGATTGGAATGCCCGTCGACGTAATGGTACCTCCTTATCGCGTGAGCGAGTTTGAAAATATAATTAAAACGTTCGAAATGGGTTCGAGTTTGTTAATGGAAAACGTTCAGGACCAAATCGACGCGGAGGATCGACCGCAGACCAGAGACGAGGCTTTTGGATGGACGCGGTATCACACCCTTGATGAGGTAAACAGTTTTTATCAGGCACAGTCTTCCTGTGTTTTACTAAACCCAGTCTTGTTTAAATAATAAATAATACTATTTCATTTATGTATATATAATGTTCCATTTTAATACTACTTTAGTGGTAAACAGAAGGGATCATTAGGGGCAAAAACAAATTGTAGGGCAGGCTAAAACCATTTGTATTTTGTTCAGGATCATTTATTATTTACTGAGTATTATAAATGGTCGGTGACCAGAGGCAAAAAAATTAGTAGATTAAAGGACTGATATGTAGATATTGTTTGCTTTTGTTGCAATTTTAATCAACATGTGGAAGCTGCTACTGCTGCATCTGTGATCGAGTGGTAAGTAGGGCTTGCCAGTTAAGGGAATTGGAATTTTCCTTCGATAAGATTAGATAGGAAATTGTTTCCAGTTTACTCCGTTTATAGTTTGGATAATAACAAAAGCTTTTCAAAGATATAATTATTGTCATAAAATATCTATCAAGCACACAAATACTCCGACATAAATATTGATGCCAACAATAAATTATTTATTTTTAAATTGAGTAAATAATACAGTACAGTTTGTACAGTAAATTACCTTTAATACAGTTGTAACGCGTGTACATCAATTTATTGAGGGTCATTCACATAAAACTGATCGCTTCATTATTTATTTAGTTACACTCGTACTTTCATTTGATTTAAACTATTGGAGATCTAACTTTGATTCAGTAGGTACCTTCAGTAGGTTAATTACCTATGATCATATTACGAGAGTAAAGCACAAGCAAGGGGCCTTTCAGCCACCGTTCAGTCTACGGACCGACCGGAATTCACTTATAAGCAGGCAACAAATGAAGAACAGATCACTGCATCACTGTATCGAGACTTAGTAAGTCATAACCCGGCTCTCACGCTGTACCGCTCCGCACCTGCAATTCAAATCAATTATATCAATTCAACCTAACTTAAATCTAATAAACATTAAACAAATAAAAAACTCGCGACGTGACGGACATTAAATTTTAACAAAGAGTGTATCCAGCAATTATCAACCAAATTAAATCAGGACTTTTCAGCTCGACTATAAAGAATTCATTGCACAAGCTTCTTCGGTAATAAATTGAATATAAAATCAAACATAAAACAAGTCTTCGCGCATGTCAACTACGTTCATCGTGGAGGGTAAAAGCTCTCAAAAAAATAAAAAGACTTTCCATTTGTTTATATGAACTGCCAATAACACCGCTAAATAGACTTTATTATATTTGCAAATATTCAGAGAGTGTAAAATTGTGAACATTTTTAAAGGCGACTAATAATACAGTTATGAAATTTTGTAAAAAACTTGCTGCGTTTAATTTACAACTTTTGCAATAATAAATTACATGAACATTAATAAATAACAATCAAATCAGGAGAGATTCAAATTAATTAAATGTATAATTCATACAAAACAATATAAACTATCTAGTCATCAATACTAGTGAATTAAGATAAACAAAAGACTTGATAATCTTAGACAAAAAGACAATAGTGGAAGTTATAATTTAATTCCCAAAGTATAAATTCAGTGCATAAATTGAAGGCATTGCAAAAAACCTAGTACCCACTTAATAAGCAGTATAAAAAAGACATTGTTTCAAGTGAATAATCAAACGATTTAAATGTATCAGTGATAAAAAACTTTGCAAAAGAAAAAAAACGTATTTAAAATTCAGTGCTTAAGTGTAATTATTATTTATGACCTCAAGAAATATATTTGCGTGAATAGTAGATCGTCACATTTCCCTTTCTTACCATTATCCAAGGACATTATGGGCAGCAAAAAATAAATAAATCAACAGTTTTATTTTGACCTGTAACCCGGCGCTCTCTACTATTTACTAATCGCTCCTAAGAATAAGCAGTTGACAGAAAACGACTATTTTAAAACACTTTTTTATAAGAAAAAGGTAATTGCAGGGTGTTCAGGAGAATTTGTAGTTAAAGTTAAATTCATTCTAACTAAAATGCGAGTTGGCAGTGGCAAAAGTGGATACCTAGCTTAACGCATGGACAACATTTACGTGGGTTCAAAAATATCCCGCAAACCACGGTTAAGCTACTATCATTAGGATTTCCAGAAAATAGACAAACGTTCTGTAATCCTCGACTAGTGGAAAATGGACAGACGTCCACCAATTCAATTTACAAAACAAAAAAAAAAATGAATGACTGACTCTACATATACAAACAAACAAAATCAGAACACAGAACAATCACTACACTATCTTTACTTCTTTATTTCTTATTCGCGAAACTAGAGATGATGTTGTCAGTCGAAAAACTAAACGAAAAGTGATTTTGAAAAGCTTAAAGATTTAGCACATCAGATTGTCGATTGCCTGAAGGGCGGTTACATTTGAGGGGGTAGGTAAGTCGTTAGGCGATTTACCCAATTACACTTCGACCCGTCCCAGACGGTACTTAAGTTCGACCCGACCTGTAGCGCTATCTGCCAGTTACGGTGGAAAATTATTCTTATGGCACCTGCTTTGGCCACATTTACCGTGTTATTAAACTTACTTAATTATCCTAATTATGATACAAATTCAATTCATATTAAACTATTTGTATATAGCACCTGCATTCGCAATTCGAGCTGAGGGAAACCCATTCTCAATATTCATTCCTGTAATTCCATTTCTGGACAAAACCTAGCTCAGGTGTATATGGACTCCTACCTATCTTAATATTACGCACATTACAAATAATGGAATATCTCCCGAATTAACTACCTTACTTATGTTATTCAAAATACTCTGTAGATAAGAGACAGCCATTAACTAAATTACCCTTGTTTAACCGAATTGCCTGTACTATAGATCCTCCGTGGCTCTTCAACGTATTTCAAACATGTGGTACCGATTTAGCTGTACCCTTAGGTTTTTCCAAAGAAATGCTTTGAACTTAACAATTGTTGAATATCCCTGGACCTCTGCAAATTGTCTTATAAACGTTATGGCTCTTCTATGATGGTATATCTTAACTGCGGGTGGTAAACATATTTCATAATTTGGGCCTGACACTAAATTTTACAAGAATGTTTTAAAAGAAATGCAATTCCACGATCCGTCACGTATTCTATTTACGATACTTTAATTTTAACTAAAAAAAACCATACCGGGTGTTACATACGATGTACATTTGTTACAAATGTTACTAATTTTGTTACAGATCAACGACTGGCTTAGGAGTCTCACAGTAGAGTATTTTCCACTTGTAACTCTGATACAAGGAGGATGGTCTTACGAAGGTCGCATAATCTACGGTGTGAGAGTGTCTTACAGCCCAGATAACATAAACAACACTGTGTTCGTGGAATCCAACATACATGCCCGAGAATGGTAAGAAATATACACTATACACTCTACGATTGGTTAAATTAGTTTTTCCCATATTTATTATTATTAAAAAATCTATTGCGCATGGCGGAGGCGTGGTCAGTAAGAATATTTTTTCTACTTATTTGGAAAAAAATTCGCGCTGTGCAGCTCCAAAATTTTTTTTGAGCCCTTTCGTAAAAAAATTCTCGCCGTGTGGTTTTTGATTTTTACATCGACCCCCTTGGGAAATAATTCTCGATCTTTCTAAAGAACAATTTTTATGTCGTGAAATTTGTAAATTTTTTTTTCAACCCCTTTGAAAAATTGTTCACACCACGCAGGTTCAGAATTTTAGTTAGTTTTTAGTTTTATGTTTTTTTTGATAAAAGAGTCACGTTGATCGTTCTTAATTTTTTTTCGACCTTTTTTTTGAAAAGAAAAAAAAAATGTAAAATTTTGTATTCGACACCTTTGATAAATAACTTTATGGCGTACCATCATTTTAGTTGACTGGGGCAAGTTATTTCTTCCAATAGTTTATTTTAAAATTAAAGGTAACTATAATTACTTGTAACGCGCACACCCCGTATATCCAAAAAAAAATTACTTTACTCTTACTTACTGGCGATACCTATGATATCAAGGGTGCGTTACTTTAAAAGGAGGTAGCGCGTCGCTGCCACCAGATCGGGATTTATTTTAGTTTCCCCCCGATCAGAGAAACACTTGAAAGCACCTGTAAAGCAAAATCAGCTGATAGGCCACTGGTAAAAGAACTTTAAACCCGCCCTCCGATGCGCGGTCTCTGTATCACTTTCGCACTTCGCGGCGCTTAAACTAGCCCCTAGGTAGTCCGCAAATCGCCGCGACGACGTCCCTGACGTCGGCCGGTCACAACTCTAGCTCCGTCTATGTATCGTGACGTCCTGACGCTGCGCTGCCCGAACAATTTCCGCGCTCGGACGAACTGTGTCTCCCGCGGCTCCGTCGTACTGTCACTGTCTCTCCGCGCTCCAACTTAGTGGTTCGTCTCTACGTACCCCGCGGTTAACCGCTGACTTCAGCCCTTTTTCACCCAATGTACGTTCAGGCGAGTCCACTCGCAATTTCGCGTAGCCAGCAATTCCTTGGGAACCGACTCGTGTAGTCCTTTCCCATCGAAAATTTCAACTCCCCGTGATAAGATAAAGTTATCTAAATATGATTTTCCGGTTGCCGCAGACATAACAAAAACTCAACCAATTACTTCTTATATACCCCGTGGCACAAATTTAAATGAACTTTTACATTATTAATAGCTATTTGCCTTCTTTTATAAAACTTATACCCCCGATTTGCTAAGTACTATTTGATAATAAACTAGCCGATGCTTTTTCTAGGATTACGTCAGCTACCACAACCTACCTCCTAAATGAATTATTGACAAGTACCGACCCGGCAATCCGTAGTGTAGCAGAAAGTCACGACTGGTATTTCTTCCCTGTGTTCAACCCTGACGGATTTGTATTCTCGCACACAACGGTAAGTGAGATTATCGTTGAATAGTTTCCACAAAAAGAAAAATAGCAAAACATATTGTTGAAACCAAATCTCACATTACTTCAAGGGTACGGACCAGTTTTTAATTTTTCCTTATGATTTTAGGATCGAATGTGGCGCAAAACTCGTTATCCACACAGCATTCTCTGCGCCGGAGCGGATCCCAACAGAAATTGGGATTACCACTGGAATGAAGGTGGCACCAGCATCAGTCCTTGCACTCAAATATACCGTGGACCAGCTCCATTCTCGGAGACGAGTTGTAGAACCATGGCTGATTTTATATCCACGATTGGACATCAACTTGTGGCATACATAAGTTTTCATTCTTATTCGCAACTTCTGCTGATTCCATACGGGTACACTGATGAGCACTTGGACAATTATGACAAAATAGTGAGTATGCTTGGAATTTTTAGAATTTGTTCAAAGACGGTTAAAAGAAAGTTGCAGATCAGATTATTATGAGTACTTGAAGAAAAAGCGACAGAAATTAACGCTGAAACGTAAACATTTTTGTTTCAGTATCAAATTGGACTCAAATCTGCTGAAGCTTTGGCTCGACGTTATGGAACACAATACAGAGTCGGAACAGTCTATGAAGCCATATGTAAGTTTTCGTGTCGCTATTGAATCACGTTGTTTTATGTTTTTTTGTCTTTTCATCCATGCTCTATAAAAAAAGTTTTACCAATCCCAAACTGGGTGAAAGGAGTTTCCAACACTTTAGTCGTTTATAAGTATGAATTCTGGGATCAAGGACACTATGGGTTCATTTTTTCTGAAGTCGAATAAAAAATTCCAAATTTACAAGGGTTTGAGAAAAAATTTGTACGTCATGAAAATTATTTCAAAGCGGTTAAAAAAATGCATGGCGGGAAAAATGATTCTCTACGGGCGAAAAGAAAAATTACAAAAATTTTTTTCCAAAGGGATCTTGAAGAAATTTAAAAAACTACGCGGCGTGAATTTTTTCTTCCAAAAGGTTCGAAATATTCTTCTAAACTGCAAGGTGTGATATTTTTTCTCAAAGGGCTCGAAAAAAATTTTAGACTCGATTTTTTTAACGAAAATGGTCGCAAAAAAATTTAAAACTGAATAGCCCAAAATTTCTTTTACAAAGGAGAGGATAAAAAATTTTAAAACTGTCCAGCACGAAATTCGTCCCAAAAAGGGGTAGTTTAAGACATTATTAGTATTACAAATATATTTAATAATTATTGAAATATATATATATTTTCATTAAATATATTTATTTTGTTAAAATATTTATAAGTTTTATAAATATGTATATATATCTTTGTAAAAATATATATATATATTTTTACGAATATCTAAATATATTTTCACAAATATATATTATTTCTGCTAACATATATTTATATAGAAATGAGCTTTTATCGTCGTACGCTAGGTGGCGCCATGCTGATTAAATTTAGGTAAAATGCCCGTATTAAATTTGGCAATGTGCCGTCAAATATCAATGGACGTATGCTGTAAACATTAACCTTATTTATTATATATCGTTCATTTGACGTTTGGAATGTGTGTGCGTACTTTTTAAATTATCACTTATAAAAAGGTTCAAGAAAGCAGTTGCTTGCAATTATGTCCGTTTCAATAGAAGAATTCTTTGGTGAGCTTCTTAATACGGGCATTTTACCTAAATTTAATCAGCATGGCGCCACCTAGCGTACGACGATAAAAGCTCATTTCTATATAAATATATGTTAGCAGAAATAATATATATTTGCGAAAATATATTTATATATTCGTAAAAATATATATATATTTTTACAAAGATATATATATTTATAAAACTTATAAATATTTTAACATAATAAATATATTTAATGAAAGAATATATATATTTCAATAATTAATTATACAGGGTGTTCCAGTTTTTTGTAGCAGGACTTTAACAGTCGATAGACAATTGAAAATTATTAAAAAAAGTTCCTATAAACATAGGTTGAAAAATGCTTAGTTTTCGAGATACAGGGTGTTAAAATTTGAAAATAAATACGGATTTATATTAATATTTCCAGAATGCTAAGAAGTATCGAATCCAAACTTGCCAATTCTTTACATATAATTTAGAGGCCTATTTTAGAATAACAAACTACTACTTTACTTAACCATGGGCGTAGATATATGGATTTACTAAGGCTCTTTTTTACAAAAAAGTAGTACGCCACTGATATTTTCCCATGTTTTCCATTTAATTCAATAAAGCAAGAAAAAACAAAAATTTAATGTCTCTTGGCACTTTTTGATATGAAATGCCGTTTTCCAGAAAATTTACATTTAATCATTTGATGCACGCATCTGGACGAATTTTAGACAAACTAGAAGTCGTTCAGAATTTCACCAAATTTGATGGTGCGAAAAGTCTCTTAAAAATAAAGAATGAAGCATTTAAAATATTTATTGTAAAAGTTTATTATCATGTAAATCAAAATTTTTATAACACAAATGTGTTAAAACGCAACGGTCGAACTAAAATAAATTATTAGAAACACAAACACAAAAGCTAGCAACATATAAAAGTGTCTTACTTCATTACAAGCATCATTAACGATGTTTCATTCTTTCTTTTTAAAAGACTTTTCGTACCATCAAATTTGGTGAAATTCTGAGCGACTTCAAGTTTGTCCAAAATTCGTCCAGATGCGTGCATCAAATGATTAAATGTAAATTTTCTGGAAAACGGCTTGTTATATCAAAAAGTGCCAAGAGACATAAAATTTTTGTTTTTTCTTGCTTTATTGAATTAAACTTAAAACATGGGAAAATATCAGTGGCGTACTACTTTTTTGTAAAAAAGAGCCTTAGTAAATCCATATATCTACGCCCATGGTTAAGTAAAGTAGTAGTTTGTTATTCTAAAATAGGCCTCTAAATTATATGTAAAGAATTGGCAAGTTTGGATTTGATACTTCTTAGCATTCTGGAAATATTAATATAAATCCGTATTTATTTTCAAACTTTAACACCCTGTATCTCGAAAACTAAGCATTTTCAACCTATGTTTATAGGAACTTTTTTTAATAATTTTCAATTGTCTATCGATTGTTAAAGTCCTGCTACAAAAAACTGGAACACCCTGTATATATTTGTAATACTAATGTCTTAAACGGCGCCTCATACTCCTACTATAAGTTATAAAACTTCCTTTATAAGATCATTATTTGTTTCAGATCCGGCCAGTGGCAGCAGCGCGGACTGGGTGAAAGGAACTTTCAACACTACAATCGTTTATACCTACGAACTACGCGACGATGGGCAATACGGATTCATTCTACCACCCGACCAAATAATCCCTACCGCTGAAGAGACTTTGGATTCTTTCATTGCTATTTTCGAAGAATACGAAAACACTAAGGAATGAATAAATGTGACACCTTGTATTATATTTACTAAAATAAATGAATAAATTATACCTATATATAATAATCCAAAAGTTTCTTTTATTTTACAACTATCCTAGTCTAGAGAGGCTTAATATGAAACGGTCACAGCCCACAGAGTGGGCTGTGAAACGGTCGTACAGGGTGTGTTGCAATTTGGAAAATTCCGGATACTTTCGGAAATAACCGGAAAAAAACGAAATTTCAAAAAAACTTTTTTATTTTTTTTCTCTTTTTATTCGAACACAAATTTCAAAACGAATAACACTTTATTAATGACACTTTTTTTATCCTCTACAAGGTGGCGTTGTCAAATTTGACCATTACCAACTTATTTTTCTTAAATACGGACCTGAATTTTTTTTTTTATTTTTTGTTACCTTTGAACTCCCTAAAAGCTGCGACCCAACACAAATTTTGATTTTCAAACGGTTCGATTACAGAAACTGCCATTTTCTTTATTTTTTAAAAATATTTGATACGACACTGGTTTTAAAACAAATTATTTTTTTACATTCTAAATTTATTAGTTACACTAAAAAATAAATATCAAATTTTTACTAAATTTACTAAATTTTCGTACGCCCCAAATCCCCGCATTGGTTTATTTCTGTCAGAATTATCAAAAATTGCAAACACCTCATACGATTACTTAACCTGTTGCGAAGTATATTTCCCACCGTTAATACCTTTGATTTATATACATCACTGATATAACTCCAGTATTACCAATTCGAAATAAGTCACAGATAACAAACATAAATTATCGCTTTCAAAAACAATTAGCCATTAACCTTCCATGTTAAATCATCGTATTGCTGCACACAAAATGAATTTCCTCGTAAAATTATTCCTATGTCTGGCCATTGGCCACGTCATTTCGGAAAAAGTGCGGTATGATAACTGTAAAGTGTACAGAGTGACGCCGAAAAATGCGGATGCGCTACAAGCGCTAAGAGACCTGGAGGATTTGCCCGTTTCAGGCTATAATTTCTGGAGTAATGTAGGGACAATCGGAGTGCCTGTTGATGTTATGGTAACCCCCTTTCGTGTTAACGAGTGGGAGAATATAGCCAAAGTATTGGACATGGACTACAAGGTGGTGATGGAAAATGTTCAGAAGCGAATCGACGAGGAGTATAGGCCGCAGATAAGGGATGGGGTTTTTGAATGGACAAGATATAACACTCTTGATGAGGTATTTTTTTCGTTATTTATTTTTATTTGCATTAAAGTCATACTATGTTTGGTTCTCGCATTTGAGAACTGACGGAGGAGTTTGAATCATCCTGACAATTTTCAATATTTTGGATAAATAATCGAATTTTTGAAAAATATTAATAACATTATTATCTTAATGAATTATTTTTGAGGCACTAGCTTTTTGATTTTGGAAAAAAATAAATTAAGAAATCTAATGAAAAGGATAAGTATATTTTTTTAACGGTTCTAATTTCATATTTATGTGACAAGCCAGATACAGATGACAACAAAATGTCCTAAGAATTACTTTACTTTTGATGTTACCACAAAAATCTGTACCTCTCTGCTGAATGGCTTCCGGGTTTTTTCCAAGTTGATAATTTTTAATGCTTGACGGTTCGACCATGTTTTCGTGGTCTTCTTTTTAAATGAAGAATGTAAAGAAAGAAACGACGACAATGAAGAAGACGATGGCGAAGAAGGCGACGACTACGAAACAGAAGACGAAAGATATGAAGATAAAGAGGAAGAAGAAGAAGAGGAAGCAGAAGAAGCAGAAGAAGAAGAAGAAGAAGAAGAAGAAGAAGAAGAAGAAAAATAAGAAGAAGAAGAAGAAGAAGAAAAAGAAGAAGAAGAAGAAGAAGAAGCAGAAGAAGAAGAAGAAGAATAGAAGAAGACTAGAAGAAGAGGAAGACAAGACAGAGAAGAAGACGAGGAAGAGGAAAATATCGACACAGTAAAAGAAGGAGCAAAAAAATGAAGAAGACCTTGAGAAGCTGGTCGAAACGTTAAACATTTAACACGGAATGGGATGCAAAAACCATTCTACACATTATCATTCCTTAGTACGAAAGCTTGTACTTTCTAATTTTCAAAAATTCAAAAATACCTTTTCTATAGCGTCAATATATTGGATACGAATTTTTCTATAGCAAATAGCTTTTACCATATTCTAATGCTGCTAACTTTCGTGACTAACGTTTTTTTAATCTTAACTCCTAAATAAAAAATAGATTAGGGTGGCTTATATGTAATATTATACTTATCTCTTAATTACTGGATGGCTTAGCGCATATCTGGCATAATAAATCGATTAAATGAAGTTTGGTTTCTGTTTACTTTTTTGTCTTTTGTAGATCAACGACTGGCTTAGGAAGCTGTCCATAGAGCATTTTCCAATTGTGACGCTTTTAGAGGCAGGCAGATCGTACGAGGGGCGTATGATATACGGTGTGAAAGTCTCATACAGTCCGGATAATGTGAATAATACTGTTTTTTTGGAGTCGACCATCCATGCCAGGGAATGGTGAGAATAACCTAACTAAATCGCGAAATTTTTGTACAAAGGGGTTGAAGAAAACACAGCAAGGCAATTTTTTACCCATTTGGTAAAAATAAAAATTGAAAGCTACATGGCGTGAATTTCTTTCAAAGGGGTCAAAAAAGATTGAGTCTCAAAAATTTTTTGCCCACACAGGGACAAGGAAAATTTTCTTTTTGAGAGGACGACAAAATTTTACCACCCAAAGCCCAATATTTATTATTATTTTTACAGCATTCTCCCCTTTATCAAAAAAGAAACAAATTAAATTTTTTTTCTTACCTTATGAGCGTTGAAAAGAATGTCGAAATTTTTTTTTTCTATTCTTCACATCCCTGCCCCCCAAACACATTTTTCCCAATATTGGAATTGATTTTTTATCAAACAGGTGGAAAAGAATTCTAAATATATGACGCGACTTCCATTTTATAAGAAAAAAATTAAAAAACTAAAGGCGGGAATTTATTGAGGTTGGGAAAACACAGAAAAGCAAATTAAGTACAAATAGTTATTTAATCTTTTAATAAAACTAAAAAATAAATTTCCTGTTAGTTGAAACAATTAAAGATCAAATTCTACAAAATTTGGGGTCGTTATAAATTTTTTTTTGTAGGATTACGGCAGCCACAACAACATATATATTAAATGAAATATTGACAAGCTCAAACGAGACTATTCGTCAAATGGCAGAGAGTCACGATTGGTACGTTTTTCCTGTGTTTAATCCCGATGGATATGAATTTTCGCATACAACGGTAAGTCATGAGTCACTGAATTGGTTAATTGTTACTCTGGGAAAAAAATACCATTCAAAAATCGCTGCAGATATCAGATTTTATTGGATCATATTTTTTAAATATTCGTTTTTAAATTCTTCAACAATCTCTCGCAGCGGATTTTTTATTTTAAGTTATAATTTTTTATAATTCAGATCCAAAATTGATTTTTTATTAAAAAATATCCTTTTTTTCAATTAAAACCAGTCTACAGGTCACAAACATAAAGATTCGCCCAATTTAGTTTTAAATCCATATTTCAAATATAGATAATAGATCTGCCAAAACAGAATTTTCATTTCTTTTTTTTATTCTTGATAGCTGCCAAAATAAGTGTCAAATTTAAAATTTAACAAGTTGTTTTTGTAATTTTGAAAATAATGTGAGATTTTATAGAAAAAGAGATCAAATTTTCAAATCTTTCTATTTTGATAATTAAAATTAAAATGTTTTCACTTTTGGCAGCTGTCAAATTATGTGTTAATTTAAAGAAAATGCCATATTTGAACAAATGAATGTACTGTAATGTTTTTAAAAAATATATACCTATATATTTGTTGGCAACTGTCAAATTTACTGTCAAAATTAAAAATATGCAAGTTCGTCCTCATTAATTTTAGAAACAATGTGAATTTCCATTGAAGGAAGGATTTAAGTGTATTTTTAAATTTACTAGTCCCATAATTGATATTAAAATACATTTTTTACTTTTGGCAGCTGTCAAAATTTACAAATGTATGTTTTGTAATTTTTAAAATAATGTTGATATCCATAGAAGAAGCTACATAAAATGTTTTAAAGCTTTCTAATACAGTAATTGATAATAAAATAAATTTGTATCCTTTGACAGCTGTCAAAATTTCTGTCAACCTAATAAAAATGCCATTTAATAATTATTTCAACAAATTGAAATACCGAACAGACAATTATCCAATAAGTTTTACAGGTACTAAATACGAAATTGATGATTGTCAAAAAAATATTATGTTTTTTGGTAGCTGTCAAAATTGCTGATAAATTTAAAAATATGCAAGTATATATTTTTTGTATTACTTTCGTATTCAGTACCTCTAAAACCTATTTAAAAATGTCTGTTAAGTGCTTTAATTTCTTGAAATAATAATTAAATGACATTTTCATTAAGTTGACAGAAATTTTGACAGCTGTCAAAGGTTATAAATATATTTTAATATCAATTACTGAACTAGAAAGCTCTAAAACATTTTATATATCTTCTTCTATGGAAATCAACATTATTTCAAAAATTACAGAACATACATTTATAAAATTTTTAAGTTTGACAGCAATTTTGGCATTTATTTCGTATATAGTACCTTCAAAACTTATAACAAAATGTTTGTTAAGTACGTTTATTTGTTTATATAAAATGAATAACTTCATTTTCAATAAGTTTCAATAAAATTTTGACAGCTGTCAAAATAGAAAACTTTATTTTATTACCTATCATGGAACTAGCAAATTCCAGAACACTTAATAGCACTTCTCCTATGGGAATTCATGTTATTTTCAAAATTCCAAAATGCAAGTGTGCCTTTTGAATTTGACAGCAGTTTTGGCAGTTATCAACAAATATAATATTTTTTTTACAACAATTTCTTATTCAGTTTCTCCAAAGCCTACAGAGAAATGTCTGCCTGGTACTTTAATTTGTTGGAATAATTATTAAATGGCATTTTCATTAAGTCGCCAGAAATTTTGACAGCTGCCAAAAGTAAGACCTGTATTTTATTATCGATTATGAACTAGCAAATTTCAGAAAAACACTGGGTGTTCCTCTTATGGAAATTCACATTGTTTATAGTTATACAAGACAAACTTGCATAGTTTAAATTTGACAGCAATTTTGACAGCTACCAACAAATATAATAAGTTCCTTTAATTAATTTTGTATTCAGTACCTCCAAAACCTATAGAAACATGTTTTTTAAACTAAAGTCATTTGTGGAAATAATTATTAAATGGTATTTTCGTTCAGTTGACGAAAAATTTAAAAATAAACTTATTATGTTTGTTGGAAGCTGTCAAAATTGCTGTCAAATTTAAACTATGCAAGTTTGCCTTGTATAACTATAAACAATGTGAATTTCCATAGAAGGGACACCAAGTGTTTTTCTGAAATTTGCTTGTTCATAATTGATAATAAAATACAGGTCTTACTTTTGGCAGCTGTCAAAATTTCTGGCGACTTACTGAAAATGCCATTTAATAATTATTTCAACAAATTAAAGTACCAGGCAGACATTTCCATGTAGGCTTTGGAGGAACTGAATAAGAAATTGTTGTAAAAAAAATATTATATTTGTTGGTAACTGCCAAAACTGCTGTCAAATTTTAAAAAATGCAAGTGTGCGCTTTGCAATTTTGAAAATAACGCGAATTCCCTTAGAAGTGCTATTAAGTGTTCTGGAATTTGCTAGTTCCATGATAGGTAATAAAATAAAGTTTTCTATTTTGACAGCTGTCAAAATTTTATTGAAACTTATTGAAAATGACGTTATTCATTTTATTTAAACAAATGAACGTACTTAACAAACATTTTATTATAAGTTTTGAAGGTACTAAATACGAAATAAATGTCAAAAGAATATTATATTGTTTGGCAGATGCCAAAATTTCTGTCAAACTTAAAAATTTACAAATGTATGTTTTGTAATTTTTAAAATAATGTTGATTTCCATAGAAGAAGATACATAAAATGTTTTAAAGCTTTCTAGTTCAGTAATTGATATTAACATAAATTTGTAACCTTTGACAGCTGTCAAAATTTCGGTCAACTTAGTAAAAATGCCATTTTATTATTATTTCAACAAATTAAACTACTTAACAAACATTTTTCAATAGGTTTTAGAGGTACTGAATACAAAAGTAATACAAAAAAAATATACTTGCTTATTTTTAAATTTAACAGCAATTTTGACAGCTACCAGAAAACATAATATTTTTTTGACATCAATTTCGTATTTAGTACCTGCAAAACCTATGGAAAATTGTCTGTTCGGTATTTCAATTTGTTGAATTAATTAATAATTATTAAATGGTATTTTTATTAGGTTGACAGAAATTTTGACAGCTGCCAAAAGTAAAAAATGTATTTTAATATTAATTATGGAACTAGTAAATTTAAAAATACACTTAAATTCTTCCTTTATTGGAAATTCACATTGTTTCTAAAATTAAGGAGGACAAACTTGTATATTTTTTAAATTTGACAGCAATTTTGACAGTTACCAACAAACATATATTTATATTTTTCAAAACTAATTTCGTATTCAATACCACCGGAACCTATAGAAAAATTGCTTAGTACATTCATTTGTTCAAATAACTATTAATGGCATTTTCTTTAAATTAACAAATTATTTGACAGCCGCCAAAAGCGAAGACGTTTTAATTTTAATTATCAAAATAGAAAGATTTGGAAATTTTATATCTCTTTTTCTATAAACTCTCACATTATTTTTAAAATTACAAAAACAACTTGTTAAATTTTAAATTTGACACTTATTTTGGCAGCTGTCAAGAATAAAAAAAAAGAAATGAAAATTCTATTTTGGCAGATCTACTATCTATATTTGAAATATGGATTTAAAACTAAATTGGGCGAATCTTTATGTTTGTGACCTGTAGACTGGTTTTAATTGAAAAAAAGGATATTTTTTTAATAAAAAATCAATTTTGGATCTGAATTATAAAAAATTAACTTAAAATCAAAAATCCGGTTCGAGAAATTGTTGAAGAATTTAAAGACGAATATTTAAAAAATATATAAGATGATCCAATAAAATCGGCGTACTTAGTTTTGACGTAAAAAATCGCTAGTATGATTTCTCGAATTTTCGCTCCAAAAAAATTGCAAAGTAGGCCTTGATTTTTGTGATAGACATCTATTAATTTGCCACAAAATGCAGTTTTCCATGAGCAACAATCTAAAAAAAAGTTGATCAAAATCGGACCAAAAATAGCCACTTTACAAACAAATGGGTCACACTGTATATAAAATCAAGATATTTTATAGGAAATTAAGAATGAAAATAAAAAATTATTTATCTTTTTGTCAGATGCCAAAAAGTCCAATTATTTTCTGTTTCCCTATCACTTCTCGAAATTTCCGAATTAAAGACATGACTACCCTGTATCACAATAACTTACTTTGTGACTTCTAAAATAGAGACGTTATAAAATGTGTTTTTTATCTAAAAACTTCATATTGATTAACAATAGGCAATAGGCCGTAAACATGCCAACGATGAGCTACCAGCATATCATAAACTAATAAATATTACTTAATTGATACGATTAAAATTTAATTAATTCACTGTTGACAGATTATAGAAAACAAAATTATTAAACGTACAAGATAAAATTTTCCATAGGTCTGTTTTATGCATTTTTTTACTACTGAGATTCTTCATGCTATCTTCCAACTTTTAGGACCGCATGTGGCGCAAGACCCGCGTCCCCCACAGCGTCTTCTGCTATGGGGCAGATCCGAACAGGAACTGGGACTTCTTTTGGAACCACGGAGGCACAAGCCAAAGTCCCTGTAATGATTTATACCGAGGGCCGGCTCCCTTTTCAGAACCAAGCTGCCGAGTTATGGCTGACTTCATTTCCACTATCGGCCATCGACTTGTAGCCTATTTGGCTTTCCATTCTTACTCCCAACTGTTGCTGATCCCTTACGGCCATACTGGCGACCATTTGGAGAACTACGATGAAGCGGTAAGTTAAAATAGTGGAGAATTTGGAAAAGACGATTGCTTAAGTAAGAAAATTCTCGGACTGACCGTCGCACAGTGGAATAAAAAAATACCGTTCAAAAATCGCTGTAGAATTAAGAATTTATTGGATCATCTTTTTTTTTTAAATGTTCGTTATTAGTATAGGCGTGTGGAAGGTATCATGCAATTATACTGATAAGGCCTTATCACACCGTATTGTACAAAATTTTATCTACACCAGTTTCAAATTAAAAATTTAAAGGAATATTATTAATTGGACGTTAAAATAATTTTCTTGGCAAACAGAAAATTGAAACTAACTATCCAGCAGTTGTTCATAAATGTATTGCGGTTTGTTTTTCCCTAGTAACCACAAGGTTACTATAAACAATAGTTCGTTCTTTCGCGATAAGGACCAATCTATGATAAGAACGACCAGTGCGATAAGAACTAACAATGCCTTAATAAGCTTCTTATCGTACGCTAAATCCGTGCTATGAGCCGATCTTAGTGCACTGGCGTAGATAAAGTATTTGAAATTTTTCTAATTTTATAATTGAAATTAAAGTAACGTTTTCACTTTTGACAGCTGTAAAATTTTCAGTCAACTGAATAAAAATGCCATTTAATAATTATTTCCATAACTAATTTTAGTACTTAAAAGGAAATTTTTCTATAGGTTTTGGAGATACTGAATATTAATTGCTGTCAAATAATAATAATTTTGTGAACAATGTGAATTTCCAAAGAAGGGAAACCAAGAATTTTTTCAAATTTGCTAGTTCTATACTTGACATTAAAATACGGTTTTTACTTTTGACAGCTGTCAAAATTTCTGGCAACTTAACGAAAATGCCACAATAATCACTTCAACTAATTAAAGTAAAAACCAGACATTTCTCTATAGGCTTTGGAGGAACGGAATAGAAATTGTTAAAAAAAAATAATAATATTTGTTGGCAGCTGTCAAAACTGCTGTCAAATTTAAAAAATGCAAGTGTGCCTTTCGTAATTTTGAAAAGAACGTAAATTCCTATAGAGGATATGCTATTAAGTGTTTTGAAATTTGATAGTTCCATGATAGATAAAGCTTTCACTTTTGGCAGCTGTCAAAATTTTTCAACTTAATGAAAATGACATTATTTTATTTAAACAAATAAACGTACCTAAACATTTTGTTATGTTTTAAAGGTTACACATTTATTTTAATATCAATTACTGAACTAGAAAGCTTTAAAACATTTTATGTATCTTCTTCTATGGAAATCAACATTATTTAAAAAATTACAAAACATACATTTGTAAATTTTTGAGTTTGACAGAAATTTTGGCATCTGCCAAACAATATAATATTTTTTTAACATTTATTTCGTATATAGTACCTTCAAAACTTATAACAAAATGTTTGTTAAGTACGTTTATTCGTTTAAATAAAATGAATAACGTCATTTTCAATAAGTTTCGATAAAATTTTGACAGCTGTCAAAATAGAAAGCTTTATCTTATTACCTATCATGGAACTAGCAAATTCCAGAACACTCAATAGCATTTCTCCTATGAGAATTCACGTTATTTTCAAAATTGCAAAAGGCACACTTGCATTTTTTTAAATTTGACAGCAGTTTTGGCAGTTACCAACAAATATAATATTTTTTTTACAACAATTTCTTATTCAGTTTCTCCAAAGCCTACGGAGAAATGTCTGCCTGGTACTTTAATTTGTTGAAATAATTATTAAATGGCATTTTCATAAAGTCGCCAGAAAGTTTGACAGCTGCCAAAAGTAAGACCTGTATTTTATTATCAATTATGAACTAGCAAATTTCAGAAAAACACTTGGTGTCCCTTCTATGGAAATTCACATTGTTTATAGTAGTTATAGAAGACAAACTTGCATAGTTTAAATTTGACAGCAATTTTGACAGCTACCAACAAACATAATAAGTTTCTTTAATTAATTTTGTATTCAGTACCTCCAAAACTTATAGAAAAATGTTTTTTAAACTAGTCATTTGTGGAAATAATTATTATATGGTATTTTTGTTCAGTTGACGGAAAAAATTGTTGCAAAAAATATTATGTTTGTTGGTAGCTGTCAAAACTGCTGTCAAATTAAAAAAATGCAAGTGTGTCTTTCGTAATTTTGAAAAGAACGTAAATTCCTATAGAGGAAGTGCTATTAAGTGTTTTGAAATTTGATAGTTCCATGATAGATAAAGTTTCACTTTTGACAGCTGTCAAAATTTTTCAACAATGAAAATGACATTATTTTATTTAAACAAATAAACGTACTTAACAAACATTTTGTTATTAGTTTTGAAGGTACTGAATATGAAATATATGCCAAAAAAATATTATGTTGGTTGACAGATGCCAAGATTCCTGTCAAATTTAAAAATTTACAAGTATATATAATTTTGAAAATAATGTTGATTTCCATACATAAAGGAAGATACGTAAAATGTTTTAAAACTTTATAGTTCAGTAATTGATATTAAAATAAAGTTGTAACCTTTGACAGCTGTCAAAATTTCTGCCAACTTAATAAAAATGCCATTTTATTATTATTTCAACAAATTAAAGTACTTAACAAACATTTTTCTAGATGCTTTGGAGGTACTGAATACGAAAGTAATACAAAAAAGATATACTTGTATATTTTTAAATTTAGTAGCAGTTTTGACAGCTATCAAAAAACATTTTTTTACATTAATTTCGTATTTACCACCTGCAAAGCCTATAGAAAATTGTTTGCTCGATACTTCAATTTGTTGAAATAATTATTAAATAGCATTTTTATTAGGTCGACAGAAATGTTGACAGCTGTCAAAAGTGAAGTAAAATCAATTATGGAACTAGCAAATTTAAAATAGCACTAAAATCCTTTCTTCAATGGAAATTCACATTGTTTCCAAAATTAGGGAAGACAAATTTGCATGTTTTTAAAATTGACAGCAATTTTGGCAGTTACCAACAAATATAATATTTTTTTAAACTAATTTCGAATTCAATACCTCCGGAACTTACAGAAACATGTCTATTAGTACTTTCATTCGTTCAAATAATTATTAGACGGTATTTTCACTAAGTTGACAGAAAATTTGACAGCTGTCAAAAGCGAAACCATTATTTTAATTTTAATTATAAAAATAGGAAGTTTTAGATTTAAAGAACTATATCTCTTTTCTCACTCACATTGTTTTCAAAATTACAAAAAATATACATACTTGTAAAATTTTAAATTTGACACTGATTTTGGCAGCTGTCAAGAATGAAAAAAAGACATGAATTAATTATTATTTATTTTCAA
This sequence comes from Rhagium mordax, assembly GCA_963680705.1. Classification (NCBI taxonomy): domain Eukaryota; kingdom Metazoa; phylum Arthropoda; class Insecta; order Coleoptera; family Cerambycidae; genus Rhagium; species Rhagium mordax. The sequence goes on along the minus strand of OY796656.1, from coordinate 129,742,273 downwards.
TAGTTTTTTGCTTTGGACACTGTTAATTCTATTATTTAATTCAATGTTTTAAAACATTCAGTTATGAAAAGTAGTTGTAATTTTTTTGCTTTAATAGAATGTTTTATAACATGTAATTTCCTTCTCGTGAGCCAAGTAGACGTAGTCTGAGGATGATTCAATCTCAGTTCTATTCATATGTGAGCTACATCTGTTTTTACACAATTTGATGTTTTTCTAGTACGATATTGGACTCAAGTCTGTTGCAGCCTTGGCTCAGAGGTATGGAACAGAGTACCGGGTTGGAACCATCTACGAAATTATATGTAAGTGTTTACTCATGCAATATAAAAGATTCCGAAAGTTGAAATTTGTGGTAACTAAATACTGGAAATATTTTGCATAGAGACAACTTATTTTGAATTTTGATAAGGAAAATTGTGAAACCAATTTTAATGATAGATTTCATTTCTCACTTAAAGACGATTAAATTAAATTAATAAATTTTTGGCATTAAACTATTGAGAGAAAACAAACAGAAGATGTTAAACGAAAAGTTAAATTTAAAATTCAAAATACAGGGTGAACCCCAACTTATTTAATTCCTTTTAAGGGATGATACATAAACACATATACTGAAAAAAATTCATAAAAACGTCAAAAATTTTGAGAAGTAATAACCATGTGTAAATTCCCCCTACTAATGCCTATAATGCATCAGAAAATATATTATATCCTTTTTTAGATCAAGCCAGTGGTAGCAGCGCGGACTGGGTGAAAGGAATGTTCAAAACACCGCTTGTTTACGGATACGAACTTCGAGATCGGGGACAATATGGATTCATACTACCTCCTGAGCAAATCATCCCCACCGCTGAAGAAACTTTAGATTCTGTAATAACTATGCTTAGAGAATACAGAAATCCCACTAGAAGTTAATACATATAGTAGTCTGTATTTTAACTTAAATAAATTTAGAAGCAATAATTATTGTGAATAAAAACGTGTAAAATGTACTTATCTGTGCCATGGCATTTAAATCGAACCTACTGATGCGTATAAAAAGTTGGACGACCATGTTCTATATCACCTAAAACTATGCTTATTGGAGCACAACAGTGCAAAGCATCCATGGCCGCGACACATTGAATAATCGACTTGTTCCTGTTGCGATTTATCTATTTCCATTTCTTACACACGTGTCATCAAGTTGAGTGAGTGACAAGGACTGTGTTATTTGCGACCCACTGACTTCGGGCTGCTTTCTATAAAATTGAAAACGTATTTACTTTAGGGTTTACGTCAGAATTCAATATCACGGATTTTTTTCTGTAGACGTTGGAAAATATCGTGACGGATATCCGGGAACCGTAACTGTTTTAATGAGGCGAGACTATTTATAAGTATTATAGAAAAACGATTTGAAACAATCTGATGATTTAAAAAGTTTGTATGCGTCAGAAGAGTATCTTACATAATGGCGTTTAAAATTTTCTAGTTTTCGCAATTTTTTTCAATTTTCTAAAACACGCGTCCCTTCCGAGCTTAATAACTCGCAGCTCCTTCGAGATGGACGGACGGGACATTATTTTCTGAAAACTAGATGGAATTTAGAAAATTGCTGGGCCAAATCATTTCCTCAATTATACAAACTAAGAAAGTTATGACTTTTTTAAAAACGGCGATTTTTCCGGATTTCAGCGAATTTCCCGATCAGTACCCTTTAGAAATGTTCCAGAGCTTTTCTATTTTGATCTGAAGGATCCGAACTTTGACGGCGACCAAGAAGAAGGATAAATGAGGAAATTTTTAGACTTTTTTGGGTCCGTCTTGGATATTATCCGAGATACGAATTTTTTAAAAAGGTCGAATGCTACTTTTCCGGGGGCTGTAGCTTCTTTAACTGGAAACATTTTTTAACCGGACTTTAAATGAAGCTAGTAAGCAACAGTAAATTAATTTAAATTTATATATTTGATATACCAATTACCCGATGAATTTACGCAGACGTCGTCGTAGACTTTATATTATTACATAAATTATAATATTTTAGAACATGCAGTTTAAATACATTCGGTGAGAGTAATTAACTACGACAAATCTGCAAGTGAATGGTAATTTCATTTCTGAGGAAAATTTGTTTGGATAACCAAAATAAGCGAGTGATTTATGATTTTAAGTTAATTAGCAATTTACTTAAAACCTTCTTGTGCTATATCAGAAAATGTCTATTAAATATTGTTATGGAAAATAATTTAAGGTAAAGTAATTATGTTTAACTTTTATTTTCGCAAAACATTCTTAATGCAATGCTTTAATGGAAATCTGGTGTGGCACAAAACTGTACCTGCAGGAATTATTTTAAACATCAAGTTACAAAAATGTATTGGCTCCATAAATTGACAATTTTCGTCAAAATTTTAACAAAAGTTATCCTTTGGGATTTACTGACTGAACGACAGAAAATATTTTTTTCAAAAGATGTATAAAGGATTGCCATAAGGATAAGAATATAGAAATTTGCTCTGACTAAAATTTGAGGACAATTAGATAGATTTCGTAACTTACGCCTGCTAAACTTATGTCAGAGTTTTTACTAAAAAGAAGGATACAAACAACGTAGCTCGAACTACGTATTTCTATATATTTCTCAAACTTAGTATCTGCATATCCCGCGGGACCGATACATTAAATTCCATGTAGCGTTTGACATTATCAACACCGCATAGCAGACGGAATGACAAGATTTAGAATATATTCAGAACTGAAGCGGAATTCCAAATCTCAGGATTTGAAATTTTTGCAAACGATATTTTTAATACATGACGAGCCATGACATGCCATGTTACTGTTCTTAAACCATAATATGTCTTTGTAAAATATTTAGTAAAACTAGAGGGAAGCCTTCTGATGCGGAAAAAGCCTAGAGAGAGATAGAGAGAAGAACCATTTCAATTTTATAATAGTAGGCGTACGACTAGTAGGTATAGCAGGAAACAGCAAATCCAAATTAACAGCGTTGAGTGACTTAGTCATATTGTCACGATGATAAACAAATCAATCAATTCAGCACGCATGTAAGGGAAATGAACCGTGGTAAAAAGAAGAAGGAAGAAAAAGAAGAGAAGAAGAAGAAGAAGATGAAGAGGAAGAGGAAAAGGAAGAGGAAAAGGAAGAGGAAAAGAAAGAGGAAGAGGAAAAGGAATAAGAAGAAGAAGAAGAAAAAAGAAGAAGAAGAAGAAGAAGAAGAAGAAGAAGAAGAAGAAGAAGAAGAAGAAGAATAAGAAGAATAAGAAGAATAAGCAGAATAAGCAGAATAGGAAGAATAAGAAGAATAAGCAGAATAAGCAGAATAAGCAGAATAAGCAGAATAGGAAGAATAGGAAGAATAGGAAGAATAGGAAGAATAGGAAGAATAAGCAGAATAAGCAGAATAAGCAGAATAGGAAGAATAGGAAGAATAAGAAGAATAAGAAGAATAAGCAGAATAAGCAGAATAAGCAGAATAGGAAGAATAGGAAGAATAGGAAGAATAGGAAGAATAGGAAGAATAGGAAGAATAAGCAGAATAAGCAGAATAGGAAGAATAGGAAGAATAGGAAGAATAGGAAGAATAGGAAGAATAAGAAGAATAAGCAGAATAAGCAGAATAGGAAGAATAAGAAGAATAGGAAGAATAGGAAGAATAAGCAGAATAAGCAGAATAAGCAGAATAGGAAGAATAGGAAGAATAGGAAGAATAAGAAGAATAAGAAGAATAATCAGAATAAGCAGAATAAGCAGAATAGGAAGAATAGGAAGAATAGGAAGAATAAGCAGAATAAGCAGAATAGGAAGAATAGGAAGAATAGGAAGAATAGGAAGAATAAGCAGAATAAGCAGAATAAGCAGAATAAGCAGAATAGGAAGAATAGGAAGAATAGGAAGTATAGGAAGAATAAGAAGAATAAGCAGAATAAGCAGAATAAGCAGAATAAGCAGAATAGGAAGAATAGGAAGAATAGGAAGAATAGGAAGAATAGGAAGAATAAGCAGAATAAGCAGAATAAGCAGAATAAGCAGAATAGGAAAAATAGGAAGAATAGGAAGAATAGGAAGAATAAGAATAAGAAGAATAAGCAGAATAAGCAGAATAAGCAGAATAGGAAGAATAGGAAGAATAGGAAGAATAGGAAGAATAGGAAGAATAGGAAGAATAGGAATAATAAGAAGAATAAGCAGAATAAGCAGAATAAGCAGAATAAGCAGAATAAGCAGAAGGAGAAGGAGAAGGAGGAGAAGAAGTCGAGTATGACGAAGAATATGAAGAAGAAGGAAAAGCATAATACAAAGGCGATTAAGAAGAATCAAAAGGTTTACCTACAAAAAATAATTTCCTCATCTTCTTTGGTGTGTGTGTAATTCTTATGAAGCCATTATTTATTTGATACTTACTAGATTTTTTTAATTGGTTTAGTTCTTATGAATATTAACGATAGTTATTTTTAAACCTTGTTCGGCTAAATGGCTCTCGTTTTCATTGCTAATAGCTTCGTTATAGCTACTTTAAAAGCAGAATAGCGAATTTTTTGTCAGTCAGTGTGACACAAAGCTAAAAATTAAAGCGTCCAGGGAAAATAAACGAGTAACGAGCGTAATTGAAATAAAATACTCAAACTGACACGATACATTAAAAGCGAAAAAAATTCTAAAATGTGTCTCTGTGGCTGGGGATATTTTCATTCGAAATTTCCACGTATTAACAATTATTACAAATTGCCGCGGCTGTGTAAAAAACTAGTGAATACTGAAAAATCTGACGTTTATTCTCACTAGCTGCTTATGAAATAATTAATTTTTATGATTATTAAGACCGCAAATTGAAATTAATAACTGGAATTTCAACACCTACCAGCCAGCAAATAAACTCTAATTAGTTTCAACACCAGCCTGTTTAATAAAAACTAATGCTGTACAATAATTCTGATGGGCTCAGAACGTGTAAGAGAGTTTTGGGAATAATAATTCATTAAAATTTGCTGCGTGAAATAAACTAAATACTACATACTTTCAATATTCCAAACGATGCATGGACGCTCTCGATGAGAAGGGTGTCTTTAATATTTATCATGTCCTTGCCCACTCACACATTTCATATTGTCAACGACAAAAAACCGAAACGATGTGTGTCCAGAAATAATTCAGTTCGTTAAATCGACGACGGATTTCCAATCGGGAAATACAGAAAATAAAACATGACCTATGATTTTGGAGCAGAATAAACGTCGTCGCCATGCAGATATATCCATATTTAAATTTATATGAAATAGTAAAAAGGCCATGATGGATGTATCGATTTTAATCCGACTATTTATGTCCTAAAGAATATTTAGAACTCCTGGAGATAAAGTTTTCAAAGCGAAAATATTGTCGGTATAAATTTGTTTTCTTCTTGTAGGCGACTACAGTAAATCTTCCCAGCCTCCCTCACCAGAACTATAAAATACCAAACACGCCAATATTCGGATATCTAAAATACAAATTCCTTGTTTATTTTGCTATGAGGGCGAAAACTAACGGGGGATTATCCGAAAAGTTATGTCCACTTTAAAGCAATAAATTAAGAGATCCGCTGAGTTATGTCGGGGCTATTTTTAAATGCAAATGGGAGAGTTCGGAGCAGCCATAACAATATATAACACAATATATTTTTTTACTAGAGCGATTGATATGCTGCAACTTCTGTATCGATCACGACTTAAACAGATTAATACTCGGGTGTACTTGAGTTCGTTTCAGTTTCAGAAAGAGATTTACCTAAATGAACGATATCTGAGACACTACCAACTCCTCGAGCGGAGCAAATTTGCATAAAAAGTTGGAATCACTGAGATATTAAAAACAGAGGTAGCAGAGAAAGAAACGAGCGAATCTGGAGTAGCCAGTGATTTGGTGGAGAATACAAAGCAAGAAACATAATGTAGAATTGTAGGAAAAGAAGAATTTACTGAGACAGATAAAAAAGATGTAATATAAGAAAATACTGCAACCGAAGGAGGAAGTGAGTCTATAGAGAACACAGAGAAAGGTGAAACAGAGTGTCGCATACTGAAAATTTGGAGAAAAGAAATTGCTGAGATATCAAAAACAGAAGGAGTAGAAGAAGGGACAACAAAAACTGAAGAAGACATTATATTTCTATTTTCCTTGGCGTTGGTTAAAGCAGCATCTCCATTGAAATCTATGATGATTCTTATCTACGTGAGTTAGTTAGTTCTCTGTTCATTAGATACCATATCTTTTAGCTTAGCAAATTGACAGGCAAATATAGATTTACTGAGATATTAGAAACAGAGATAACAGAAGAAGAACTAAATGCATTTGGAGAAGCTGAGAAATCTCTAGAGAACAGAAAACAAGAAGCAGAATGATCAGAAACCTACTAATTTGTAGAAAAAGAAGAATCCACTGAGCAACTATGGAGAAAAGATATCAGAAACAGATGAACTGGAAGGAGGAACAATTAAAATTGAAGAAGATGCTTTGCTATTTCTATTTTTTTGGCGTTGGTTGGAGAAGCATTATCATTGAAGTCTTTGATGATTCTTATTTATGTGAGTTAGTTTGTTCTCTGCTCATTAAATAATATATCACTAAGTTTTTTAGCTTAACAAATTTACAGAAAAAGATGGATTTACTGAGATATTTAAAACAGAGATATCAGAAGACGAACCAAGTGCATCTGGAGAAGCCGACGAATCTATAGAGAACAGAAAGTAAGAAGCAGAATGATCAGAGACCTACTTTACTAATTTGTAGAAAAAGACGAATTCACTGAGATGTCAGAAACATGAGAAGTAGTAGAAAAAACTAGTGAAACTGGAGAAAGAAATTAATTTACAGAAAGCCAGAAACAGAGTGTCAGACACTGGCAACCATGGAAAAAAGATATTACTGAGATATCAGAAATAGAAGAAATAACAACTAAAACTGAAGAAGACATTCTGCTATTTTTATTTTTTTGGTGATGATTGGAGGAACATCTTCGTTAAATGGCATATCACTACGGCTGCCAACGCAGCAAATTTACAAAAAAAAGATGAATTTACAGAAATATCGGAAACAAAAATAGCAAAAGAAGAAACAAGTGCATCTGGAGAAGCCGAGGAATCTATACAGAACAGAAAACAAGAAGCATAATGATCGGAGACCTACAAATTTGTAGAAAAGAACACACTGAGATATAAAGACAAAAGGAGTTGAAGAAAAACGGGCTGGAACTGGAGAACAAACTGAATATAAAGCGAACACGAAGAAAGGAAAAACAGAGTGTTAGACACTGGTTTTGGAAGATATAAATTATTGATATATTAGAGACAGAAGTAAAAATGGGAAAACTAAAACTGAAGATTCGGAATATACCTATATTTATTGAATATTTTACTTAATGTTAGGTCCTAATATTTCTATTGCTTTGGTACTGATTGAGAAAACCTGAATATAAAAATATCTCAACTGAGGTTGTTGATGAAGCTTTATTTGTGTGAGTGAGTTGGTTCTTTCTTCACTAAATGATCGACTTCTGACAGAAACCAGTGAATCTATAGAGAATACAGAGTAAGAAACAGAATATTTGGAGACCTGCATAGTTGTAGAAAAAGAAGAAGTCATTGAGATATCAGAAGCATAAGAAGTGGAAGAAACTACTGATACTGAAAAACATTTAATTTTTAGGGGACAAGGTAACGGATACGGGAAATTTATGGAAAAGAAAATGCTGAGATATCAAAACCAGAAGAAGTAGAAGAAAGAACAAGTAAAACTGAAGAAAACTGTTTCCATTTTTCAATGTTGGTTGGTTATCTGCTGATTAAACGACATATCACTAAGTCTGTCAAAGCAGCAAAGTTACAGTAAAAGATGAATTTACTGAAATATCAGAAACAACAATAGCAGAAGAAGAAACAAGTGCATCTGGAGACACCAAAGAACAGAGAACAAAAAGCAGAATTATTGGAGATCTATAAATTTGTAGGAAAGAATAATATACTGCTACTCAAAAACATAAGGAGTTGGTGAGGAGCTGGTTGAAACTCGAGAAGAAAATGAATATATAGAAAACACGAAGAAAGGAAAAATAGAGTGTTCAATACTCGCAAATTAGAAATTCATTACTGATATGTTAAAGACATATAAAAAATGGGACTAACTAAAACTCAAGAAGATTTGGAATATATATTTATTTAACGTTGGATTCCAAATTTCAAATTTGCAGCGAGAGATGGATTTACTGAGACATTAGACGAATAATGAATCTGGAGAAACCCGTGAATCTATAGAGAATACAGAGTAAAAAACTTAATACTTAGAGACCTGCAAATTTGTAGAAAAAGAAAAAGTCACTATCAGAACCATAAGGAATAGAAGAAGAAACTACTGACATTGAAGAAGGAAATTAATTTATGGAAAACATAGAGCAAGAAACAACAGTGTCGAATACGGGAAATTTGATGAAAAGGAATTAGAGATATCAAAAACAGAAGAAGTAGAAGAAGGAACAACAAAAACTGAAGAACACATTCTTCAATTTCTATTTTTTTGGCGTTGGTTGGAGAAGCATATATTCTTCATTGAAGTCTATGACTCCATTAAATTACAAATATCACCAAGTTTTTCAGCTTAGTAAATTTACAGGAAAAGATGAATTTACTGGGACATTAGAAACAGAGATAGCAAAAGAAGAACCACTTGCATCTGGAGAAGCAGAGGAATCTATAGAGAACAGAGAGCAAAAAACAGAATGATAAGACACCTGCAAATTTGTAGAAAAAGAAGAATCCACAAATATATCAGAAACGTGAGAAGTAGTAGAAAAAACTACTGAAACTGGAGACAGAATTTAATTTCTATCATAAAGGAACAACAAAAACTGAAGAAGACATTCTTCAATTTCAATTTTTTTTTGCATTGGTTAGAGAAGCATCTATTCTTCATTGAAGTCTATGATGTGTGTGTTAGTTCTCTGCTCATTATATTACATATATCACTAAGTTTTTCAGCTTAGTAAATTTACAGGAAAAGATGAATTTACTGAGATATTTAAAACAGAGATATCAGAAGAAGAACCAAGTGGAGAAGTCGAAGAATCTATAGAGAACAAAACATAAGAAGAAGAACCAAGTGGAGAAGTCGAAGAATCTATAGAGAACAAAACATAAGAAGCAGAATGATCGGAGATCTACAAATTTGTAGAATCCACTGAGATGTCAGAAACATGAGAAGTCGTAGAAAAAACTAGTGAAACTGGAAAAAAAAATAATTCACAGAAAGCCACAAACAGTGTCAGACACTGTCAACTATAAAGAACAGATATTACTGAGATATCAGAAACAGAAGAAAGAGAAACTCAAACTGAGGAAGACATTCTGCTATTTTTAGTTTTTGGGTGATGATTGGAGAGGCATCTTCATTGAAGTCGAAGATGATTTTTATGAGTGTGTGTATGTTAATTGGTTTTCTCTTCGTTAAATGGCATATAACTATGTCTGCCAACGCAGCATTTACAAAAAAGATAAATTTACCGAAATATCGGAAACAAAGGCAGCAAAAGAAGAAACAAGCGCATCTGGAGAAGAAGAGGAATCTATATAGAACAGAGAACTAGAAGCAAAATGATCGGAGATTTGTAGAAAAGAAGAATACACTGAGATACAAAGACAAAAGGAGTTGAAGAAGAACTGGCTGGAACTGGAGAAGAAATGGATATATAGAGAACACGAAGAAAGGAAAATAGAGTGTTCAATACTCGCAAATTTGGAAGAAATTCATTACTGATATATTAAAGGCAGAAATAAAAATGGGAATAACTAAAACGAAGAAGATTCGGAATATATATTAATTGAGGTTTACTTCTGTGAGTGGATTGGTGCTCTTTTCACCAAATGATCCTCTTAGGACATGTAACTAAGTCATCGAGCGTAGCAAATTTGCAGCGAAAGATGGATTCACCGAGATATCAGATGAACAATTGGTGAATCTGGAGAAACCAGTGAATCTATAGAGAATACAGAGCAAGATACAGAATACTTGGAGACCTGCAAAGTTGTAGAAATAGAAGAAATCATCAATATATCAGAAACATAGGGAGTAGAAGAAGAAACTACTGGTATTGAAGAAGGAATATATATTATATTGCTTGACATCTCCACTGAGGTTGGTGATGAAGTTTAATTTGTGTGTTGGTCTTTGTTCACTAAACTTCCGACATATTATTAAGTATTCGAGCGTAGCACATTTGCAGAGCATGATGGATTAACTGAGTTATCAGACGAAGAAACAAATGCATCTGGAGAAACCAATGAATCTATAGAGAACACAAAGTAAGAAACAGATACTCAGACACTTGCAAATTTGTAGAAAAAAAGAGTCCACTGAGATATCAGAAACATAAGGAGCAAAAGAAGAAATTACTGAAACTGGAGATGGAATAAACTGCTTAATATTTTTAAAGTGGCAGGCTCTTCACATCTTGCGGTAAAACAATGGAACTTTATTTGAAGCACTGTCAGTAAGTGGCGCTAATGTCATTTTAAGTTCAAAAGTAACCCCCAAAATATTTATGGTTTATATGGTCACTAGTAAATGAGAGTTTTGCCTAACTCTGTGCTAAGCAACGAAATTATTAAGTGCGTATCAAAGCATTTACCCATTCGGTTACCGGGCCCTTAAATCATTTATAAACATTAAGAATTGTCAAGGGCCTAAGACAGAGCCTTGCAGAACCCCAAGTTTTACCCACAGTAAATTTCATTGTATAATATTTACTACAACAGTTTTCTTTCTGAAACGCACGGTAAAATAATTTTCTAGTTTAAACATCCGATGTTTTTCTTGGTAACGCGGGTCTATTTAAAGCAAATCAAACAGGTCGGTCCGATCGCAGACTCGAGTGTCTATATGACTAGGACCCTACTGATGGTATTCACCGATTCGGAAATCTATTCTAAAATATTCATGGACTTACAGGAGAACTTATTGTTGTAGGCCTTTGACCCAGCATCGGAACCCTCACGCCTCGCTTATTAATAAATGGATAACTCCTACATCAACCCGGATCAAAAGAAACTCAATTATAAAACCAAGAGTTCCGCGATGAAAATTGCATATATTATACTCTTTTGTAATATTTGCGAAACATCTTCTGTTCTGCGAACATTTTCGAAATTTATTCCTTGCGCTGTTGAGGGATGATTGGGTGTACAGTGCGCGCGTGGTTGAAAGTTTCAGCAGTGAGAGCTGAAGAACGCTGAACTTTCGGCCAGTGGGTCTGAAAACGGCGACTGGGCTGGTATTGTCGGGAAATTCACGGGTGTGCTCGACGTAACGTGGTCCTTTTGTTATTCCTTCGCTTCGCTTGAATACACGAACTTTGTTTTGCACGAGCGGTTTGTTGTAAATGGTGATTTGAATGGTTCCAGATGAAGTGGAGTTTTCGCGCGTGATGTAGAAAGGTGGGTTTAAGTAGTGTTTAATTAGGTTTATGCCGGTTTCTAACGTTATGTTCCGGAATCCTTAATTATGTTGTTTTATTTATTTCATCCCCCAAGGAAAATTCTAGTGACTTGTATTTTCATTCCTTGAAATCGTGGTTGCTTTTAAAATTGAACTGAAGGAATATAGTTTTTGTTTAATGTTTATTTATGATGTTGCATTAAATAATTGTAATTTAAAATTTAAAATGTTAAAATAATAAAATGTTTTCGCTACAATATTTTCCTACCTGTAGGATTATAGTAATAAAAGACGAATAAAATTTAATTATTGATATATAAAAATTCCACAATAATTTATATTTTCAGCCATCCTATGTTAGAAAAAAAAACATTTTCTTATTAGTAAACCTTACAATAAAGGCAAAAATAGTAATAATAATAAGTTAATAATTTAAAATATTTTAATAACAAATAAATTAAATTTCAAAAAAAAAAATAGAAATAGTCCGCTTAGTTGGTAAGCATGTCCATTCTTTCAGAGAAAACCTTTAGTTGTAAGGCAGACAAATATTAACTACGATTTCAATAATACTGGAAATATCTCTAAATCAAGACCTCAACACTTGAATAATCGCTGGATGAAATCGTGTTACAGTGTGCGTGATAATACGACATTTAGTATTGGGAAAATAACTCCACAATTGGAAGTTTCCCAAAGTAAAGTGTGGCGGTGTTTTAAACGTTAAAAAGTGAAAGCGTTTAAACTAAAATTTCCGCACACACTTAAAGATGGTGAGGAGTATTTTTTGTGGGCACAAGCTATTTTTTTTACAAATTACTCCACTTTCTTTCATTGATACGTATTGTTTATTAATAACTTTATTTAGGTTTTATACAAGCATAATAATAACAAAAATGTCCAATTCGATATATTTATATTGATACTTCTGAACATACAAATATAAAACCTGTTGGACGTAAAAATTATTAAAATCACTTTAGAACGCAATTATTGTCGAATCCTTTAAAAACAACTATTTTTTCTAAATATATGTTATAAAGTATTGAATTATATTATAGAATTCATAGCGTCCAGAGCAAAAATATTGAAACTAAAAATTAAATTAATTAAAAAATAATTTAATTTAATTTGACTTTGACATTTTCATAGTAACCATAACCAATACAATCATTCACTCTTAGATGCAATCTACAGGGTGGGGCAATAGTGCGTCGATATCGTTGCAATTAGCCATTCGGAAGTACTTACAAAAAATGTTCGTTTTTCTTCATTTCTACATCACATCGTTGAAAAATAAACAGGGTGTTCCATTTGAAAAAATAGAGAAAATCCAATTTAAAAAGTTCTTAATTGAAAAATAATTTTTGGCCACCCTGTACAATTTTAGGGAATTAAAATGATTCAAAAACATTAATTAGATGTCTCGTAACTGGTATTCACATAAGTTTTTCTTAAAACCCATAATTGTGACTGTGGTGATTTTTTTAATATCCATCTGCAGATTGCATTATTTCCACAAAAAAATTCATCACATCCAAGTGGTTGGGAGATATTCAATGCTAATATAGGAATGAATAGAGCCTAGAAAGAGGCTTCAAAAAATGTACTGATATACATAGCATTCCATTTAAAAAAAAGGTACTTGGTCCTGTAATTTCGTCTTGGCTCGCCCTGTATGTTCGAAAATAATTTCCAGTTATAGACTTCTTTAACTACTTTACTTGCAATTTTTTTAAACATTTCTAGCTATCGTAGAACTCGAGATATCGAGGTCCGACGCACTATTGCCCCACCCTGTATATCTTTACATAAGTGAATCATTAATTCGTACTATCCACCTCATGATTTACAATATGAATGAAAGAGCATGTATATCTTCTTGGGACACCGTTTTTTGATTGGTAGGTAATGAATGAATTTTGTTGGAAGTTCAATATTTTTTTATATTAATATTTATTTGCTCTGGACGCTACGAATTCTCTAATTTAATTCAATATTTTATAACACACAGTTATGTGTGCTTTAGGGCCTGTATAAAACTTAACTACAGTTATTTATAAAGGTAATATTTTAGCTGATAGAAATTTAATAAAAAAAATATTTTCACAGACGAAGCGCCGCGACGTTTACATCAAACGGCGATGTCTTATCACAAAATTGCCGATGGTGGGTAGTACATAATAAAAACTTCGCTGTGGAAAACAGTATTGACAAAATGTGAATGTCTAGTGTGTCATTTTATTGGTTCATTTTTCTTCAACAATAATTTAAATGGGTAAAATTTTTTAGATTTTTTTTACATAGGATTTTTTCATAATGTCTAATGTCATAGAAGAATTACTACTATTACAAAGAAGAGATTTGTGTCTGCAATTAGATGGCTCCTTTTGAATTTCCTGGCCATATAAATCGCCCGATTTAATACCATTGAATTATTATTTGTAGGGTTTTCTAAAGCAAAAAGTGTATCGAACGAGATTTGGCAAGTATATCTCGAAATAAAAATGAATTAAAAAGTGCCGAAGAATTGATGGGGGGGGGGGTAGTGGAGAGAGATAAAATTAATAAAATCAGATATTAGATAATAAAACAGGTAAATGGATTTTATTTTTTTTCAAAGATACAAAAAAAATCTAAATCAAAATTTTAACTTAGTAATTATTTTCGGTCCCTTACTACGAGTTTTATCCTTTGCCTTTGATGATACTAAAAAATGTATTTGTTCGTGGTTCCTTCTTCTGAAATAGAAAAAATAAACGTGTCCATGCCTCCTATGATATCAGAGTTTTTAGAAATTACCTGATGTTTTTATCAAAGTGCACTTTCACTGAAAATGGTTGAATTTAGGTATAATTACAAGTTAATAAAAATAATAGAGTGATAAAAACACTATTCAAATATGTAAAAATATATGGGGTGTTCCATTAAAAAAAAAATACGATATATTAAAGTTGGCCAGTTTGCATCATTGCAATAAGCGCTCTGTACAAATAATTGCAGCCTTAAAATATCTGGAGACTGGGACATAGCATTGCCTAACATTTACAAAAAAAAAAATTGTTTAATTTGGGGACATACCGTTCTTGCACATTCTATTAATGAGGTCGTCAAGCAATATTTTTTTTTTGAAAATAAGATTAATAATTCGACTACGCCTCAATGGAATTTAAAAAACTAGATGCACTAGAAAAGTCAACAAAAAAGAAAATAAGAAAGTGTACAAATATATAGGGTGTCCCGTTTAAAAAAATATAAATTTGATATGCCACTCTCATATCACACACCCTATATGATTGAAAATAATTTTGCAACATGGTCTTCTTGTTCTCCTACAATTTCTGTTTAAAATTTTTTTCGATATAATAAATATTAAACGAGATATTGACCGAGGCGAACTTGTTGACTCACCCTGTATATTAATTATATAGAATCTACTAAGAAAATCGTATGAGAATTTAGTTCATTCTGCAATTAACACTTTCTTTACAATTGTATTTAAATTTAGAGAATCCTATTTTCGTAATAATTAATTAGGTAGGTGCATATTACTGCCTGTTATTAATTTTATAAATGGAGATTAATTTAAAGAAATCGTATGATAATTTACGGTTTTGTTTATAGTAAAACTTGTTTTAAATATTATTTTTAATTCAGAAAATCATATTTTTTAATATATATAGTTAGGCATTGTTTCGTTAAATCAATTTAATTTTATAAATACGAAATGAGTTTCAAAAATCGTAAATTACAGTTTTGTTTATAGTTTAGTTATCAATAATGTCTTTTGTTGAGAATATAATTTTTTGTAGTAAATAAATTTATTGTTTCTCCAGTTATATGCTTATTAAATACAGAATAAAAAATCGTATGATAATTTAGTTTTGTTTATAGTTAACAATTTTTAAAAATATAATTCTTAAATTTATAAAGTCTTAGTTTTGTAATAAATAATTAGGTGAACTTGCACGTCGCCATATATTTCAAAACTACAAAAATTTATTTAAAAAGTCCTTTTATAATTTGCTGTTTGCAGTTATCAGAATTTTTTTAATAATTTCAAATTATTTATCATATGTTTGTAACAAATAAGTGTTAACATTATTTCTTTAGTTATAAACCTTATAAATAATTTCATAAATAGAGAATTAATTAAAAAAAGAAAATTCGTAACATAATTTATATTTTCCAAAATAAATAGTAATACGTTAGGTATTTCCTCAAATAAAATATTAATTAATACATACGAAATTAATTTCTAAAATCGCGTGATAATTTACAGTTTTGTTAGTTGTCAATAATTTTTTAATATCGGCAGATAATCATTCTTCCGTAGCAAATAAATATACATTGTTTCCTTAAATTTAATAAATCATTTTATAAATTGGGGATAAAAAAATCGTATGATAATTTGCAGTTTTGTTTACAATTAACAATTCTTTTAATGCTTTTAAATTCCGGGTGTCATATTTTTGTAATAAATAATTATATATTACTTTTTTAAATTAAATATTAATTAATTTCATAGGTAAAAAATATACTAAAATATCTATTATAATATACAGCTCTGTCTTGAGTGATTAAAAATTTTTAAAAGCGTTTTCCATTTCAGAAAATCATAATTTTGCAGTAAATAAGTAGACAATGTTTTTTCAATGATATACTTATATTCACTCATAAATAGAGAATTATTTTAAAAAATCGCATAATAATTCGGTTAACATTGGTTAAAATGTTGTATTTAAATTCAAAAATCTACTTTTTGTAGCAAATATTTATTTGTTTCTTCAATTATACCGGGTGTAAATGAATAGTGGGCCACCCCTAGCTGTAACTTCCTCGTTTTTAAAGATATCGGGATGCAATTTTGTATGGTGAAATTAGGTAAGATTTCCCACTTTTTTAGACCTATCCGCCATATTTGTCCCTTCCGGTTTCACCGGAAATGGCCTCAATAGTCTTTTCTAAATGAACCACCCTGTATGTTTTCACATATTTGAAATAAAGATTACATTTTGGATACATTTATACTATTTTGAACAATTTATACAGGGTTGCACGAAAAATAATTCGAATTTTAGTTGTCAATCTAGATGGCTGCGAATATCCTAAAATTATTTTTGTTCCAATGTAATTCATATAAAAAATACGAAAACGTCAATATGCCCAATAATACATTATACAGGGTGCTCTAAACTCATTAAAATCACATTTTTCGAAATAACTCTTTTTTTTTAATATTATGATATGGGCCACCCGGATACTCAGAAAGCTCTATTTAGTAGGGGTTAAACGGTACCAAAAGTTCCGTAATGTGTAATCGTTACCGGCAGGAATGACAATTTTTCTTAAGAAATTTATGATTTATATCTAACTTCAATTAAATTTTGATCAACTCTGTATATTTGTGTTAATATTTTATGATATGCAACATGAATGAGCCAGAGGCCCATTCTGATTAACACAAATATACAGGGTTGATCAAAATTTAATTGGACTTCGATATAAATCATAAATTTCTTAAGAAAAATTGTCACTCCTGCCGGTAACAATTACACATTGCGGAACTTTTGGTACCGTTTAACCCCTACTAAATAGAGCTTTCTGAGTATCCGGGTGGCCCATATCATAATAGATACTTATTAAAAAAAAGAGTTATTTTGAGAAATGTGACATTAATGAGTTTAGAGCACCCTGTATATTGTATTATTGGACATATTGACGTTTTCGCATTTTTACATGAATTACATTGGAACAAAAATTATTTTAACACATTCGCAGCCATCTAGATTGACAATTAAAATTCGAATTATTTTTCTTGCAATCCTGTATAAATTGTTCAAAATAGTATAAATGTATCCAAAATGTGATCTTTATTTCAAAAATATAAAAACATACAGGGTGGTCCATTTAGAAAAGACAATTGGGGCCACTTCCGGTGAAACCGGAAGTGAAAAATAAGACGCATAGATTTCAATAAGTTGGAAATCTTACCTAATTTCACCATACAAAATTTTATCCTGATATCTATAAAAACGAGGAAGTTATAGGGGTGGCCCACTATTCGTTTACACCCGGTATACTTCTTTTTTTTTAAATTAAACCAAATAAATAACCCAAGTCATTTAACTAATGTGCCTCTCTCTACTATTCTTAAATATTCAAGTAGCTATTTAGTGGTTTGTGGTTCCCTCAGGAAGCGTTTTTAGACCAGAACTGTTATTACTTGTTTTGACAACAACAAATGCCTGTAAATCTATTAAGTACATTTGCCCAAACACTCTGTATGAGCGAATGTGGTATAATATGACTAATATAAGCATCTACTAGCTAAATTTACTTGGCAGATTTTCCTCTCTGATCGTTATCATTATATTTCCAGTCTAGCACTCCAATATTAAAATGAAGTTTTCATTCGCAGGAAAATAGCAATTTTATACAATACATTTTTCTCCAACCTTGAATATTCTTGCCTCTCGATGTTGCGTTTATATATTTTTTCAACAGATTTGTACATTTTCAGCTTTTATTATAGAGCGTGGAAGCCTTTGAATTTCAGCTTCGTGGAATAAATCTTCAAACGGAATTCCAACTCGCATTAAAAATTCTTTGAATTTTCATGAAAAATATGAATTAAATTGAATAGCTGTAAGAAAATAATTAAACGACACATGATTTTAATAATATATTTATTGCGTCCACTAAATGCTGGTTATACGAGGGGAGGCAATTTTGGCAATATATTTTATATACTAATCCTCTTATGTTTTATTATAACAAATCTCGAGCAAATGTAATAGTGGATATAAATAAATTATCATTAATATTATTACTATTCTCACAATAGACTGTAACGTCAAAGAAGCATGCATATATCACGGTTTGATTGTGGTAAATTTTGTTTTTTGACCACTTCCCGTAAACGACACAGCCTTCTACCTCTGTATGTCATTGGAAAACTGTAACCACATAGGATAAGAACTTTATTACAATTAATTATGACAATATTGCCTAATATACGTCAACATGTTAATTAAATTTATATTTATTACGTCCATTACTACTAGGAGTGTCTTTAAGACTAATTAGACCCGCATGGGAAATTGACCAGTCCGCTGATATCGACAATCATCCAACAGACCCCTGGACAAGACCGTGTCTTCACTGCAGCTATCCTAGCCTCTGTCAAAGCCGCTGAAAAAGTGTTGTCGGTAGAGTAAAAAGAGTGTCATCAATTAAATAGTTGATAAGCAATTCGAAATAAAAATCAACCTCTCCAAGGATTTTTTCAAAGGATTTTCCTATTCAGAAATAATGAATTTACTCCATACTTTAAGTACACACTGTACACGCAGATCGTTGTACATTTCCTTGTTATTTTTAATTACAATTTATGGTAGCAGTATTTATTTATATCGTTGCAATATTTTTTCATTCAATAAATATAATTTTTATTCGTAGCGCTGTTCCATGTTTCCAGGCTTAGGGGCAGTTACCATAAAGATACTGATGAAGCCGTCGATTTATGTTATCTGCTACTTTATAGTACGTATTACGGCTCGTGCTTTTATTTACGTTTTTAAAACGCTAACCAATTGGGAAAATGTATTAATTGTGCCAGGAACACGAAATATAAAAGGCATTAAGGAATTAAGACCACGGTACGTTTCGCTGCTGTTATAACCGATTGTCTGGTGCCCCGTCCCATTACTGTCAAGCTCCTGAAAATTGTGACGCGGTTATTGAGACCGGCGAATTTGTCGGCAATGAAACAGCCGGATATTTGAGCGCTATTAAGTAAATCTGTTGTTAGAGAGATTACGGAAGTGAAATAATTTCTTTCCAACTCGAAAGGGAATAAAAAACGAGCGGAGGTTGGCGTTGACCGCTGCGAACGTTTATTTGACAAATATATATATACTGGATGAAACCACTGAGTAAATAATAACATATTCATTTTTATTATTATTATTATTATTATATATTTCTAAATTTCCTGAATGGTAAGGCGGTTTTGTGAAATTGCCTGAAGTTGTTATAATAATAATTAATATACTGTATTATAAGAGATAAGTTAATGCCGCAGACCCCAAAAAAGAAACATGATGCAGCTACGGACACGTGTTTCGGAGTTATTGCTCCTCATCAGCGTAGCGTAGCTTAAACAATGGATCTGTGTAATAAGATCAGAACAATAACTAAAGGTTTCATGTTTCTTTTTTGGGGTCTGCGGCATTATCTTATCTCTTGTATTATTTAACCCTATTAAACGTCACTCTTTTGTTTATACTGTATTATATTGTATAATTCACATTATGTGGTGTATTACACTTAGCAGAACTTTATTTATTGTGAATTAACGTTTTTATACTTATCTATATATTGTAGTGATTAAAATCACATATAATAAAAAAGAATGAATTTTAATCAAGTAAAAGTATAGACATAACCTTAAATATTAAGCAGCAGGCAATTTGAAAATCCAAAGCCAGACATGAACTGTTTATGAGCACTTAATCAATTATTATGCTAGAATTCTTAAATAGCCACTCGTATTCTTCATTTTAAGTTAGCAGGGATAATATTAGTTGTACACAAAACTCAACGATCACTAACGTTTTCGATTTGTGAATGTTTAAAACTGCAATTTATTTCAAGGATAAATTAAAGGTATAGTTGAAAAGATAAGGCAGTGATCTTTTATTTATTTGTCCATACTGAAGTAAATGCAACATAGTATACATTTAACAGTTAACAACATTTATGCAGTAAGTTAGGCAACACAAAATACAAATTAAATAAAATCCATTTAGACAATATCAAGTAAATAAATCAAATTTCAATATATTCAAGGAACCCAGATGAGCCTGAGAAAAGAGTAAAGTAAGTGAAATATTATATAATATTTGTTATGTACAGGGTGTCCCAAATTGCTTGATTTTGGCTGGTTTTCCTATTTCCAGACCAGGTAGAGAAAAACTGACATATGAGTCTAGAGCTCGATTTTTGTGAAACGCCGATTGGTGAAAACCACATTTCGATATCTCTAATCGTTTTCCAGATATCGGCAAAAATTGACATTTTACAGATTCCGAAAAATTGTCAACTTTTTTATTTTTGGATATTTTTTCAAACGGTGACAACTTTTTGACGTAGAATAAGATGCATTTGTCAAAAAAAATATATCGCTTTTCGATTGTTTGATATCAAAGCTAACTTTGTTATTTCAAATGGAAACCATAGTTTTGACTTTGACTTTAGAAAATAGGAAAAAAAATAAGATTTCCAAAAATATATATGCCAAGATATGTCTAGTCATCCTTGCTGCCAATATAACACATATCTCTTTAAAAATAACATTTTTTAACGTTAAAAAAAGTTTTTCGGAATCTGTAAAATATCAACTTTTGCCGATATCTCGGAAACGGTTAGAGATATCGAAATGTGGTTTTCACCAATCGGCGTTTCACAAAAATCGAGCTCTAGACTCATATGTCAGTTTTTCTCTACCTGGTCTGGAAATAGGAAAACCAGCCAAAATCAAGCAATTTGGGACACCCTGTACATAGAAACAAAAAAAAAGGAAATTCCGAAAAATTAACAATAAAATTTCAATATATAAAATAACATAACAGTATATACAGGGTGAATCTTAGAGTGGCGGCCATATTTTTGGGGTTAATAGTACTAGTCGTCATGAACATGAATCCGAATTTTTTTTTTGGTAGGTTCTAAAATGGCCGAGTTATGAATTTTTTTAAAAAATTCGAGATTCAAGTTTCCTCTAATTCCGGCGCCGCTGGGCAAGCACTTACTGCATTACGTGTTACCGGTCGACAGTGTTGCCAAGTGTAGATGATATAAAACTCTCGCTAGCGCATTCCACTGGCGGGGTACCCAAATTCAAATAAAAAGGGTTTAAACAATAATAATTTTTCATGGCGCGTTAAAAAAAAAAAAATTGTATTTTTGTGTTCCCATAGTGAACGGTGTCGCCTCCTATAAATATGGCCCCCACTCTAAGATTCACCCCGTATATAAACGGTACATTGTTGAGCCCGATATATCAACAGGTCGCTGTTGATCCCGCCCTTTTGAACCAAGATAGATGAGTAAATTCTATCGCATTTTTGATCTTTTTAAGCAGTACTCAAGGCGTTCATAGGCACCGTTGTTGTGCCCAACGTTGTTGCTATATCGTTGACGTTGAAATTAAATTTTGCCTGCTAGTTGCAGCGTAGAGAGAACTAACTAATCGAGATATACTCGAATATGGGAATAGTACGTTGTTGAGCCCTTCTTATTTGCGACCATATTTAAGCAAATGGTGGTGGTATACACCTCGATATGTTGTTGAGCCCGAACCCAGAAAAAGCAAATATTTGGGAAAATACATAGCAAGAGTCCTCTGACGAAGGAGATTTTCTGGCAGTACCTTTGAAACATAAACAAAAGAGAGTTATTATTGGGAAAGCAGAAGAAGCGTCCCTATGTCCACGTCGCTCCTAAAAAAGAATAACAATTTAAAGAAAATCGTGGAGAATATATATAAAACAACAATTCAATAGCCGAGGTATGTTCATACTATTTATATTAAACGAGATAATTTGCCGATATTCCCAGGATTTATTAAAATTGACGATGAAAATATCAGGTACCCACCTAGTTTGTAATTTCGATTGAGTATCCAAAGCTGACTTGTTTCCATGTAGCATAATTGGACACTCTAGAACAGTCCACTTCCAGCAGCCATTTTAGTGTCAATGTCACTGAATTGATAAATTCAAACCGGTGCGATACCGTTACAAAGCACGGAATATACTATATTTTAGAAACTCATGTTTATAAAAATAACTAAAAATATTGGACTTATTTTATGTTTAATTAAAAGGATAACACCATTTCTGAAATAGATTAAGTGTGATCTTAAAGTATCGCAGGTTCTTAGTTTACTTATTAATCAATTTATACAATAATTGCTGTTAAGTTGAGAGGCCTCTATGTTTGATCAGTTTAAATTCAAGTTTTATGCATCACTACCTTGTCCAAAGCATTATTTCACTGACAAAGGCGACATCTGTGTTCCAAAGACCACAGGTGCACATGATCGCTGTTTTAACCGTTCAGATGGTTATAATTACATGCCACTGTACATTTGGCAGGACCTATATTTGAAAACAAACAACAGTAAAGTCAATGAACTCAATTTGAATTAAATAAATCTTTATTGAATAAAAATTAACAGAATATTGAGTAAGGTAACTTTCCCCTACTAGAAGATCCCTGGAACGCCCTAAAAAGGAAAATGAGGGGTTTACAGCAAACTCATCAGTAAGTCGTTCGCCTCCAAGTACACACGGTCGTTTATAGAAACAGCGGTTGAAGGTTACACCAGGGGCGAAGAAGTAAAACAAATAAAAGAAATTTGATTCTAAAATAAACTTAAACTATAATAAATATATACAAAATTATATTAAAATTCGAATAATAATTATTTACAAAATCAAAATAAATCTCAATCTACCCCTATTACATTACAATATTACTATAAAAATGGATATAATTAGCTATTCGTACGGTCCTCCGCATAAACAGTAACTTCAGCGTATTTGTCGTTCCAGTCGCGTCTAAAACAATCGATAAATTCAATCCCATCCTAGTGTTAGCCAGCAACTTCATTTAAAAGCCTAGTAAAAAACACATATGGCGTTACGCGACGAGACTTTTGATGTTTCACTTCTATTCTTACGAGTCGCGCCACATGTTGGTTGTAATTTCCGCAAGCATATTACCCTGCAAGCAGGAATTGAGTGTTTTTATCAATCGATAACGGCGCAGCAAATAAAAATTTGTCCCAAGTAGAGTTTACATGTATTCGTTTTTTAGATTCAGTAATAATAAACACGTACCTTTTTGTTAAAATACCGGTTCTTTTTTACAATCATGATACTCCTTTAATATAATAAAACAAATGAACAAACAAAACAGTAAAGGATTACCGATACAAAAATCCATTTAACAACGAATTTAAGTATTATTGGAAAATTTAGCACCCTACTAATATTACAAGCTATAACCTTTAACTCTAAAGTTATAAAATTTCAATAAATATAAGTATCGAGGTTTTATAACATTCTTGAAAGATCCTTTTCTTTTCTAATATAACACCGCAAAGCTCAACGAAGAGGACGGAAACAGCCTTACGACTCCACCGATAATAATCGTAAGCTCTTTATTGCCCATACAGAAAACCATGCAAGTATTTTGTCCTCCTGGCTATTTTCTCTAAGTGCCACTTCATATTTTATATATTCAAACCGTTATTGAAAGTTCCTTAAACCCTAGGAGTTCATGAATTATTTTTCGCATTCACTGCAACAGCAATAACCATACTTTAACAAAATTAAAATTGGATTTCACAAACGGAAATTTACATTATACGGTGCACAAAAGAATGAGCGGGAAATTGTGTTTTTAACTGAGAAAGTTTACGGCTCTAAAACTTTTAGCAGAACAGTGGCTGAATTTATCGAGTTTTGTTTCCATTTCTGCTGTTAGTATTTACCAACAAAAACTGAAACACTGGAAAGTTACGTGGAATTAATGTAATACAACAGAGTTCTTGGTTTTCATGCAGGTCGTGAAGACTTTAAAATTTAGGTAGTTCGTTTCTGAAACGAGTTAATTTACAAAAAAATGTGTAGGTAAATCATTCCAAAAGTAGATAAAATCAAAGGGTTGTAACAAAATTTTTTTAAGGTTCTTAGAAAAACTCCATTAACGATTGGTCAAACATTTTGCGAAACAAAAGACACATGTTCTTTGTAAGCAAAAAGTAGCTTGCAGAGAATATATATGTACAACGGAGGAAGAATCTTGTGTATTCAATTTACGGCGCGCGAAACAATTTGGTTGGTTTGAGAGCCGATTTATATGTTAAATTAACATTTTCCTACATCCATATTTCATTCATGGCAACCTAATACGTGCTAAAACTGTTGATGTTTCACGCTGTTCATTTCAATTCGGGCTGTTTGCAGAAAAACAACGTTTAGTCGTGTATAATAAATAAATCGATAAACAGAATGATTCGGCATGTTGCCCCATATGTTTACTAACTAACTTCGTTTAGCTCGGCTAAATGAGGTACCTACCTAGAATGTAAAATAAATAATGATTACATCAAACGTTGAAGAGCTTTTATGTGTTAATCCAACTGATATTGGATGATGTCTGTGCTTGGAAGTCTGATGGAAAATAAATAATTTATTTTAATTTTATTATTTCCATTAAATTTTTAGAAATCCCAACGTGTCACACCGGACATGTGTAGTTAATTACATACGATCATATTACGGGAGTAAGGCACAAGCAAGGGGCCTTTCAGCCAGCGCTCAGTCTACGGACCGACCGGAATTCGCTTAGTCAGTCATCACCCGGCTCTCACGCTGCACCGCTCCTCACCTGCAATTCAATTCAATTCAATTATAATACTAGACATGTGACGACGCTTAATTACGTAAACCGTACTGTTTGCAACTTACGGATCGGTGACACTCCAATCGTTTTCACGCAATGAAGGGTCAGTTTTCCTGTTATATAATGTCGGCTTTTCACGCAATGAAGTGTCAATTCTCCTAATATGTACTGTCGGCTGTATCGTTGAGACTCCAATCGTTTTCACGCAATGAAGTGTCAATTCTCCTACTATATAACGCAGCGACCAAAATCGACCCTGAGTCTCTTTCCTTACAAAATAGAGCATCCAATACGTTATCTAGGTGGACTTTGCTGGCGTCCTTCAAAATAAATTCGTAAAGTCCTGAAGGAAAAATCACAAGTCAAATTTATTACATATTTTGCAATTTGCAATTTTGACACATCAAATTCCCATTTTTTTTTACCTAGATAACGAGGAGGGTGACACTCTCTTGTCCAATAGTATACGTTTTAAGGGGTTACTTATATTTGTTAATTTCGCACACAATGACCTTATCTTCACATTATTTTATGCGCACGGAACATCCACGGCATATCAGGCCCTTTGTAATACGATATTCGTATTCCACTTGTACATAATCCCCCTCTTGTCGTGTCCTCCATCCCTTGTGTTTCATTTTACGGACGCTTCTAGGTACTTGATTAAGATACGATTTAGATAATCCCAAAGCTATTATTCCACTAATGGGATCACGAGACCCTTTCGTAATAATCATAATGCTAGAAAGTTTTATTCGAAATTACTCACAATGAGGAAACTTTACTGAATGACCGCCGTCCAGTAATGTGGGCGTGCTTATGGCTTAATGTATTAATTTAGATGGATATTCTCGCACGTTTGTTTCAACTGGGGCTCGTTTATGTTACACGGAATTAAGTTGTTTTATTTTCAATTGTGCTTGTGAAATTTCGAACAAACACGTAAAGAAAGGGAAAAGAAAAAACCGGCGGCTGTTATCAAAGAGGAAAAAAGGGAGAAAGAGGTGTGGGAAATATGATTGAAGGTAAACAATTGCAATTCTAACCTGAAAGCAACATTTAGTTCCTTTTTCAAATCTAACTGAATTTCGACACTCTAATATAAGCTGCACTGATAAGATCGTCAGCCGTATGGTAATACCTCTTGGGAGCATTAACTTCCCGGCGAAGCTGTGAAGTAGACACACTAAGAGCGCATTCCAATAAACGTAGGGATATTTTATCGCGCAAAAACTAATCTTATTACATCTGAAATGGAATATCACAAAGAGACAGACACCATTCAAATACTTTCACCGTCGCAAAATGTGCCAACGCTGGAATACATTTCATTGACAAATCTGCCTCCCGAGTTCTGGAACGGGAGATTTAACTGACTCAAATATTTATTATACTCGTATTTAGCTTCTTTAGTGGCACACATTATTTTCTATGTACATAACAAATATTATATAATATTGCACTTTCTTTCCTCTTTTCTCAGGCTCATCTGGGTTCCTTGAAGATATTGAAATTGGGTTTATTTATTTGATATTGTCTAAATGAATTTTATTTAATTTGTATTTTGTGTTGCCTAACTTACGGCATAAATTTTTTTAACGTAATAATGTATACTATGTTGCATATACTTCAGTATGGACAAATAAATAAAAGATCCCTGCCTTATCTTTTCAAATATGCATTTAATTTATCCTTGAAATAAATTGCAGTTTTTTTAACATTCACAAATCGAAACGTTAGTGATCGTTGAGTTTTGTGTACAACTAATATTATCCCTGCTAACTTAAAATGAAGAATACGAGTGGCTATTTAAGAATTCTAGCATAATAATTGATTAAGTGTTCATAAACAGTTCAAGTATGGCTTTGGATTTTAAAATTGCCTGCTGCTTAATATTTAAGGTTATGTCTATACTTATTAACTACAATACCACACAATTAATAGTGCTTCATTGCAATGAAAGTTCTTTTTGAATATTTTACGATTAATTAGGAATGTTTATGGTTTTCAATTAGCAATGGAAACAGTTCATCCTTTTTCAACAGAAACTTCTTATATGTCTCGGTAAGTAATTGACTTTGATGATTGATAAAATGACTCTTATTATGATCAATTTATATGAAATATTAATTTCTTACTTTTCCTGTGTTTTTTTTCTGTTTTTCAAACTGGTTATGTTAATTTTCTTGTCTGTTTCAGGTACACCTGGCTGCATATACCTTTCTTTTGACTTTTCATATCTTGACATTCGAGCTTTTGAACTGGATCGGGATGGATTTTCAATAAACACTGGTTTTTACCATAATTACGTCAATTTTTGGTTTTCCTCTACCTTTTTTTCTCCAAGCATGATGCTTTTTCTCCAGAGAGGGTTTCAACAACAACCTTCTTTTCTTTTCTTTGGATACCAAGTTTTTTAATCTCATGGCTGGCTTCCCCATTACTGTTAACTTTCTATGACTGGTAAGTAAATGTTATCTTATTTTTTATTATTTTATTTATCTATTAATTTTTAATAATTGTCATTATTTTGTTGCTTTGAATTCTTTCTTTAATGTTTCATGTAAAATCTGTCATTATTTTTATTTTTCTGTCATTATCGTTGACCTATGTATTTAATTATGGACTTGTGTCCCTTTTGCTTCACTTCTGCTCGTTTTTGTTGCACTACACTTATTTTAATTCAATTTTAGAACCTTCAGTTCTATTCTTTTCACTTAACACCTTTACTTAAATTTATTTCCTAATTCTATGTGACACATTTCATAATTTCTAACAATCTCTTTTCTGATTTAGGTTTTACCCTGAACGTTTCATTTTGGATTTTGGTTTTTAATATTATACATATGGATTTGATTTGCTATACTGCCCATCTATGCAACATTGATTACTACAGTGAACGATAAGAAAAATTCAACTACGAAATGACTTTAATTTTGTATATTACGTTAGTGAAACATTATATAAACCTTGCAATGGCATTTTAACTAGGTAAACTTTTATATTTTATTCTTTTACTTGATTAAAATTCATTCTTTTTTATTATATGTGACTTTATATCACTACAATATTTAAATATCTCAATACATGACAACATTTTGGCGCCCAACGTGGGACATAATAAGTAAAATTAAAATCCAAATTACTTCTCCCCATATCTCATACTCTTGTAGTATTAAAATTATACATAGATTACATAAAATATTTTTTATGTAGGCCCTTACGCCTCTAAAAGTAAATCCGTGTAAAGGGTCATGTTGCCAATAAATTCACAATGGGATACGAAGGGAGAGTTGTTTTTTTGTGGCTTCAAGTCACAGAATATCTCTCTACCACATTTTGCTTATATTATTCCAGTCAATACAATTCATAGTAAGCAGATTTCCTTTCCCGCAAAAAAAGTTTTGCAATCTGAAAGAAATTCTAGTGTTAGTGACAAACATTGCCCCAAAACTCACACACAACTTTTATAATTAATATCTTTAATAAATAATATTATTTGCGCCATGACTTTCTATGGCTCATATTTATTTTTTTGGTAATAAATTCCCCTGCTTATGCTTTCCGACAAGTTCTAGTTTTTCTCATACGATCCAGTTTATTTTATTACTGCAATTTCGAGAATATGCGGTTCTGTAGCCAACCCCTGTGTTGGATGTGCAAAAAAACTGCTAAAAATTCGGAAGTTAAATGGACTGCTGGTTTCCAAAGTTGCGAGCAGGCGGAACTATAAATATTGATAATATATATCATTTATATCGCATGTCAGACCCAGTGGCTCAGTTATTAATAGGATGCGAGGGAAACTGAAATATTCGACAAAAAAAAAACGCGACTCTTAACACACTGCTGGCCAGAAGGGTCTTTTAAATATCCAGTGTTTTTCAGATCTGAGATAGGCAGCGGCAGAAGTATTACACCTTACTGGGCACTGCAGAATACGGAGTTACAAGATTCAATATGTATTTGGCGCATTTTTAAAATTTACTGGATGTTTTATAAAAATGTCTTCTTAACCGCTTCTCAAGTCATCGAAGAACCCTCAGCAAATCCTGGGATTTTGTGTTATGTAAAGAAGAAGAAGGAGGAGAAGAAGAAGAAGTAGAAGAAGAAGAAAAGGAAGAAGAAGTAGAAGACGAAGTCGACGAAGAAGAAGAAGACGACGAAGACGCAGAAGAAGAAGACGAAAAAGTAAAGAAGAAGAAGAATAAGAAGAAGAAGAATAATAAGAAGAAGAATTAGAAGAAGAAGAATTCGACGAAGAAGAAGAAGAAGAAGACGACGAAGACGCAGAAGAAGGCGAAGAAGAAAAGAAGAAGAATAAGAAGAATAAAAAGAGGAAGAAGAAGACGAAGAAGATGAAGAAGAATCATGTAAAGAATGGCCGGCAAATATCGTTTTGTCATCATACAACGGACCCGGCTGTTGTTCCAAACAATTTGACGTAATCTGCAAATATTGTTTTGTCAGCGACTTATTTCGGGTTGAGACTCATGAAAAATGGACTAAGACTAGGACCTTGTCCCTTACTTTGAGATAATATTATACGCCAGACTTTGTGCCCTGTATTTATTATATGTTCCTCGAGTTCCACTAATTTCCAAATCCCACGCATTACAGCACCTCAATTTACGTACTCCAACACAGGATGATACATTAGCTAGTTGAAATATTCTATTACAATGGCGCAACACCACATATATTTGCCGAGAGGAAGGGTTTCCTCTGCCTTTGCTTTAGAAATGACAAACTGCTCTCAAAGTCGGGGTGCTGTACAGGATCTCGGAGCAGCGACAGTATGAGGGTCATTAAGTCGTCGTTATTGTATTTTCGGGGTCAAATTATATTAGGCTAGGGCCGTTAAGGCAATTTGGTAATTTGCACCTGTTTGTTGTTAATGCAGGAAAAAAGATGTTGAGTGATGTTCCGTTTATGTAAGAGTACTTTGATTATATTTTCGATTTTTATGTAAAAACAGCTGAGCTAATTAGAGTTCGAAAAATATTAAAATATTGTGAATTTTAAATTAATCTCTATAAGGAAATACATCCCCAGTATTTTTACACACTATTTCCATTTAAATGGCGGCAAATATCTTGCGCCGGGATCTAAAGGATTTTTTATGAACGCAAAGATACGTGACATGTGTGAATAGAGATTCAATGAGACCATTTTTCATACAGGGTAATCTGCTGATGGACAGTTCCTCATTTACATTATGATGGAACGTTCGAACGGTCTTTTATCGCAAAATATAAACACATGACAGTTCCAATATTCCTATGAACAATCCAGGAGGTCATTAGAAACGTTTCCGGAATGTACTTTGTTAATTAAACAATGCGATATTTATGTTTTTCGTACATTTCGATAATTCAAATATAAATATAATTTCATCAATTTTGAACGTATGTAGAAAAATGCTTAAGTATCTACCAAGAATATAATCTGATGGTTAAAAATGGCAATAAGAATACTTATAGACTATTATTTCTATCTATTTACCACAAAACAAACTTTTCTCTTAAACATTTTTTAATTAAACCAAGAGAAGAATATATAAAGCAAACTACCTGATTATAAATTATAAATACAATATAATTGGTAATTTAATATACGCTTAAACAAACAGTGACTAAGACTAAACATGGGATACTAAGTCTAAAAAATTATGACTATGACCAGATACTGGCGGTTAAGGTCAAACAAAAGTGACTAAGACCAAACACTGGAGACTAGGGCCAAACAATAATGACTAAGACCAAATCCTGGCGACTAAAACTGCATAACGGTGACTAAAACCAAACAATGGCGACTAAAAGTAAACACTTCAAGACTAAACAATGACGACTAAGACAAAATATTAGTGACTAAGGCCAAACACTGGTGACTAAAATCAAATCCTGGCGTTTAAAATCAAACAATGGTGACTAAGACCAAATAATGGCGATTAAAGGCAAACAACGGTGACTAAAACCAAACAATGGCGACTGACACAAATTACTGGTG
Organism: Rhagium mordax; assembly: GCA_963680705.1. Classification (NCBI taxonomy): domain Eukaryota; kingdom Metazoa; phylum Arthropoda; class Insecta; order Coleoptera; family Cerambycidae; genus Rhagium; species Rhagium mordax. The sequence continues at coordinate 129,711,316 of OY796656.1, read as the reverse complement.
ACTAAGTCTAAACACCGACAACCACCGGTAATAAAGGAAAAATACTGGTGACTAAGAGATTTAAGCCAAACAATGGTGACTAAGATCAAATACTGGCGATTAAAGCCAGATAACGATGACTAAAACCAAAGAATGGCAACTAACAACAAAGAATGGCGACTGAGACAAAATAAAGTACTAGTGACTAAAGCTAAACACCGACGACTAAGGACAAACAATGGTGCCTGAGATTAAATACCGATGAGTAAGGCCAAACATTTGTGAGTAACATCAAACCCTGGCAATTAAAGCCAAGCAATGATGACGAAGATCAAACAATGGTGACTAAAACCAAACCCTAGCGATTAAAGTCAAACAATAATGACGAAAGTCAAGCACTGGCAACTAAAGCAAGCAATGGTAACTAACATTAAACAGCGGTGACAAAGGAAAAACATTAGTGACTAAGATCAATCTCTGAAGACTACAGTCAAAAACAGTGCCTAAAACCGAACAATCAAGATCAACCACTGGCGACTGAGACAAAAACTGATGACTAAGGCTAAACACCGCCGACTAAGGCCAAACAATGGTGACTGAGATTGAATACCGATACTAAAGTCAAACAATGGTGACTAAGACCAAATAATGGCGACCAAAAGCAAGCAATGACGGCGACTAAGATAAAATACTTAAGGCCAAACACTGGTAACTAAGATCAAACCCTGGCGATTAAAGCCAAACAATGGTAACTAAGACCAAATAATGGCGATTAAAGTCATATAACGGTCACTAAAACCAAACAATGGCGACTGACACAAAATACTGGTGACCAAGTCTAAACACCGAGAACTAAGGTCGAAGAATGGTGGCGGAGATTAAATACCGATGACTAAAGCCAAACATTGATGAGTAAGATAAAACCCTGGCAGTTTAAGCCAAGCAATGATGACTAAGTTCAAACAACGGTGACTAAAACCAAACCCTGGCGATGAAAACCAAACAATGGTGATGAAAATCAAGCACTGGTGACTGAAAGCAAAATGGTAACTAACATTAAACATCTGTGACAAAGGAAACACATTGGTGACTAAGATCAATCTCTGGAGATTAAAGCCAAAAACGGTGCCCAAAACCGAACGATGGCAACCAAGATCAAACAATGACGACTGAGACAAAAACTGGTGACTAAGGCTAAACACCGACGACTAAGGCCAAACAATGGTGACTGAGATTAAATAGCGATGACTAAGAAAAAACGGCGACTAAGACAAGATACTGGTGACTAAGACTAAATATCGGTGACTAAGGTCAAACACTGGTGACTAGATCAAACTCTGGTAATTACAGCCAAACAATGGTGGCTAAAGTCAAACAACTGGCGACTAAAGGCCACATTAAACACCGGTGACAAAGGACAAACACTGGTGACTAAGATCAACCTCTGAAGATTAAAAGCAAACAATGGTGACTATGACCAAATATTGGCGACTAAAGACAAATAAGGGTGACTAAAACCAAGTAATGGCAACTAAGACCAAACGATCGCGACTGAGACAAAATACTGGTGACTAAGGCTAAACACCGACGACCAAGATCAAGCAATGGCGACTAAAAGCAAACAATGGTGACTAAGACCAAACAATGGCAACTAAGAAAAAATATTGGTGACATCAATGACGACTAAAACCAAACACTGGCGACTAAAAGCAAACAATTTAACTGAATTTAAACACCAGTGACTAAGGGCAAACACTGGTGACTAAGACCAACACCTGGATATTAAAGCCAAACAAATAAATAAACTTCAAAGACAGTTGGAAAATTAATAGGACCAGCGAGTAGCTGCTCTTAAATGGCTGTAAGGAGCAATCCACAGTTCAAATAAAAATAAAGAACATCAACAATAATTGACTATTGTTTGGTGAAATTGCACTTTAATATACATATATTTTTTTTGTATTAGGGATTAGTTAAATATTTTATTGAACTGCGTTGGCCTCCAGAGTATTGGATAAAGCCATGGAGGTGGGAAACTTAACCCTGTGTATGTTTACAGAATCAAGGATTATATTTGTGCCGGGGACGTAACAAGCTTAGGTGCTATTTGTTCCTCTGTGTTTTTACTCCCACATTATTAAATGCAACACGCTATAGGCTGCGTCAATTTTAATTTGGTTAAAGGGAGGTCTATTGTTTGTTCACGATTTGTTGTTTCGCATTATTTACAAAGATAATACAAGTCAAGCGTAAGTAAATATTTTTCGCTTGTTTTTATAATGTTGCTCTTTTATGCTCGATGATTTTTCATCCGCAATGTTTTTTTTTGGTTTATAAATTAACAAGCCGTCGGGGATTAGAGCTTGGTCGCTGAAAATACAGTAGTTGCTTAAAAACGTTAATATCTTGCTAATTAGAATGTATGTAGAAAAACGTTCCACCGCTTTGGGATTACATGCTCCGCTGGCATTAACTAGATTAGAAACTAATAGGCATTATTTTTCACCACGTGTGTTTTATTTTTAATAGGTGTATTTATTCTAGGTCGTAACTAATGAATTTGTATAGCGACTCTTCGAATCGAACGTCTTTGTTTACCTCTATTCTAACTCGTGCTCTCGTGATGTCCCATTCAGATCTCCAGAGACAAATTAAACTACTAAATGGGTAATATTTCCTCATGGGTGTTTCACACACCTCTTTCAGGTTTATTTACTCTAGGCGTAATTGATGAATATCTGCAGCGGTTCTGGAATCAGGCGTCTTTATTTACTTCTGGCTCGTGTTCGTGTGTGTCTTTTAGATCCCCCGAGAGAAACTAACGACAGTCAAGTATCGTTCCGTTTCTATTCCTTCAATTTAATGTAAATAATTTCGATGTTCTCTTGGGGAGCTTGTACATGTTTAGAAGATTGTTTTGTATCAAACTAAACATAGGTATACGTAAAAAACGTGGACATAAAAAAATTGCTAGATACAATTTTCTCTCATAAAACTTTTAACTGAATTTCCTCCAATTTTACTAAACCCAAACATAGAATAAATATTTGAAACTGATTACGCGTAATTATTAGGCCTATCGTAAACCAAATCAACATTGTTGTCTAAATTAATAACTAATACTAACCAGCTGCAATAAAACTTGTAGATATAATAAAAATACACATTTATTATATTCCACACGTGGATCATAAACATAATAATAATTTTATCTGGGGTTTATCTAATACGAGTAAAGAATCCACAATCCGCGTCTTAATATTTATTCAGCAAGCAAAGAATTGATGTACCTACATAGAGGAGATGCTAGAGTCGGTAGATTTATTATTTGGATAAAAACATATGCCTTCCAACATGTAGTTCGTGTGCGGGCGTACGACGTGAGAATTTTAAACAGCGAGTGCAATAAAACAGAAAATTCGGATAACCATATGCTTAATTATTTCCACAGCATGAGGGCTAAAGACAAATTATTTGCAACACGAAGAGAAAGTTGACATATCCACACGTGTTAGATTATTATAGATAATAAGTGAGAAAAACTTACATGGGGAGTCATTTTAATAATCTAAAGAATTATGTTCTACATGATGGCGTTAACGGAATTTTCATGGGTTGATTCAGTTATTATTAAGCAAATAATTAATGAAAGCGTTAATTGAAGTGAGAGAACCCCAAGTACATTGTCGCGTTTTCGCATCATTAGCGGCTTTTATCCAGGTAATTTAAAAAATTGTATAAATAAGGCTGATAATGTTGGGTAATGGGTATCATTAATGTAATAAAAAGGTCGTTGGGTTTGACAGTGTTCCCGGAAGCATATTTGCAGGTGGAATTTCCCAATAAGATCTTTTCAGCGAGCCGCAGTGATAAAAAGTAAATAGGTCGAGGGGGAGCTTTTTAAACTGAACAATGGGTTAAAATATCACGGCTAAGGTTGACAGACCTAGTATATAAGATTTAGGAAAGCTTAGTCTAAGCTGTAACAGATGATTTTATGGATATAACAATAGAAACGAAACGAGGGAAATCTACTTAAATAAAATTAAAAATCTATCTGTCCAATATTTAAGTAGAAATGTAAAACCAGCGCTAAATCTACGCTTTGGCGTGACGTGAATGTGACGATGAAGCTTTCGATTGATAAATAAATATTTAAAAGATGGTATGGAACTTTATTTCTATTTTCCCAAAAATTTTTATCAGTGACCCAAAAACCCTTTAAAACCTGTTTTCAGAAAAAAATTTTGATAAAAATATCAGTCGCCATTTTGTTGTTTTAAAAATTGACAAAAAATTTGGAATTAACGACCCAAAAAACCATTTAAAACTCATTTTGATACAAAATCTTCTATATCTTAATAAAAATGTCCGCCATTTTGAAACCGTCAGTTTATTTTTTGAAATATTGACAACAAATTCGGAATCAGCGCCCCAAAAAAATCTTTAAAACCTCTAATTTTTTGATAGAAAAGTCACCATTTTGTTTGAAAAATTGACAAAAATTTCGGAATCAGCGACCCTAAAAACCCTTTAAAACCCCTTTTCAGACAAAACCTTTTATTTCTCAATAATAATGTCTGCCATTTTGAACTTCATTTTGTTTCTTGAAAAATTGACGAAAAATTCGGAGTCAGTGACCCAAAAATCCTTTAAAACCCGTTTTCAGAAAAGGTCTCTATTTTTTTGGTAAAAAAATTGCCATTTTTGAAAAATTGACAGAAAATTCGAAATCAGCGACCCTAAATACCCTTTAAAACCCGTTTTCAGACAAAATGTCTGATTTTCTAATAAAAGTGTCCGCCTTTTTGTTGTTTATATCTACCCCATCTACACACTTCTGCTTACATTTATCTTCTAAAGTATTGACATAATTTGAAAAATGTGTTAATTTGGCCTTTATTGAGCCTCGTTTTTTAATTAGTCTTTTGGTTTCTATTTCTGCCATTTTAGTAAAATATGGGAATCAAATAGAAATAAATAGGTACTATATTTATAGTTAATTATACTATAGCTTGTGCAAATAAATTATAGTAATAAATAGACAATATTTCCACAAAGTACCAATTAAGAAGGATACTTCTTACTATTACTTACTTACTTTCTTACTTAGACGATCCGCTGTCTTATTCACAATTTGCTTCTCTTGTTACTAACTTGCACTTGCATTTAAATTGGAATGATATCTTCTATTACTTCTTTTTCCAATCCGGCTCGAAGGACCATAAAATGTTATAAATAATTCATTAAGTGGACTGTATTATTAATATTGATTTATCTACACAATAACAATTTAGTATATTTCTATTTGAATATTTTTATATCTGTCAATTCTATAATTAATTTATTGACAACTCAAATATTTTGTTTTATTTTACGTTGCTACTGCTACGATATTCCAACAACCTTTAAAACTCACTTTCAGACAATAACTCTTATTTCTTAATAAAAATGTCCGACATTTTGAAGGCGTCATTTTGTTTTTTGAAATATTGACAAAAAATTCGGAATAAGCGACTCTAAAAACCCTTTAAAACCCATTTTCAGACAATATTTCTTATTTCTTAATAAAAATGTTCGCCATTTTGAAATATTGAAAACACATTCGGAATCAGCGACCCATAATAACCCTTTTAAATTTCTAATTTTTGATAAAGAAGTCGCCATTTTGTTTAAAAAATTGACAAAAATTTGAAATCAGCGACTCTAAAAACCCTTTAAAACCCATTTTCAGACAATATTTCTTATTTCTTAATAAAAATGTTCGCCATTTTGAAATATTGAAAACACATTCGGAATCAGCGACCCATAATAACCCTTTTAAATTTCTAATTTTTGATAAAGAAGTCGCCATTTTGTTTAAAAAATTACCAAAAATTTGAAATCAGCGACTCTAAAAACCCTTTAAAACCCATTTTCAGACAATATTTCTTATTTCCCTATAAAAATGTTCGTCATTTCGAAGCCACCATTTTGTTAAAAAAAATTGACAAAAAAATCGGAATCAGCGATCCTAAAAACCCTTTAAAACTCATTTTCAGACAATATCTCTTATTCCTTAATAAAAATGTCCGGCATTTTGAGGCCGTCATTTTGCTTTTTGAAATATTGACAATAAATCAGCTACCCAAAATAACCTATAAAACCCGTTTTCGGACAAAACATCTCATGTTTTAATAAAATATCCGCTATTTCTTGAAAAATTGACAAAAGATTCTGATTCAGCGACCCAAAGAACCTTTTAAAACCCTTTTTCAGACAAAATGTCTAATTTTCTAATAAAAATGTCAGTCATTTTGTTGTTTGAAAAATTGACAAATAATGACTTACACTCGAATTCAACACCGCCTTCATATTTTGGCCATGTTTTCCGGTTTTTGGACCACTGTGCCCCCTTACGAAAAAACTTGTGGTGTTAAGTGTTTACATTCTTGAACAATCCTTTGTCGTAAATCATCTAGCGACTCTGGTTGAGATGCATAGACTTTCGTCTTTAAATGCCCCACAAAAAAAGTCTAATTGAGTCAAATCCGATGACCGAGGTGGCCACTTCTTCATCAGACCTCTTCCACCTATCCAACGACCATAGAATGTATCAACAAAAACAGCAAAATGTGGAGGTGCTCTGTTTTGTTGAAATGCAAGATTTCAGAAAGTCTTGTCGTTTTCTAATATGTATTTAAGTAATTTGTGGATCAACTGCATCTCTAAGTAATACCAAATAAGATTCACCATTTAGGTTTCCGTCAATAAAAAAGGGACCAGCAATATGCTGGATAGATTTGATAGAAATGCAAATTCGGATTTAAGGTTAGGTATTTTAATCAAATTATGATCAGACATATTTTCGGAAATGGTTACTGAATTGGTTTCTAAGATTTCAAATATCATTATTATAATAAAGTTTATTATTAATGATGATGTGTTAAATTTAGTATAGTTAGTAAATTAATAACTTGATGATTTTTTTTTTGATAAATCAGTGACAAAATCACCCATAAGTATTATACGAACAAAAATTGTAATCGATGTTCTAATGAAGTCTTCGAATTCCCTTAAAAAATTCATAAACGTCAGAACGAGGCTCACGGTATAAGGCCCCAATTAAAATGTTCTTATTATGTATGATTATTTCTATAAATAAGCTTTCAAAATTAGACAAATCAATATTCAAATCAACGGTTGAACAGTTATGATTTTTTTTGTACTGTACATACCAACTCCTCCACTTCGTTCCATTTTGTCTAATAAATTTATACTCAGATAATTGGTAAATACTTCAAAACTGTAATCATTTACGTAGTTATGTGAAAATATGAAAACAATTTTTTTCGATATTATCCTTGCCTTTCTGCAAGAAATAATTGAAAGGCAAGAAATAATGGAAAGAACAAACATTACTTTTTACTTTATTCCCTGCACCTTCGCCATAATATAGACTCGGTGGCTTGTAACTGTAGGGTACAGCTAAAGCTAGGGTTGAAGGGGAATTCAGCTGGTGATTTTATTAGCTCCTTTTCCTTATTTCACGCACACAGGTCACACTATTATAGAATTCAACTAGTTCCAAAAGTAAATTAAATTATACTGTGCGATCGTTAAATAAGAAGTAACTTCGATAATATATTTGTAATTACAGTTTCTTAGAATTTACTACAGTAAAAATAAGATCACATTTTTCAGAAAATTTTTATAATTTTTCAGAAATATTACCTACTCAGAAATTCAATGTTTTTTTTGTAAATATATATTTATTTTAAAATTAGCGAGAAAACGTAAACTGAATATTCTGTGATCCAACATAAGATGAAAATTGATATAAATATTTTTTTGTTTTGAATATTGTAGTTTTTTTTAAATTTTTTCAAAAACTAGATAATACATTATGTTGAGATTTAGTACACTCGAATATCTTACTGAATGCAACATATACATATACAATACAATTTTACTGTCTTTATGCGCTTGGTAGATAATTTTGACTGAACCTGTATATTCCTCTGTAGAAACTTTATTCGCAGTTTCTTGAGATTCAAGTCAATAAGTTAGATTACTAAAGGATCAGGCCCACAAACACTGAAAACAGATTTTAAATTATTCAAGAAAATAGGAAGTTTCTTTATTTTAAAATTGGGAGAAATTTCCTACCACGACGTTTATAATATTGCGTAGTTTCGATGAAAAGTGAGTTCTCTAACATACCCAACGGTAGAAAAAAATATTTCGATAGAACGGCGCAATAGAAAACATGCGATATGGAACCAATCTATTTTTTCACATAATATAATTGCCTTTTAGACAAAAACATACTTGAAAGACGACGGAAAGAACAAACATTATTTTTTACTTTATTCCTGCACCTTCGCCATAATATAGACCCGACAGCGGTTAAATTTAGGGCATGGCTAGAGCTAGGGTTAAAAAGGGATTTTCAACATCAGCTTGTGATTTTATCTGCTCCTTTTTCTTATTTTACGTACACAAGTCACATTGTTATCAAATTTAACTAGTGTATTTTTTTCGTAATCAATTAAATAATTAAGCAACATTACTTTTATCACAGAAACCAATTGATTTTAAGATATTTATACAAAAGTAAATTAAATTAAATAAATTCGATATTTGGAACGACTATGCTGTTTTCATGTCAGTGAAAAAATAATAATAATCAACCAAAATTTAACAGCTGATTTTTTTTAAAAGGCCAGAATTTTCGTGCTGAGGGAAACTTTTTTATTTATTACCCTGTAGAAATTTTATTTGTAGTATCTTGATATTCAAGTCAATAAGGTTACTGAAAACAGATTTGAAATCATTCACGGAGAAATTGAAAGTTTAAAAGTTTTAAAACCGGACTAAGCAGCTGCCGTTTACAATATTATGCAGAAAAAATTGAGTTTTATTATATACCTAACGGTAGAAGGAAATATCTGATAAAATAAAGGTACAGAAAACATATACCTACTATATTGAATCAACCCATCTTTTTTTAAATTTTAATTTGCCTTTGAAAAAAAAATAATAGAAAGATGACAGGGTAAGGAATAAAAATGTTTTCCTTTATTCCTGGCACCTTCGCCATAATGTACACTCGGCGGCTGTTAGTATAGTATATGGATAGAGCTAGGGTTAAAAAGGAATTTCCAATATCGGCTAGTGATTTTATCTCATTCTTTTTCTTATTTCACGTTCACAAGTTACATTGTTATTGTTATTTAGAGGTTAGAGTCAGGATTAAAAAGGGATTTTGATATCTGCTGGTGGTTTTATATCTGCTTCTTTTTTTTTATTTCAAGTACGCAAGTTTAGGAATTTAATTATTAGTGCATAATATCGACTAAAATTAGTAGTTTCTTCTTATCGTAAAAATCAATTATTTATGTGGTGTTTATCCAAAAGTAAATTAAATTATGCTGTGTGCGGCTTTGACATAAATTTAATAAAATATGTAATCATAGAAATATAAAATTATTTTAATGAAATTTAATGTTTTTTAAATCCGGTTTTTGAGGTCACTTATCCTAGAAATTATCATTTTCAAAGGTGTACTTTTTTAAAAAACAAAATAGAGGCTTCAAAATGGCGGATATTTTTATTAAAAGGTAAGAGATTTTGTCTGAAATCGGTTTTTACAGGGTTTTTAGAACCGCCGCTTCCGAATTCTTTGTCTTTGTCTTTAAATTTTTCAAAAAACAAAATGGCGGACCTTTCTATTAAAAGATAAGAGATTCTGTCTAAAAACGTGTTTTAAAGGGTTTCTTGGGTGTAGCTCCAGTATTTCCTGTTAATTTTCCCAAAACAAAATGGTGGCTTCAAAATTGTGGATATTTTTATTAAAAGATAAGAAATTTTGACTAAAATTATAGGGTTTTTAGGGTCGCCGCTTCCGAATATTTTGCCAATTTTTCAAAAAACCAAACGGTGGACATTCTTATTAAAAGATATACCTATCCGAATTTTTTGTCAATATTTCTAAAACTAAAATAACGGATATTTTGAGAGATTTTGTCTGAAAACAGGTTTTAAAGGTTTTCTCGGTCGCTGATTTCGAATGTTTTGTCAATTTTTTTAAAAACAAACCAATGGGTTCAAAATGGCCAACATTTTTATTAAAAAATAAGCAATTTTGTCTGAAAACGGGTTTTAAAGGGTTTTTAGGCTCGCTAATTCCGAATTTTCCGTCAATTTTTCAAACAAAATGGCAACTTCTTTATCAAAATATTAGATATCTCTTCTGAAAACGGGTTGGAAAGGGTTTTTTGAGTCGCTGAATTAGAATTTGTCATTTTTTTTTTTAAACAAAATGGTGGCTTTAAAATGGCGAACATTTTTATTAAGAAATAAGAGATATTGTCTGAGAATGAGTTTTAAAGGGTATTTTGGGTCGCTAATTTCGAATTTGCTAACAATATTCCAAAAATCAAAATGACGCCTTCAAAATGGCGGACAGTCTTATTAAGAAATAAGAGATTTTGTCTGAAAACAAGTTTTAGAGGGTTTTTTTAGGTCGTTAATTCCAAATTTTTCGTCAAATTTTTAAGCAACAAAATGACGATTTTAAAATGATCGACATTTTTATCAATAAGAGATACTTATTGTCGGAAAATGGGTTTAAAAGGGGTTTCCGAATTTTTTGTCAATTTTTCAAACAAAATGGCGACTTCTTTATCAAAAATTAGAGATGTCTTTTGAAAACGGGTTTTAAAGGGTTTTTTGGGTCGCTGATTCCGAGTTTCTGTCAATATTTCAAAAAATAAAATGGCGGAATTTTTTGACAGTTTTTCAAAAAATAAAATGGCGGCTTCAAAATGACGGACATTTTTACTAGTATCTATATGAGAGATTTTTTCTAAAAACGGGTTTTAAAGGGATTTTTGGACCGCTTCTTTTGAACTCTGTCAATTTTTCAAAAAACAATGTGGCGGCTTCAAAATAACGGACAATTCTATTAAAAGATAAGAAATTTTGTCTGATAACGGATTTTAAAAGAATTTTAGGGTCGTTGGTTTCGAATTTTTTGACAATTTTTCAAAAAAACAAAATGGCGGAATTTCTTATTTGAAAGATAAGAGACTCTGTCTGAATAGGGGTTTTAAAGGGTATTTTGGGTCGCTGATTTCGAATTTGTTCACAATATTCCAAAAATCAAAATGACGCCTTCAAAATGGCGAACAGTCTTATTAAGAAATAAGAGAGTTTGTCTGAAAACAAGTTTTAGAGGGTTTTTTTGGGTCGTTAATTCCAAATTTTTCGTCAATTTTTTTAGCAACAAAATGACAAATTTAAAATGAACGGCATTTTTATCAATAAGAGATATTGTCGGAAAATGGGTTTAAAAGGGTTTTTAAGGTCACTGATTCCGAATTTTCTGTCAATTTTTCAAACAAAATGGCGACTTCTTTATCAAAAATTAGAGATGTCTTTTGAAAACGGGTTTTAAAGGGTTTTTTGGGTCGCTGATTCCGAGTTTTTGTCAATAATTCAAAAAATTAAATGGCGTAATTTTTTGTCAGTTTTTCAAAAAACAAAATGGCGGCTTCAAAATGACGGACATTTTTACTAGTATATGAGAGATTTTGTATAAAAACGGGTTTAAAAGGGATTTTTGGGCCGCTTCTTCCGAACTCTTTGTTAATTTTTCGAAAAACAATGTGGCGGCATCAAAATAACGGACATTTTTATTAAAAGATAAGGGATTTTTTCTGAAACCGGATTTTAGTGGGTTTTTTGGATCGCTGCTTCCGAATTATTTGTCAATTATTCCAAAAACAAAATGGCATTTTCAAAATAAGGGACATTTTTATTAATATACAAGAGATTTTGTCCGAAATCGGGTTTTAAAGAATATTTTGGGTCGCTGTTTTTGAATTTTTTGACAATCTTTCAAAAAACGAAATGGCGGCTTCAAAATTAGACATATATTTACTAAAATATAAGAGATTTTTTCTGAAACTAGATTTTAATGAAGTTTTTGGACCACTTCTTCCGAATTTTTTGCCAATTTTTGAAAAGACAAAATAGTGGCTTTAAAATGACGAATAATCTTATTAATAGACAAAAGATTTTGCCTGAAAATGGGTTTTAAAAAATTTTTTGACACAGTTCATAAAGCAGAAAAAGTGCAAGGGAAATCCCTAGCGGATTGGGATTAACACCTGCTGTGGCTGTCTTATCGATTAACAGAAGGCATCTCAGGTATAGAAATTAATCATACTTTAGCTTTGAATTTTTCTTTAACCTTTTTAACATTTATTTATATTTCCAATTATTATTTTCCAGACATTTCAATGATTTTGCATCAAAAACTACAAAATTTTAAATATTTATCAGCAAAAAAAATATTAAAATTGTTTCGGAACAAGCTTAACTTGAAAAAAGTAGAATGATACGTTTTTAAAATAACGTTTTTGTATTTCAGTATAGAAACGTTAATAAAAACCAAAATGGCAGCTAAAGGCAGCTGTATTTGACCTTATTTTGTATACAAATACTCAATAAACAAATGTTTGAGTGTGGAATATTGTGAAATACGTAAGTAATCTTTTAGTGGAAAAAAAAGACTTGACTTTAGAACTTTTCCTACTGTAGTACTGACCAAAATGCTTAAAATCTAAATTCCAAAAGAAAGTAAGTAAAAATAATTATTGGTTAACAATAATATAGATGAAAATTGAGTTTTCTTAGATACATAACTAACGGAACGGCACAAAAAATTAATTCGATATAAAAGCGATATGGAATCAATCTATTTTTTTAGGCATTATCCTTTGCTTTTTTTAGTAAAAAATAATTGAAAGACGTCCGGGCAAACAAACATTACTTTTTGTTTTGTTCCCTGCACCTTCGCCATAATATAGACCCAACGGCTGGTAACGGTAGAGTACGACTAGAGTAAGGCTAAGTACACAACTTACATTATCGACTTTTATTAGTGTTTCTTCAAGACCGATTAAAATTAATATTTACTCTTATAACAAGAACCAATTATTTTTTTATCTTTATCCATAAATAAATTAAATTAAGTACGTATACTCTGGGATCGAAGAATTGAAATAAGAAAATACCTTGCTTGGCAAACAAAACTTAATATTAAATAACAGGTTCTAGCTCAGTTAAAACTTAAAATAATATTTCTTATAATATTTAGTTAGTGAACCAAAAAAAGTAATTAGAAAAAGTTTATGTACTATGTAGATGGGGTAATTAAATTTACTACCCCCTAAAATTGATCAGTATTTAATCCAGGCGCTACTTAGCTGGGATTCTCATATAGTTTCAAATCATTAAAGAGAAGATAAAATAAAGGACAAGAATAAGCAACAATCAACCTGCTCAACAAGTAAAAGGGTTGGCACGTAACACGGGGATGCAATAAAGTTCGCCTCGTTTTAAACATAATAGGCCATTAGAAAGTGTGCTGGCAGTTTTTATAGGGTAATTTAACAAAATTATCTGATTTGTGATAAATATAGTTGTAAATCTTTTCCCACTTTAAGAAATTACTGTTTTGCTTGCAAATTTGGGACTAGCTAGCAAGAGGCGTGACCAAGGAACGGTTTTATGATTTTGCTCGGGGTTTTCTGAATTGCTTCACATAAGTTATACCCTTTCGAATATAAGGCTTAAGTTATTTACGGTCACGCTTTTAATGGGCGCGTATGGGAGCTTAATATAAGCGAATTTTCATCGTTATTTTCCTGTCATAAGGAAGATTTATGTATGTGAACCAAATTTCAACTAGAGGTACGAAGAAGCTTCAACAAGATGTATAAAATGTGCTCCATGAGGAGAGGAATAAACACCGGTATCCGAAAACAAATCCAGAGTAGCTTATTGCAATTAATTTTAATTTGGGTGCGTTATAATCGCATAATTTTAACTTTATCTCTAGTTCTATTGTCGTATTACATAAATAAATTATTATTCCGACTCAGCTCCCAACGTGTGGAGTAAAGCACAAGCAAGGGGACTTTCAGCCACCGCTCAGTCTACGGTCCGACCGGAATTCAGTTATGCGCAGGCAACAAATGCAGAACAAATCACTGCATCGAGACTTAGTCAGTCATGGTCCAGCTCTCACGCTGCTAACATCACAACGCACCGCTCCGCACCTGCAATTCAATTCGTAGAGTCCTGAAAGAAAAATCACAAGTCAAATTTATTACATATCTATAATAAATTAAATATTTTAATGTACTTACCTTTTTTAATGCTTCTAATTCCAAAAGAGCGTTGACACAATCACACCCCAAATTCTTATCTATTTTTTATCTAGGTAACGAGGAGGGTGACACTTTCGCTGTTCAAATCTCTTGTATTTTTTCTAATACTGAGCAACTCGATAAAGGACATTGCCCTCGCCATATTCAATATCCCCGTTTTCAATTTTCCAAACATAAGAAAGCTCTCCTGCTACAAATAACAAATAGTAACGTGCGTAATTTCATCCATAATCCATCTGTCAGATAAATCATAGGTAGGACATTTCCTGTTTCACAATCCAATACCAGCTGGCGAAATAAATAATGGAATATATCGACTGGGGTATTAATACGAGGCGCCAACATCTCAGCGGGCCTTCCGCTATCGGATTACTCGATTAGGATTCTTGTACAAATCGCAGAATTAATCGAATTAATATGACGAGATAATAGAATCCCTATGAATTGTTTCGGATGATTGGTTTCTTTTTCGATACGTTTCCTGCACTCATGGAATAGTTGAATCGACAATTTTGATCCATCTATGGTTGAAGCATGATTTGTAAGAAAGTACGTGCACGTAGAACAATACACATTAACATTTGATGAGTTATTAAAAAATTGTAAAAACAAAAGATTTATGTTTTACTCTATATTTTTAGGATTCAATGTCAGAAAAAACAAATGAACATCGGAAATGTAACATTTCGCTGATTCCAAAAATATATAGTTTGGTGTTTCTGTTTTTAGATCTTTATTTCGTTTGTACAAAGGCAAGTCACAAAGTATTAAAAAAATTAAAACTTCCATCCGCTACGCCATACTAGCACCCTTTGACAACTTGAAAGCATACAATATTATAGAATTCACGTTTCTGGGGCATCAATTAAATACGCAATACGTAATACGAACAAATTCCCCTAGTATGATTTTACGGTAAAATTAAGTCTCATTGTCTATAATCAAAGAGGTAATAGAATTATATCACACTGGCAGCTAGTTTGGTTTCTTCCACGGTGTTAATTTAGTTTGCAAACTCGACGAACAACTGAATGAACAAAACTTAGTTATACGGCTACACAAGTAGGTACACGCGAGAAGTTTACTATCACGTTTGGACCGTATTGTTAAATTTCATATACGACGTATAAACACAACTTTAATTAAGTAGATAATTAACACAATCGCAAGTCTACAAAAAAGGGAAATAATCAGCAGAGCCATTACCTCTATCCCGCTGAGGACCTAACATTGTATACAGATAAGTCCAGGATGCCTCGAACACGACTTGGGACTAAGAAAACAAAACAATTCGTCACCAGAATTGAACAGTCTAGAGATTAGATTAGGAAACGCTGAATCGGTGGGAATCGCTTCGATAGAAAATTTAGCAACCTAAGATCTGGAGAGGATAAACAATAATGTAACAGAGTGAGTGAGGGAACTTAATTAACAGGGACACTCCAGTGAAATTCGGGGATAGAACAATTTATTGTTGGAAAGTTAAAATTATTGGTGGCCATCGACAGGCCATATTTTTTTTAAGATAAACATAAAGTTAGTTGGGAAAGCGGGGGCTGTGGAAGGATAGTCGTTGGCGGGCAGATTTCGACGGAAGAGTTGACGGGCGAAGGATCGTTAGCGTCGAGCCATATTAGTTATTAGGATTTGATTTTTAGTACATGTGGGCCACCCGATCTATTTAAAAGGATATTATTTTACTGCTAATATGCCGATAACGAGCATGGGATTTTAGAATCGGTGCAGTTTGTTATGACTATGTAATTTCCTGACTTGGGACTAAGAAAACAAAACAATTCGTCACCAGAATTGAACAGTCGAGAGATTAGATTAGGAAACGCTGAATCGGTGGGAATCGCTTCGATAGAAAATTTAGCAAGCTAAGATCTGGAGAGGATAAACTCTCTCTAGGCACATAAAAGGAGCAGAAAGGCATTAAAAAAAATTGTTCCAATAGAGTAAGACTGAGGGAGAAATACTTTGTCGGTTTGGCTGCTATATAGATAATACCAAGAGGTGACTTGATGAGGAATTAGGGAATGAATGAGAAATGCGAATGCCGCATACTTGTGGAATATTCTTTCTTAACGGGTCTTGACGAATAAAAGGAAGTAATAAAGCGAGTGTAAAAAAGTTGCAGGAAGTATGCAGAGATGGTAAATTAAAAAACAAGGCAATATTAATGTAGGAGAAAAATGGTAAATTACTGGCGGATATTTCAAATTCTTTACAATACTCAATTATTTAGGAGGCAGACACATAAGAGTTTTCATTCCACAAACAAATTAAGTCGACAGGGTATGAAAATGTTCCAATGTTGCGCTTACAGAGAAAATTAAAATTTAAATATTCACGGTATGCCTAAGAATTATACAAGTTTGTTTGACTTCTAAAGTGGAAGATGTGGGCGTAAACATATATTAAAAATTAATATTCCCGAAGTGAGTTAAAAGTACAGTGTATTATTTTAATCGGTAATAATAATATAAAAGAAAATTTTAAATGTAAAACGTTGGCGTTGTAAAAAAGTCAGAATTTTGAAAATGGACTAAAATAGTAGTAGATTAAAATTTATATAAACAGGTATTTGATTGGATCACAGCCGTATTTTTTTATTGAGCGTCTTACAGCTGCTGTAAGACATTTCTTTTTTTTGACCAACTGATGACGTCAGTCTTACCAAAAAGGAACACAGGAGAAGGAAAAATAATAAAACCCCCCTTTTTTGACGACTTAGACTTATTGCTATCTAATAACAAAAAACTACATAAACTAGTGGACAAAAACTAGGTAAATATAAAATTGTATGAGATATCTACACTAGGAAAGATTGAAATTATCCTCACAATAAAACAAATAACGAAAAATTCTATAAAAATGTAAATAAATAGTGTCAGACTTACCTGTAAAACCACCAGTCTAGTCTAATGACGAGACACAATGTAAATTGGATCTTAAGAAGTGATTGTGTAGTGCAATTTAAAAAGTTCAGTGATGCTTCGTCGAAGTCAACGGCAGGTCAAAATTTCATCTAACGCAATATCGACAAATGGGTATCCACAGATTCGTCATGAAATAAGGATGCTGAAAATAACATAATTTCATAGGAAAAGTAGAGATAAAGGAAAAATAGGCAAAAATACAAACCATAATTGATTGACCAAAGCATTTAAATTCATCTAAGTGACATCTAGCTGTCGTTTAGTCAAGTGACATTCATTTTAAAAAGATTTCAAATTTTCGGAGTCCATACAAGTCTAATAAAATAAACCAGCACGAAATTCAAACAATCTTTATTTATGAATAGCATAACAGCAAATTTATAGGTAAGATATTTCTTCAATGGTAGAGGGAAACCCCCAAAAGGCCCTGAAAAGAAAAAGAGTGATTGTAGTAAACCTACAGTAACTTTCACGTTAAATTATCATAAAATCATACGCACTGTCGCTTTTTAAAAAAATTCTAAAATAATTCAGGCCAGTAGCGGACTGATCGTATACCATAAGTCGATAATTCAAAATTATATACAAAAACTCAAATATTTCTTTTAGAAAAACTATATAAGTATCTACAACTACTACAGGCAAATTAAACTTCAAAACTAAGTACTAGTGCATGCATAAAAATAAAAAATTAGACTTAACAAATCCATAAAAATAAATATAAAATCAAAAATCCAATATATAGTATCCCGAAAGTCTCCATTACATAACAAATAATTGGCGCCCAACGTGGGGCCAGAAAGAAAAACAATAAAATAAAATAATAATAGTTTTATAAATATTTTTCCCATAATACATATCAAATTATTGGCGCCCAACGTGGGGCAAGAGAGAAATAAGAAAAAACCGTCAACAAAAAAATAAAATAATAATAGTTTTCCATAAATTCCCCATAACATAACAATTAATTTGGCGCCCAACGTGGGGCCAGAAAGAAACAAATAAACCATCAATCAAAAAATTAAAAAATTACATTTATAAAAATTTTCCCCAAACATAACAATTAATTGGCGCCCAACGCCCAAATATCAAAAATAGTATACTTAAAGGATTAAGAATAAAAATATTTCCAATCGTTAGCTTTTGGAATATTATATTACAGAAAATTGTGTTTGTTCTGTAAATTCATTTGGCCGTAATTAAATTACCCCTTCGACGCCCGTCGTTCAAAACTGGCACAATACGTGATGCACATGGTGCCTGCGTCCTCGGTAATTACAAAACTTTACAATTCGGTTAGTTATAGGGGTAAATAATAGGAACACCACTTCCAGTTTCTTATTAATTTCACATTTAGTAACTTCCGATTCGCGCCACACCACTGCACTGTTCAATAACTCCATTTAAGTTCTAAGTTCTACTATAGAAGTTACGAGAGTCCAAAGAAGAAGTGGATTTGATAATGTTCCAATAAATATCGTCGTTGGTATCGAAATGCAGATAGGGTTCTTTAAGTGCCCCATGAACTGAGCTAGAAAAAAATTAGTAGGAGATTTGATCAATATTCATTGAAGCAGATTTTGAGGCAATTCATACCTTTATTTAGTAATTTGTTTATTTAGAAATGCAAGTTTTGTTTCACCATCAAGATATGAATTTCTTTTACTTTAGGAATCCAAAACAATTTATCTACCCTGCACGAACCGATAAAATATTCAATAATCGGGCGCGGGATAATTTATTTTACCCCGAAACTTCATTTCTGTTTAATTTAGCTTATTCCTTTACCCACGCACGGTTAAATCAAAGGCACATTTTAAACCCATTTAAATAATAAAACGTCCCTGGCAAATTCTTCACAGAAGTCACGACTTGCTGCATCGAAACATTAACAACTCCGTGCGTTTGAATAATTCATGTAGTCTCTTCAATCTCCGAAATCCCGGCAAACTGCAACAAATGGCTTGTCGTATAATATGATATGGTTCAGTTGAAATATCTCGTCGGCATTTCTGGATCCGCAAGGAACGTCATTAGTCTAATTTTTTTTTAATGGGAATTCGCGATGTGTATTAGCGAGATTTTCCAGTTGTCTGTGTGACTGACAAAGTTAATTGGGAGATTTGTCGGACGCACTCCATTCTGCTCGTAAATGAGACCGTAATTTAAAGTGGGTTTCTTCATTCATGCACACGTGATCGAAAAAGTTACATTTTTTAGTCCGAGATCGTTCATATATTTTTTTATTTTAAAAGGTACATTGCTGCGGACAAAATAATAATATATACAGGGTGATTCACGAGGAAAGGGACAAAATGTTATGGTAGATAGAGTTCACTTAGGTGAATTAGAAATGACTATTAAAAAAGCCTGAGCCCTTTTTTTATTGAACTACAGGGTGATTTATGAGTTTTGCCCAATACTTCTTAAGGTAATATCTTTTAAACTAATCACTAGAATCAGCTCGTATTGTGGGTATATAGTATACTATTAATTGTCAATTTACATGTATAATCATAGACAGAAAATTCCAGGGCCGGCTCAACTAATTTTTATTTTTAGGGCTCCTATGAAAAAATTCACCCTGTGTACGTGCACGTTAGCTTCGTTCGTAACTGTTAAAATTTTCTGCATTCTTGTTTATTTATAATGACCTCTCTGTTACTCTTTAGCCAATAAATTCTTATGTGCGCTACTATTTCAGTCTCGACTAACTTTATCCAGTAACCAATTCAGCAACTAATAAATTAATAATGTATAAATTTCTTGTGTGACTGATGAGTCCGGTCTTTTAGTCTCTCCTATGTATCGTATTCATTTGCTGTTGCATCAAAAAATCGCAATGGTAAATTAACAATTTTGTCTGATCAGAAGTTCGGCCAACAAATAAACAAGTTTGATTTATTTCAAATAGCTACTTACAGAAACACATCAACACATCTGTATTGATGCAACTTTATTGGTTCAACAACCTGAGCACGTGAAGTAGGTGCAAACTGGAGAGACTGAATTGGTGACCCAGTAATTCTTGTTGGGAAATCCTTATCGTCTTTACTCTGACGCTTGCAGCTGAGGGATCGTAAACACAATGATTGGGAATATATTCACATGAGCTTATATATGTTAACAGAGAGTGCATATAGAAAAATATTCTTTGTAGAAATACAATGTAACGTGTGATATGGATCGCCTGATTGTGACTACTTTCAAAAATGATAATTCAGATAATACTTCCTAAACTCTATGAAAATTATTGGAATAATGTGAACATTTTGGTCGGGACAAGATTTAACGAATTAATTCGCTGTGTGAATTAATACTCACATCAATTAATAAAGGTCTCAATATCTCTACTACCCACTCTTTTTATTTCCCAAATCATGGCCTAATAAAACGTTAACAATCGGTGGTCGAAGAACGTGCTTACGCCGATTTGGATTTTAAATATTATTTAAAAAGCCAGATCCTGTATTTAATTTGTTTGGCACACACGAAAAAAAAAAGGATCCAGTAACATTGTTTTCAAAGGGTCAATAGCTCTGTATTTCCAACTGTTATTAAAAGACCAATGATAATATACCCAGTAAGGCCTAAGCATTACGTGGGAGTGAAGATTAAATGGATTTTCACAGTTTCCTGAGCATTATTAGGAACATCTTGTCCAAGTATGGCAGTTCCGAATTTACACCGCAGATCGTACGTTTCTATCGATTACTTTACCTTAATATATTATTAAAGTAAGCTGCGCACTATAGTTTTGGTTAAGGCACGAAGTATCTTATTTTATAAGAATTATTTCAACCGATTTGCTAATTTTATAAGTCTTTTTTATCACGACCCCGCTGTAAGGAAATCGAGCAAGTTATAAGACGGCAAAATAATTAAATAGATTATTTTTTAAACGAATTTTGTAAACCTTACAAGGAGTCTGCCCCCGCAAGACGTGGAACGAAGGATAAAGTACTGCTACGAAAATTATCAGAAGGTTGCCAGCTTGGATCCACCCGATACGCCCCTTATTTAATTTAAATGATAATTTTTATGTATAAGTATAATACAGCGCGTGTCAAATTTACATACGTTTATTATATAAAGATTGACAAGGAGTTATCCAAGGATTTATCTTTCTTTTTTATAAAAAAAAACTTCCTCCAGATAGCAATATCCGGAGTCGCCCAAAGGAATATTTGACGTTTCTGGTATCTCAGTATTTCTATATGTAACCTGGTCATGAATTACTTCCGCATAATTTCCGGTCTCAACTCATATAGATAAGGATTGGAAATTCGGAACGTCGCAATATTATTTTAATACAAGGATAAATACTTTAGATTCAAGGAAGCTACCCGAGTATTTCGTGTGTATGTAGGCCTGGTATTGTTAGTTCAATATCATAGGCATTATTGCTATTCAGTAAACCAACATTTATATATAGGGAAGAGAATAAATAAGCCAATATTATGAAATTTCTCATGGTTCAATTAGGTATTGACAATTTTAATTATACATATGAAAACCAAGTTCATCCCACGGTTTTTCAAGTAGGCGGCTCAGACACACCCCTTATGGTAAATATATGTATTTTTAAACGTATATGTCAAGTTTCAACGAATTCGCTATGTTCTTGTTTATTTTGGCCACTGCCTGTACTATTAATAGTTTGCAATTAATCCATATCGATGTTTGTAATTGTTAGGAATCACTTTTCATCTTCACGAAATTATTTTAAATTATTTTAATTTTAACATTAAAAATGTTTGTTAGTGACATAAATTTGTATAATACCATTTTAGTTTTAATTGTGAAAATGTTTTTGTTAATAAAATTCCTTTTTATTTTTATTTCTAAATAAAAATACTGATAATATAATTTTGCTTTTTGAAAATGTCTTGTGTTCATGAAATAACTATTTACTATTTTGCAGCAATTTTCATTTTTATCACATCCGAAATTTCACAAAATTTCCGTCATTTTCAATGGCTCCTTCGGTTGCATCTTTGCGGAGGACTATTAATTTTTTTTTAAGATCTACTATTATATATTATTATTAAGCTCCCATGTTGGGTGGTTGTATGCAAATCAATTTAAGTTACCGAGATTAGTACCTACTAATAGGCCTGTAGAGTGTAGAATTAGACGATGTGAACGGGAATCTGTAACTAATTCGTTTCAGGTAGCCGTAGGTAAAAACAGGTGTATTTAGTTATAAGGAATATACCTCTGCGATTCCTCCCAAATCAAATAAACAGAACATTGTTTAAAAGTCACTTATATGTGAAAAAATCATGAAATTTGGATTTTTTTAAAAATTACAGTAAGACTGCAGTAGATTAATTTTTTTGAATGTTTCTGTTTACTAGGTAATTCCAAACCGGTTAATTTAAGCCCCGGTTGATTTCATTTCATTGATTATTTATTTAAATAATTGCCGAAGACCATCGAAATTTTCGAAAATTTCAAGCATTTTTTACTCTGAAAGGAAAAATGCTAGACTCTTGAAACTTTGGTGGAATATGTGTCTCATTACCCTCAACTTGCAAAAAAAATTTCGTTCTAAAATGTTTATTAGTTTTCGAGAAATTCTATTTGTTTATTAAAAACGTCCCAAATGTTTAATGAAAAATTGACCTATTAACGTTATCAAAAATAATTCAACCACAGCTCATTTCTTTCGTCAAGACGTCAATTTTACGAATCTGTTATGGGCGTATCGATTTTCAATAATTTTGACCGTCAAAATGGCGTTAACAACATTGCTACTTTTCGGAGCAGCGTTTTTTGCAAATAACTTTACAACAAATGAACGTATCTGCACAAATCTTTCATATTTGAGTTGCTGGTATTTTTCTACAAATTTATAAAAAAAAATTGTTGCTCTGGGACATGTAGGAGCCGAGATAATTTTTTAAATTGTTTAATGCGCCAAACGTTTATTTATTAATATTTATGGCCAAAATTGAAACTGGTTGTTAATGAGATCTTGAATTTTGTGAATTCATCAAGTCCTATTGAAAACGGGCCCTTTTTGAGGTCAAAATATAATTTTTAATAATTAGTGATTTTAGAGCGTCTTCAATTTGTTTGGCTCAAGGAACAGGTGAATTTTTGATCAAACGAGTTTCAAATTGGGGTAGCGAGAGAAATTCGTCATATCTCCGTTATTTTCCGGCCAATTTCGAAGTTTTTTTTTTAATTTGGGGTAGCTCTCGAAAATAATAACAATGGGCCCATTTGCAATATCCAAATAATAAACATATAATTGTTATAAACAATTTATTTTATTTTTTTTTTAAATTTTTAAATTTTTTCTTTTTTGGGCTTATGCAACTTATAATGTGCTAATGTATTGAATATAAATTTATAAAGATTATATAATGGTAACAATGTATGCACAAACTATTTCTCCATCAAGCAATATACGATGTTACAGCATTGTTACCATTATATAATCTTTATAAATTTATATTTAATACATTAGCACATTATAAGCTGCATAAGCCTAAAAAAGAAAAAATTTAAAAAAAAATTGTTTATAACAATTATATTATTTGGATATTGCAAATGTGCCCATTGTTATTATTTTCGTGAGCTACCCCAAATTAAAAAAAAAACGTCGTAATTGGCCGGAAAATAACGGAGATATGACGAATTTTTCTCGCTACCCCAATTTGAAACTCGTTTGATCAAAAATTCACCTGTCCCTTGAGCCAAACAAATTGAAGACGCTCTAAAATCACTAATTATTAAATGACCTCAAAAAGGGCCCGTTTTCAATAGGACTTGATGAATTCACAAAATTCAAGATCTTATTAACAGCCAGTTTCAATTTTGGCCATAAATATTAATAAATAAACGTTTGGCGCATTAAACAATTTAAAAAATTATCTCGGCTCCTACATGTCCCAGAGCAACAATTTTTTTTTTATAAATTTGTAGAAAAATACCAGCAACTCAAATATGAAAGATTTGTGCAGATACGTTCATTTGTTGTAAAGTTATTTGCAAAAAACGCTGCTCCGAAAAGTAGCAATGTTGTTAACGCCATTTTGACGGTCAAAATTATTGAAAATCGATACGCCCATAACAGATTTGTAAAATTGACGTCTTGACGAAAAAAATGAGCTGTGGTTGAATTATTTTTGATAACGTTTATAGGTCAATTTTTCATTAAACATTTGGGACGTTTTTAATAAACAAATAGAATTTCTCGAAAACTAATAAACATTTTAAAACGAAATTTTTTTTTAAGTTGAGGTTAATGAGACACATATTCCACCAAAGTTTCAAGAGTCTAGCATTTTTCCTTTCAGAGTAAAAAATGCTTGAAATTTTCGAAAATTTCGATGGTCTTCGGCAATTATTTAAATAAATAATCAATGAAATGAAATCAACCGGGGCTTAAATTAACCGGTTTGGAATTACCTAGTAAACAGAAACATTCAAAAAAATTAATCTACTGCAGTCTTACTGTAATTTTTAAAAAAATCCAAATTTCATGATTTTTTCACATAAAAGTGACTTTTAAACAATGTTCTGTATATTTGATTTGGGAGGAATCGCAGAGGTATATTCCTTATAACTAAATACACCTGTTTTTACCTACGGCTATCTGAAACGAATTAGTTACACCGTTTTTTCTATTTCTGCAGGCCTATAAATATAAAAATATTTATTGAGGGTTTGTCACGGCAACTCTTAGAGTGTTACGTTTCTCGAAAATGTTTTCTTATAAACAAAAAAAAAATAAATAAATCGAAAAATAATCTCAGACAGTCTTACATAAAAGAACTTTTAAATTGAAACATGTTTACATTCTTCGAGAGTTTTATTTTGCCCCGATTCGTAAGAAAATCTTTACAATCCTTGCTTAGGCTACATTTTATGGACGCAGAAGTTTTTGCTGGCTTCTTAGTTAATGCTGAATGATTATTTATTCAAGAAAGTAACTGATTAAAATTATAAATCAGGCTTTGTGAGTCTCTAAAATATATTTATATATTTCTGATGCGCTAAAATGATAATTCACATTTTTTTACCGTCTCACTCGAATTTACACAAAAAATTCTTTATGGAGCTCACAATCCCACTTCTGCAAATTTTGGCTATGGAACGAATAAAACAAATTCTACCAACTGTACTGCTCAAAGTGGCCCAAGACGAAATACAAAATCACATTTGGCTTTGAAATAAAGCGTTTTAAATCGGATTTTTTATACATTTGTTGACTTGGGACGTGGGTTCAGTAACCACTGAATAATTTTCATTGAAAATTCGTTGTACTGTAGAATTTTTAACAACTCGTTCTAAGTCCTTCGAAAATGTTTTCTTAAGCACAAAAAAAA
This sequence comes from Rhagium mordax, assembly GCA_963680705.1. Taxonomy (NCBI): domain Eukaryota; kingdom Metazoa; phylum Arthropoda; class Insecta; order Coleoptera; family Cerambycidae; genus Rhagium; species Rhagium mordax. The sequence goes on along the minus strand of OY796656.1, from coordinate 129,685,831 downwards.
TAAATCGAAAAATAATCTCTTACATAAAAGAACTTTTAAATTGAAACATGTTTACTTCCTTTGTGAGTTTTATTTTCGCAATCCTTGTTTAGGACAAATTATATGAACAGAAAAGTTTTCGCTGGTTTTAACGTTTTTTATTTCGAATAATTTTCCATCCCCTAATCAGTTGAAACGACACTTCAAAGGTGTTTTATTTTAGTTTGGTGATATTTACTGTAGCGTATACAGTTCCAAAAATAGATACATAAATCCGGGTGCGTTAAGGCATAGCATTTGTTGGTCAACAACCCGAACTACGTTTGATAACGGATTGTATTTGTACGTGATTTCACCCTGCAGAAAATTCATAGAATGTCCAGTATCCTGGCTTAATTTATTCGATCATGTGTAGAAGCCGAGGCCTATCTAAATACATAGAGGGTTTTTACGTGTTTACCCAATTGTATTTACGTGTTGTGACTTATTAATGTTTAAAAGTTTATATTTCTAGTAAAGCAACTTAGGAATAATTTTTCTAATTCTAATTAGTATCAGTAATTTAATTTACTACACCAGTTACTGGTAATGTAAATTAAATTCTGGTTGGACAGAAAGGACAATAATTTCTATAAGATCTAATTTACTGGAGATATAGTGGTTAAATTCCATTATAATAAACAACGATTTAACTAGGCGACATAAATTTTCATTATGCCTCGGATTCTGATATAATCAGTATTCTGTGTTGGTCTATTGACATGAAACTCCATTATCCGTGCGGATTATCTAATGTGAACAAACTGTTGTTAATATATGGATTATTTGATGTTTTATGGGGTTTCAAATAATTTAATTTGACCAACTAAAAAAAGGGCATCAAAACCTATGTTTTTATATATTAATATCAATTCCAGTATTTGAGCTCTTTAACTAGAATTGTGAATAATTTTGAAGGTGTGCATATCTCGTGGTCGCCCAGTATAAGGTCTATGATAGTCTACGAAGATAACATTTATTATTGTACGTAAATTCCGGGATTACTGATGCTGCTGTGTATATTGAGCTGCAAATACTAAATGTTCACCAGGGAAATACCATTTAAAAACGTGTTCTAATACCTACTTGCTGTTGGGAAATGTTTTATGTGAATTGTGTTTATGAAACGATCGTCTTTATGGCCATCATCAAAAAAGAGTTTACCGAAAGTCGCTTTGCCGTCTTGTTTTATATATCTAGTTTAGAAGAATGAGGATGGAGGTAGTGCAAAGCTTGAGAGTTTTTGTAAATATGCCATTTTGTAATTTTAAAATTATTAGATTTTTTTCGCGACATTTTGAACGTTCTTCAATTTTAAAAATTTTTGTTTGCAGCCAACAACAAAACATATCGCAGGTAATAAAATAATCCGTTTTGTTAACTTCAGTTAGTTAGCATTAGCAACATATGCTGATCGTGCAGCCAATAGTAAAACGTCACAGCTATTTATGGCAATTAAATTAACTAATAAAACACTGTTCTTATCATAGATTATTGTGATTTCTTTCTTTCACCTGCACCTGCGTAATTACAGTCGTTTGTAACTAAAATTAACATAGTTTACAGCCAATTGCAAAACACAAATCACAGCTAATAAAACACTGTTTCATTTATGTTCATTAAGTCTACACAAACTAATGTAATCATGCAGCCAATTGCACAATTGCAACTCAAATTAATGTCAATAAAACAGTGTTTACAGTTAACCGCAAAACATGGTATGCACAAAAATACGATGGAATCAAAAATCAATACGAGACCTCTTTCTCAGTCGATAAATCACAGTGTTTTTGTATGTTAATTTTAGTTGTCACAGCTGGCTATGATCGTACAGCGAACAGCAAAACGTTTTACAGCTAATAAATTACTCCATTTTGTTAATTTTAGTTAGTTAGTAATAATTATGATCATGCAGCCAATAGTAAAACGTCACAGTTATTTATGTCAATTAAAATTAACTAGTAAAACATGTTTTCTTAAGAGATAGTTAAGACTTTTTGCTTTCACCTGCGTAATTACAGTCGACTGTTACTCTAGTAACTCAAATTAACATAGTTTGCAGCCAATAGCAAAACATATCACACAACAAATAGAACAGTTTCATTTATTGTTGCTCTTAGCCTTATGAGTACACATATCTATGGCAACTGAAACATAAATGATACAGTGTTTGCAGCCAACCGCAAAACATGGCACAGCTAAGTTTTTTTAATTTTAGTTATCTAGTAACGTAATATGGTAATGATCGTGCAACCAATAGTCAAACGCCACAGCCATTTATGACAATTAAAATTGACGAATAAAACACTGTTTTCATCATAGCTACTGCTGACGTATTATTACTCTCAGCTGCATAATTACAGTCATCTGTGTTAACTCAAATTAACATAGTTTGCAGCCAATAGCAAAACGTATCACAGCAATAAAACTATGTTTTATAACTGTTAGTCATAAATTGCTGTGAATGTAGCCAATTGCACAATTGCAACTCGAATTAACATAAATAAAACAGTGTTTGCAGTTAACAGCAAAATATGCCATGCAGCAAAATACGATGGAAACAAAAAACATCAATAACAACGAGACCTTTCTCTAGTCAATAATATACTCTGTTTTTGTAGGTTAATTTTAATTTTGCAAGTGGCTGTGATCGTACAGCTAACAGCAAAAATTTACCAGTGCATCTGTCGATAAAATAAGTAAAAATAAGGCACTGCTTTATTCTTATATAGGTTGTGACGTTTATCTAAAATTAACAAATAAAACAGTGTTTGCAGCCAAAAGCAAAACATGCCCTAGCTAATAAAACGCTTCGTTTTGTTATCTTAGTTAGTAACATATGGTTTTGATCGTGCAGCCAATAGTCAAGTGTCACAGCTATTTATGACAATTAAATTAACTAAAAAAACATTGTTGTAATTTTTTCTTTCATCTACGAAATTACAGTTGTCTGTAGTAACTTAAATTAACATAGTTTGCAGCCGAAAGCAAAACATATCACATATCAAATAAAATATTATTTATGTTAATTTCAGTCGCTACAAATTGATGTGATCATGCACAATTGCAATTCAAATTAACATAATTAAAACAATGTTTGCAGTTAACAGTAAAACGTGGCATGCAGAAAAATACAATGTAATTAAAGATCAATAACGAGACCTTTCATTTAGTCAATAAAACACTGTTTTTTGTACGTTAATTTTAGTTGTCACATATGACTGTAAACGTACAGGCAACAGCAACAATTCACCATCATCTGCCAACTAAAACTAAAAATAAAACACTGCTTTATCTTCATAAATGGTTGTGACGATTTGCTCTTAGTTACATAGTTACAGTTTTCGGTGGCAATTAAAATTAACATAAATAAAGCGGTGTTTGCAGCCAACAGCCAAACATGTTACTGCTAATAAAATACTCTGTTTTGTTAATTTCAGTTAGTTAGTAACATATGGCTATGATCTTGCAGCCAATAGTAAAACGTTACAGCTATTTATGACAATTAAAATTAATTAATAAATAAACCATCATAGTTGTTGTGACTTTTTGCTTTCACCTGCATAATTACAATCGTCCGTAGTAGCTAAAATTAACATAGTTTTGCAGCCAATAGCAAACAGATCACAGCAAATAATGCAATGTTGTATTTATGTTAATTTTAGTCCCCACATATTGCTGTTGGACAATTGCAACTCAAATTAATGTCAATAAAACAGTGTTTACAGTTAACAGCAAAACATGTATTGCAGCAAAATATGATGGAATCAAAAATCAGTAACAACTAGACCATATTTCAGTCGATAAAACGCTACTTTTATATGTTAAGTTTAGTTGGTACATGGCTGTAATTGTACAGCCAAGAGCAAAATGTCAATTAAAGTAAGTAAAAATAAGACACTGCTTCATCCTCAGATGATTGTGACATTTTACTCTTAGCTGTATGATTACAGTTATCTATGGCAACTAAAATTAACATAAATGAAATAGTGGTTGCAGCCAACAACAAAACATGTCACAGCTAATATAATACTCCGTTTTGTTAATTTCAGTTATTAGTTAGTTAGTAACATATGGTTATGATCGTGTGGTAAAATGTCACAGCTATTTATGACAATTAAATTAACTAATAAAACGTTGTTTTTATCATAGATTATTGTGATTTTTTGCTTTCACCTGCGTAATTACAGTCGTCTGTAGTAATTAACATAGTTTGCAGCCAATAGCAAAACATATCAAAGCAAATAAAATACCGCTCTGTTTACGTTAATTATTGCTGTGATCATGCAGATAATTAAACAATTGTAACTCAACTAACATAAATAAAACAGTGTTTGCAGTTAACAGTGAAACATATATTGCAGCAAAATAAATACAAGCGAAATCTTTCTTTCAGTCAATAAAACACTGTGCATTTGTATGTTAATTTTAGTTGCCATAGATTACAGCGACCGTACAGCCAACGGCAAAAATTCACCAACATCTGTCAATTAAAATAAGTAAAAATAAGACACTGCTTTATTCTCACGGATTATTGTGACATTTGGGTCTTAGCTCCGTGACTACAGATATATGTCGCAAATAAAACTGACATAATAAACAGTGTTTACAGTTTACAGCCAACAGCAGAATATGTCACAGTCATTTACGACAATTAAAATTGACAAATAAAACACAGTTTTCCTCATGGAAAGTTCTGACTTTTGACAGTTCAAATTAATATAGTTTGCAGTCAACGGCAAAACATATCACAGCAAATGAAAAACTGTTTTATTTAAGTAAATTTTAGTCCCCACAAATTGCTGTAATCATGCAGCCAATTGCACAATTGCAACTCAAATTAACATAAATAAAACAGTGCTTGCAGGTCGAAGTAAAACATGTCATGCAATAAAGTACGATGGAATAAAAAATCAATCACCACGAGACTTTTTTTCAGTTAATAAAACACCGTGTTTTTGGTACGTTAATTTTAGTTGCCACATGTGGCTGTGATCGTGCAGCCAACAGCAAAAATTCACCAGCATCTGGCCACTAAAATAAGTAAAAGTAAAATACTGCTTTATCTCCATAAATGGTTGGGGTTTTTTGCTCTTAACCGGCAAAACATGTCACAACTAATAAAAACATGTCACAACTAATAAAATACTCCATTTTGTAAATTTCGGTTAGTAACATATGGTTATGATCATGCAGCCAATAGTAAAACTTTACAGCTATATACATAACAATACTAAACAAAACACCGTCTTTATCATAGATAATTCCTGACGTTTTGCTATCAGCTGCGACCATCTGTAGTAGCTAAAATTAATATAACAACTGTATTTACTGCACGATCTTTAATACAAAATTTAAAAATTAGCTTTTCCTAACAATTTCCTTACTAATATTATCCTGTAGCGTGCAGCCATATATGATTAAATAAAAAATCTATAAGAACCAAACCTTCTTTGCAGTCAAACGGAAATATGAATCTCATCTAGAATCTTATTTCCTTCAACTTGCTATTGTGTCAATATAAAATAGTAATATCTCATTTTATTTAAGGGACAAAGACGTTCCAAAGTATATATAATTCACGGGAAAGTGACAAATATTGGGATACGAAATAGCCAATAAACTTTTCAGATATTTACACATCAAATAAAAATGTGCAGGATATTGGAGGTAAAGGGAAGTATTTATTTTACTATGATGTAAAGTTTGTGGCATTCTTTGAGAGTACGTTTCTAAAAAATGAATGTACCGTTTCGCTTGTGTTTTACGTCAAAGATGGTGTTTCTTAGCACAAATGTAAACGAAAATAGAATCAAAATACTGGCTGTACGGAAACCGGAGCTGTGTTCTTCATCAAAGTGCTGAACTATAAGAGAGTTCTAAAGTGTTTTGACCCTGTTTATTGTTTTCAACGTCCAATTTAAATTGGCAGTTCTCGTATCGAAAATGTAAGATATTGGATGTGTCTCTAAATTTGAAACAATAATTCACACTTAAGTCCAGTTACAAACGTTATAAATTTTTTAATACACTAAATGTGCACTAATATCGTACGCAGCAGTAATGGTCCTGATAATGTTTCGCTCTAGGGCAACCCTAGAAAATCCTCGGAACATTATAGGGGTAAACGACTTCCTTGTTCAGCCTTTAATGAATCCTTTCTTATGTAAAATTTATTTAACTCCTTCAAAACCGTTATTAATGTCAATAAATACAGTCTGATACGGACGTACTGGTTTGAAGTAGTTGTTGATATTTTACCTCAGATGAGAATTTCCTATTCGCTGGAGAGTTTGAAATACGTATTTATTAAATTTTTGCGCTGCCACGGTACTTGGCTGTGGTTTAGACTTCAATCAAGACGAGCTCGCATGGAACACGTCGGAATATCATTAGTAGAAACCACACAAAATCCTTTGGAAACTCTTTGACTAGAATATTAGATCTGGTTTTCGTTCGTTACTGAATATTTATTGAAATCGCTCAAGCAGGAACTGATTGCCGGGCGAACTTCTAAGATCCTTCATCCAGAAAAGGTTGTGTCCTAGAGATAATAAGAAATTATAATATATTAACTTGAAGCGTGAACATTTAAATATATACGTATATTACCACTTTATAACTGAGAACGTGTTTCACAATACATTTCCTAATGAAGAACGTGTACTTGTTGCTGAAAATTGCGTGCTCGGAAACACGCTCGGAGTGAGAAATTACATAGATCAATGCCTCTTACGTTTCATTAAATCCTTGAAACCGCATTAACACACGGTAGTGTTACGTAAAGTATAATTTATTGATATTAGATGTGTAGCAATTCATCAACGCCTTATTAAATCACGTGTACATTTTTGTCATTTTCCAAGTTAACTCCGTCTTTGTATTTATGTTTCAAGCTTTTATCGCTAGAACATACATTTTTTTACATTTTCAGCTATCAACACAGTAACTGATTTTCATTATTTATGTGTGATATTTTTATTAGGTTTTAAGCAACGTCCTTTCATACTTTCATTATTTAAGGTGAAATCAAACAGCCCATCAGGATATGTAAATAACTTCTAACAAAAAAATGAACCTAAATAAAACATTATTTTAATTGCTGTGTGATGTTCTGCTACTGGCTGCAAACTATGTTAATTTGAGTTACTACAGATGACTGTAATTACGCAGGTGAAAGCAAAAGTCACAACTTTGTATGATAAAACAGCGTTATTATTTCATTTTAATTGTCATAAACAGCTGTGGCGTTTTACTATTGTTGCACGATCATAATCATGTATTACAAACTAACTAAAACTAAGAAAACTAAGTATTTTAGTAGATATAACATAATTTGCGGTTGGCTGCAAACACTGTTTTGTTTATGTTAATTTTAGTTACAATTGTATTGTCCAATTGGTTGCATGACATCACAGAAATTTGTAGTGACTGAAATTACCATAAATAAAACAATATTTTATTTGCTCTTATATGTTTTGTTATTGGCTGTAACCTATGTTAATTATCTATGTCGCAAACAGTGTTTTATAGTCAATTTTAATTGTTACAAATAGCTGTGACGTTCTACTATTGGCTGCACGATCATAACCTTATGTTACTAACTAAAGTTAACAAAACGGAGTATTTTATTAGCTGCTACATGTTTTGCTGTTGGCTGCAAATACTGTTTTATTTATGTTAATGTTAATTGCCATAGATAACTGTAATCATACGGCTAAGAGTAATAAAGCAGTGGGTGTTTTATTTTTACAGATGACTGCAATTTTATTTGCTGTGACATGTTTTGCTGTTGGCTGCAAACACTGTTTTATTTATGTTAATGTTAATTGCCATAGATAACTGTAATCATACGGCTAAGAGTAATAAAGCAGTGGGTGTTTTATTTTTACAGATGACTGCAATTTTATTTGCTGTGACATGTTTTGGCATTGACTGCAAACTTAATTTATTTTATCCATGATAATTTTAGTTGCTACAGATGACTATAATTACGAAGCTTAGAGTAAAATGTTGCTACTACCTACGAAGAAAACAGTGTTTTGTTTGTCAATTTTGTTTGTCTTAATTAGCAGTAGCGTTTTACTATTGGCTGCATGAACACAACCATAAATTAACATAAACTGCTATTGCTGTTGTCAGCAAACACTGTTTTATTTATATTTATTTTAGTTGTTACAGATTATTGTAAATACGCAGTTAAAAGTAAAACGCCAATACAATAAAACAATATATTATTTATGTTTTCTTATTTGTCAGATGGCCATAATGTTGTTTTATAGGCTGCACGACTATGCCAACTAACATAAATAAAACAGTGTTTATTTGCTGTGACATGTTTTGTCATTGACTGCAAATTTTATTTTATTCACGATAATTTCAGTTTTTACAGATGACTGAAATTTTATTTGCTGTGATATGTTTTGCCATTGGCTGCAAACTTTATTTTATTCAACATTATTTTAGTTGTTATAGATGACTGTAATTTTATTTGCTGTAACATGTTTTGCCATTAACTGTAAATTTTATTTTATTCATGATAATTTTAGTTATTATAGACGACTGTAATTACAAAGCTCACAGTAAAATGTTGCTACTACCTACGATGAAAACAATGTTATGTTTGTTAAATTTGTTTGTCATAAATAATAGCTGTAACATTTTACTATTGGCTGCATGAACACAACCATAGAACAGCATTTATTTGATGACATGTTTTGCCATTGGCTGCAAACTTTATTTTAGTTGTTACAGATGACTGTAATTTTATTTGCTGTTACGTGTTTTACCATTGATTGCAGATTTTATTTTATTCATTTATTAATTTTAGTTGTTACAGATGACTGTAATTACGAAGCTTAGAGTAAAATATTTACTCTTTACGACGAAAACAATGTTGTTAATTTTATTCGTCTTAAATAACAGTAGCATTTTTCTATTGGCTGCATGAACACCACCATAGATTAACATATTTTGCTATTGCTGTTGTCAGCAAACAGTTTTATTTATATACATTTTAGTTGCTACAGATGACTGTAAACCCGCAGCTAAAAACAAAATATCACGACCATGTTGATAAAACAGCATTTCATTTGTAGATGGTCATGATGCTACGTTATAGGCTACAAGACTACATCACTTAACATAAATAGAACAGTGTTTTATTTGCTGTGACATGTTTTGTCATTGGCTGCAAACTCGATTTTATTCATGATAATTTTAGTTGCTACAGATGACTGTAATTACGAAGCTTAAATGTTGCTACTATCTACGATGGAAACAGTGCTTTATTCGTTAATTTTGTTTGCCATAAATAGCTGTAGCATTTTACTATTGGCTGCACGGTAGCATTTTACTATTGGCTGCACAACGTAACCATATCTCACAACTAAAATTAACATAAATTGCTGTTACTATTGTCGGCAAACACTGTTTCATTTACATTAACTTTAGTTGCTTTGTTCTATTTATTCTAATTTGAGTTGTTACAGATAACTACAGTCAGAAGCTTAAAGTAAAATGTTACAACTATCTGCGTTTCATGTGTTAATTTTAACTGCCATAAAATCGAACAGAAACAACGATTTCGTTATAGACTAATATGAATAAAAAATTTTAAAAACACCTCATAATACATGTATGTCGAGTTTAATCTCTGTACAACACCGGATTTAAACAAGATGTGGTATTTAGGGTGCAAACCCCAAACATACGCATTTCATTTCAAGTACGAGCTGGAAATTGAAACAAAAACTTGTGGGGTCAACAAACTGGCATACGAATTTATATGGGAGCAGAGAAACGGGTTATAATAAATAATGATTTATTGGACTTGGGTATTTCTCTTCACAGGCTGCTAACTCCAGTTTCAATGGGGTATTATTTTATATAAAAAAATGTTGATTTGCCCGGTATCACAACAATTAAATTAATTAGGTTGGAGGCGCATAAGGGTCGTTGACCAGATTTTTACGTACAGTAGTATAATACATGTGTGTGAGTAATTTTGCTGTACGTAATATTTTTGATTTATTTTGCCCAAGTGAGCAAATATGATGGGTGTATTTTTAATACTTAATAATTATCCAATTCAGCTGTATTCTAATGATGAATGTTAATAATCTTCGCATACGATTATTATTGCAGTTCTTAATAATTCTACCACATTATTATTTTTTATATTAATTATAAGGACGGATGCAAACCGATGGACTGCGCCATTTTAATGTTCAGAATTCACTAACACAACGCAACTATGTAAATATTTTTGCTCTAGTTGCATAGTAATATAAAACTTAACCTCAAAATTTTTTCGTTTTTGATGCTGAGTTTAAAAGAATTAGAAATAAAGGCAATACACGCTTTCTCGCAAAGTCGTTTTCATTCTTAAAATTAATGTTAAAATTTCGCAGTCTGAGCACGTTATTCAACTTTTTGATAACAAAGCAAAAAAAGAACTCTGTCAGCTGTACATTTCCATAAATTTATATCGCAGCTGTGTTGTGGATTCTTGCACCCCGAAATCACCTGTCAGACGCGTAAACCACCCTAATATTACTCTGTATCAAATTGAGGTCGGCGGGTCTCGCTGAATAGCCCATTTGATTTTAAATAAACTCGTATCAGTTAGTTTGACAAGAGTTTGAATCAAGTTGATGAACACGGCGGAATTCCTAACATACAGTCGGTTTCTCTAAATATATTAGCCGGCAAAGGTTGGGACGTGCAAAAAAGGGTTGAGAAGTCCTTATGGAAATATTTGCGTATCCATGTTAGTTCCAGCGGAAAGTTCACGCATACATAAACATTTAAGTTAAATATTAAGTTGGAAATTCAATATAAACATACACAGCAACATTAAATAGTTGTTTGTTTAACGGCTCTTATGATAACAAAACCAGAAATATTATGCAAAGTTTAAAATCATGAATAGGTAAGACACGTTAATTCTGTGATACCCCACTCTTCCCTCAAAGCCTCTCCCCCGTTTTGCGCAAGCCACACCCCAGTGTAAGCCCAGCCCCTTTCCCCACCATAAGGAGGCGGAAGGTATTCGGTTATGCCAATACTCGCTCAATGGTAGTAAGGGAGGGGATAAGGACCGCCTACGCCCTACTCAATATAATTCGTAGTCACGTAGCCACTCAAAGCCACGCTTTGCCTTGCGCAAACCACGCCCAATTCCCATCCAGTGTAAGCCCAGCTCCTTTCCCCACTACAAGTGGGCGGGAGATATATAAATAAAGACCTCTTAAAGGTAGTAAGGGAAGGGATAAGGACTGCCTACATATTAGGTGGGGACCCAACGTGATAGTGGGAGGTATTCGGATTAACGTGTGAAAGAGCTAAAGAGTCTGGCGCGTTTTGATTGGCTGATGCGAAAGTGGAGGCGACAAATTCAAACGTCTGGATACCAATTGAGGATCTTTCTATAATGTTCTACGTTTATAATGCATTAACTACTAGGTACTAAAGCACCGCTCTAAGGAGTCCATAAAAAATAATACAATGTACCCTTAAGAGCTCGCCAAGGATGCTCGTCTCATATTCAAGACTTGCTGGCTATTAATCATTTGAATAATTTAATACTGAATGAAGCAGAGATGTATCGGCCTAGAATAAATTCAATACGGAAAAAACTAATTTCAGAGTAAGCCTAAGAGAAGTTATCAAACGGTGGCTTAAGAGATTTATTTCGTTGGTGGAAATAAAATTTATGTAATGCGGGGAAATACAATAGCGAAGGAGATTCCTGGTGTAGTAGATTAATTTTGGAGTGGAAAAACTGATTGTCAGTTTTAGGCCAGTACAACGGGCTGTAAGTTAAATGGCTAAGATGTTCTGTTTAGCAGCATTTACATCAGTCTCAGTTGGTCTATTTTCTGATTTTAAAAAACGAGAATGTTAATTGTTCTTACATCTGGCTTCCTTACACAAATGCTTTTGCATTTTTCATAACAAATATGTTAGAAGGTTCAGCTTTGTCGACCAAGGACGAGGTTAATATATTTATAATTTATTATTATGAAAATGTGTGTATAAATTGGCGAATGCGCCGGGCACCACTAAGACCGTTTGCCTCTTACAACTAGACCCACGAACATTTTTATCTCTTTATCGAACGGTTGAAAATTATGATTTTATTTTTAATTACTGCCGCGTTATTATTTGCCTCCAGGAGTTGTCAGTATATTTAAGCCAGCGTCACTTTATTCGCGGTAAAATATGCGAAATATTTATTAAAAGCCGACAGGAAATATCGGCGAACAAAATATCGCAGAAAGTTTAGACGGGGGTCATTAATCAAAGTTTACTAATCATTGAATAATTCGAACTTTTCAAACTTCTGTGAACATAAAATGTTGGGTTTTGAACGTCCAAAGTTTGACACTTTTCAGCGGTAATTATTGGGGGAAGCGACACGATGCATTGTCTTACAAAATCTTCGGATTTTGCCACAATCTAATTACAGTCGGCGACAAGGCAGGTTTATTTAAAACAGGACTACATAGTCTAACTAAAAACATGGCATAGCAATAGTAATAATATATTTATTTTACACATCTGGATCAATTTGAGCAATTCAAATAAAAAAATGTTTTTTATTGCCAATTATGATAAAAACAATATACAAAAATTTTTAAGTAATAAAAATTATGCACAAACCTCTATCAGTCAATTTCAGATACAAACAGTTTGTACTAGATTTATTAAAAAATTCCATTTCCTGTTTCTATTGCCTTCTCTACTTGTCTGTGTTATCCAAGATAAGATACAGCATGTAAATCGACATTGTTTGAAGAATAACTAACGCTCAACAGTTTTCGTGGCATAAAAAGTGGTACCATTTCCTTGGAACAAGTAAAAACAATTACGTTGGAATTATTTCAGGAATTTCTTAATCGTACGTCCCCATTCCATCTGAAAATTTCACGTCTGCTTTAATCACCCCTAATTCTTCTATGTCCGAGTAACAATTACTCGCCGCTAATGAACTTTTTGTTGTAAGATAATTCGTATCAAAAAGGCTGTCAACTATAATTTATTAAACATTCTACAATAATTAATGAATTAAAATAATGTACTTTGCGGTTTGTCCCACTGCTAATTCTTCCAGTTTGGGCTTGCGTGATATAGTTTGCCCGTCTACGCGTAAGGGTTGTTCGGTCTGATTTGTAAGAGTGGACAAACTCTGAATATCCTCTAAAGGCTTTGAAATATCTTAAAGAATCGACGTGGCACACTCGATAGTACCTACTGTAGAAACTTAAAGGATACAATTAAATCAAATCATACAAAACTTTGATTTGTTGATTTAATTGTTTTCCATCGAACACTTGATAATTTTATTAGAAGCCCAAATTAATATTGATAAATACTTTAATTTATTTTTTCAACGAATGTTGTACGAAAATCAAGTTTTTATCGTTGGATTCAGAAAAAATAACACTACCAGATTATGTAAAACAAACATAGCCTTTCAAATTTTTCATCGGTTTGTTGATTTAATTGTCTTCTATGGCACACTCGATAATACAAAACTTCTGTAGAGACTTAAATTATATTTTCTGCATGAATTTGCTGATTTAAATATTTTCCTTGGCATCCTCGATAATAGGAAACTTATCTTAGAAATCTAAATGACATTTTTTTCATTGATTTGACAATTAGTGGCACACTCGATAATACACAACTTACCTTAGACACTATATGGCACCATTTCATCTATTTGTTGATTTATTTGTTTTTAATGGCACACTCCAGAATACAAAATTTACTGTAGAAACCTAAATGACATTATTCATTTGTGAATTAATTGTTTTTCATGGCACACTCGATAATACAAAACTTACCGTAGAAACTTAAATGATATTTTTTTCATTCATTTGTTAATTAATCGTTTTCCATGGCACACTCGATAATACAATACTTATAGAAACTCATAAGACACTTTTTCATCGATTTGTTGATTTATTTGTTTTTCATGGCACACTCCAGAATACAAAATTTACTGTAGAAACCTAAACGACATTTTTTTCATTGTTTTGTGAATTAATTGTTTTTTGTGGCACACTCGATAATATAGAACTTACCGTAGAAACTTATTTGACGCTTTTTCATGGATTTGTTGACTAAATTATTTTTCATGGCACACTCGATAATACAAGACTTACCGTAGAAACTTATGACATTTTTTTAATTCATTTGTTAATTAATCGTTTTACATGGTACATTAGATAATACAAAACTTACCGTAGAAACTGAAAATGACGCTTTTTCATCGATTTGTTGATTGAATTGTATTTTTATGGCACCCTCCATAATATAAAACTTATTGTAGAAACTTAAATGATATTTTTTTATTGATTTGTGATTTGTGAATTAATTGTTTTTCGTGGCACACTAGATAATACAAAACTTACCTTATTTGACGGTTTTTCATGGATTTGTTGATTGAATTGTTTTTGGCACACTCCATAATACAAAACTTACTGTTGATTTGTGAATTAATTGTTTTTCGTGGCACATTCGATAATATAAAACTTACCTTAAGCTGCGTCCTCATTGAGTCGACATTGTCAATCGACAGAGTCGATCGACAATGTCGACTCAATGAAGACGCGGCTTTAGAAACTTATTTGACGGTTTTTCATCGATTTGTTGATTTAACTGTTTTTCATGGTACACTCGATAATATCTACAAAACTTACAGTAGAAACTTAAACTACATTTTTTTCATTGATTTTTTAATTAATTGTTTCCCGTGGCACTTACCGTAGAAACCTAGAAAATGTTGCTTTATATCGATTTGTTGTTTTAAGTGTTTTTCATGGCACACTCCATAATACAAAACTAACCGTAAAAACTTAAATTATATTTTTTTCATTAATTTCTCAATTAATTATTTTCCGTGGCACACTTGATAATACAAAACTTACCGTAGAAACTTAAATGACATTTTTTTAAATCGATTTGTCGATTTAAATATTTTCGTTGGCACCTTCGATACTACAAAATTTATCGTAGAAACTTAAATGGCATTATTTTCAATAATTTGGTAATTAATTGTTTTTCGTGGTCTACTCGATAATGCAAAACTTACCTCAAAAGCTTAAATGACATTTTTCATCGATTTGTTGATTTAATTCTTTTTCATGGCATACTCGATAATACAAAACTTACCGTAGAAACTTAAATGACATTTTTTCATTCATTTGTTAAAATTAATAGTTTTCCATTGCACATTTGATAATTCAAAACTTACCGTAGAAATTTAAATGATGCTTTTTCATCGATTTTTTGATTGAATTGTTTTTTATGGCACACTCCATTATACAAAACTTACTGGAGGAACTTAAGAGACATTTTTTCCATTGATTTGTGAATTAATTATTTTTCGTGGCACACTCGATAATACAAAACTTACCGTGGAAACTTAAATTATAGTTTTTCATCATCGATGTGTCGATTTAAATAGTTTCCTGGGCACACTCGATACTACAAAATTTATCGTAGAAACTTAAAAGCCATTCTATTCATCGACTTGTCGATTTAATTATTTTTCATGGCACCCTCGATAATACAAAACTTACCGTAGAAACTTAAATGACGCTTTTTCATTAAATTGTGAATTAATTGTTTTTTGTGGCACATTTGATAATACAAAACTTACTGTAGAAAGCTAAGTGACGCTTTTTCTTCGATTTGTTAATTTAATTGTTTTTTGTGATACACTCGATAATACAAAACTTTCCGTAGAAACTTAAATTACATTTTCTTCATTGATTTGTCGATTTAAATATTTTCCTTAGCACACTCGATAATACAAAATTTATCGTAGAAACTTTAAGTGCATTATTTTCATTGATTTGTTAATTAATTATTTTCAGTGGCACACTCGATGATACAAAACTTACCGTAGAAACTTAAATGACGCTTTTTCATTGAATTGTGAATTAAATGTTTTTTGTGGCACACTCGATAATACAAAACTTACCGTAGAAACTAAAATAATATTTTTTTCATTCATTTGTTAATTAACCGAGTTCCATGGCACACTCGATAATACAAAACTTACCTTAGAAACTCGTATGCCACCTTTCCATCGATTTGTTGTTTTATTTGTTTTTCATGCACACTCCAGAACACAAAATTTACTGTAGAAATCTAAGTGACATTTTCTCCATTGATTTGTGAATTAATTGTTTTTCGTGGCACACTCGATAATATAAAACTTACCGTAGACACTTATTTGACGCTTTTTCATTGATTTGTTGATTGAATTGTTTTTTAAGGCTTTTTTTCCATTGATTTGTGAATTAATTGTTTTTCGTGGCACACTCGATAATATAAAACTTACCGTAGAAACTTATTTGACGTTTTCTCATCGATTCGTTGATTTAATTGTTTTTCATGGCACACTCGATAATACAAAACTTACCGTAGAAACTTAAATGATATTTTTTTCATTCATTTGTTAATTAATCGTTTTCCATGGCACACTCGATAATACAAAACTTACCTTAGAAACTCGTATGCCACCTTTCCATCGATTTGTTGATTTATTTGTTTTTCATGCACACTCCAGAACACAAAATTTACTGTAGAAACCTAAGTGACATTTTCTCCATTGATTTGTGAATTAATTGTTTTTCGTGGCACACTCGATAATATAAAACTTACCGTAGAAACTTATTTGACGCTTTCTCATCGATTCGTTGATTTAATTGTTTTTCATGGCACACTCGATAATATCTACAAAACTTATAGGTAGTAGAAACTTATATGACATTTTTTTCTTTGATTTGTCAATTAATTGTTTTTCATGACACAATCCATAATACAAAACTTACTGTTACTTAAATGATATTTTTTTCATTGATTTTTTTAATTAATTGTTTCCCGTGGCACTTACCGTAGAAACCTAGAAAATGTTGCTTTTTCATCGATTTGTTGTTTTAATTGTTTTTCATGGCACACTCGATAATATCTACAAAACTTATAGGTAGTAGAAACTTATATGACATTTTTTTCTTTGATTTGTCAATTAATTGTTTTTCATGACACAATCCATAATACAAAACTTACTGTTACTTAAATGATATTTTTTTCATTGATTTTTTTAATTAATTGTTTCCCGTGGCACTTACCGTAGAAACCTAGAAAATGTTGCTTTTTCATCGATTTGTTGTTTTAATTGTTTTTCATGGCACACTTCATAATACAAAACTAACCGTAAAAACTTAAATTATATTTTTTTCATTAGTTTGTCAATTTTGTTTTCCGTGGCACACTCGATAATACAAAACTTACCGTTGAAAGTTATTTGACGCTTTTTATCGATTTGTTGATTTAATTGTTTTTCATGGCAAACTTGATAATACAAAATTTACCGTAGAAACTTCAATGACTCTTTTTTCATTAATTTGTCAATTAATTGTTTTCGTGGCAAACTCGATAATACAAAACTTACTGTAGAAAGTTAAGTGACACTTTTTCATCGATTTGTTGATTTAATTGTTTTTCATCCACTCCATAGTACAGAACCTCTAGATAACCCATATCGAGGCATTTGCTTAACCGACCTTCTAATAACTTCCGATCCACGTCAAATTTTATGCACTGACTTACCCCTCCGGTGCTGCGATTGACCTAGCTGTGTCCCCTTGGGGCTTTTCATCTAAAGCAGATAATAGGGTTAAATTTGTCTATTTATTATTTCCCATGCGACAGGTTAAGAGGTGCGATAGTGAAAGTGGAGACCTTTATATGTGGCGAAGGGTTGTCGTTAATCGTCCTCTTATTGCAAAATCGATCATATGTGCTGGATATATGAAGGCGTAATCGATGCCAAGGCAATACTGATATGATCGCTATGATACGCTTTTACAGTGTCGGGTCGTGAGAGAAGGGAACGAGAACATTTTGAATCGATACGCGTTAATAAAATTTTCCAAAATAATTGCTGTATGGGTTGCTCTTGTTTTCCGTCGTTTTTTGATAGTAGATTTATGATTTTTGTTTATCATTTATAACAAGATAAAAAATTTGAGGAAACGCATCATTGATGGGCCCTGAAAATGGCTTTCAGAGATACGATAGAATTCTTGGATCAGTTTAAGTCAAGGCGTATTTTACTAAAAAAAAATTAGACAAACTGCCTATTGTATTTTGAGATTATTGTCATAAAATTTATATTATCTTGACGATGGCAAGTATAACAATCTAGTAGGCACAATGTCTTACTCTAGTGAAAGTAGGGCGTTGAACTTCCTCTTAGCTGGCCCGAGTTTGGTTTCTAAAGTTGGCAAAAAGAGGGTCAGCATTATTTCTTGCCAAACATTAATGGATCAGCTCCAGTCCCGGCCACCCGTCCGTATAAGTTTAGGGCTAGACTCTCAGTGAATAATTTACCAACTTGAATAGGGAATCAAACCTTAATGCTGTCTGCAGTGCACATTGTTTGCGAGGCGTTAAATAATGACTTCGGTGATATAAAAACGCAAGAGTTTGCAAACAAGTTGATAGAAATAGAAGTAATTTTAGCTTATGAGTACGTTCCTTAAACCATTCAAGGCATTTGATTTAGTGGACCTTGTCTTTAAATGGCAATAATGTTATTTTTGTGTGAGGAAAATTAAACTACAAACTTTTTAACGTAAATGATTCAACGGCTCACTAACTTTCTTTTTACATTCATTTTTGATAAATATGGCACTTGAAATTCGATTTATGCAAAATCCATTGAATCCAAAACAATAATTTATTTTTGTTCCAGGTAAACTTCCAATTCTAATTTCAAAAAAATATGAGGAGTGGAGAAAAACAACCCTTCTGTGTCCTTTAATTTTAAATCTGCTTGGGTATATACGTAAGTTATTATTATCATATTTCACATATTTCTATGTTTATTAATTTTACTATGAATTAATTTCCAAACAGACAGAGATCATTTATATGACTGAAGACAATTATTTTACTATACTATTTTACTTTTACGATTATTCAAAATCCATTTGGCAAAAAATCGAAAAAACATTTTTTTTCAACTTTTTTTCCCCCTGCCCCTTTGTAAAAATTTTTTTAGACCCTTCCGGAAAAAAATGTACTACAGTTAACGTACATCAATATAAAAACAATAAAACATTTCTTGTCTTTACAACTGGCGTATGAAGCGGAAAATAAATTGTCTTTAACAATGTGAGAGCAAAATAGGGAGAATATTCGAAAACAAAGACTAAGCGGAAAGTGAAATATTTCGGAGCAACAATAAAGAATGTGCCAGTTGTTAAGAACATCTTAGGGGACCGAATAATACATTTTCACATTGTTTTGAGTTTTCGTTATTTTCAGCTACATTTTTTAACAGACTTTCATTTATGGTGGCGGTTCACGTTGACGTCAACGAACATTACGTGGTTTTTTATTTAATTTAACGACATTCTTGCGGTTAAATACAACAATAAAGTAAGTGATGAATGGTGGGCGGAGAGAAAACTGAATATATTTTTTTTGCTACGTAAATTTTATCACTTGGATTTATGTGGTCAGCTTGTAAAACTAAATTTAGCTGTCAGGGGTTTGTTGCAAGGAAGCGTTTTTAATTTAAGCCGAAAAAGGGCTCAACGATAGTAGCCTGCCTTCTCTGTACAATCCTTTTGTTTCATTTGCAGAACAATTATGTACCGTTTATAAAGTTAAAACAGTACCACAAATGAAAACAATTTTTTATGTGTTATTTATTCCAGTTTACAGTTCATAAACTAACCCCTTTCTTATGCAATTTTTTTTCTATGTATAATTTATTTTAAGGAAAAGCAAACAATCATGTAGCACTAGCAGTAGTAAATAATCGCAGCCAGGAACCACTTAATATAATTATGAACATAAATTTACGTGTTACACGCATAACCAAATAGAGAATTTTGGGGAGCGATAAAACTGTGGCACATGGTTCATATCCAATAAATTTGAAACTTGGACTGGCATAACACCTCCATATATCTCAATTTTAGTATTTTCCTCGGAACATACTTAGTTTAACGACTGTGGATGATTCCATGGAAATTAGATTTTTGCCAATATTCCAAAGGAGGCAGTATTTCATTGAAATAGTGACTGTCAAGGAAATGTTTCTGTTAGATGCGAGACAAGCGTTTTCTACGGGAGAAGCTCAGTCGGGATATATGTCCACTTTTTTTTACTTTCATGTGAGAGGGAAATTTACAATTCCATTTCGATAAAGTACTTCAGTGGGAATGGAGATTAATTTGTCTGGTCCTTAAGAAAGGTAATCTCTATATTATTATTTTGTCCGATGCGTGACGACAGTGAAGTGTTATGTAATCCTTTTACTGTCTTTTAGAAAATTCAACCGTAAATACATAAGGAACTTTCTTAAATAGTCAGATTTAAAAATTACGTAAAATATCCAAAACAAAAATGTGCCAATAATAACTAACAATTTGTTACACATACCTACTTACTATAGAATACTTTGGCAGTTTTTGTAAATCTTTGTAAATTTTTAATAGTCAAACTTCTTCCTAGATTCCTTCTACTCCTATCGGCTATCGGATTAGTAGATTCCCTACGGGGATGGCTATCGGATGAATGGGTTCTAGACGATCCTTAAGCGATATGGGAAAAAAAATTATGGCATTTTTTGTGACATCACGTTTCGGTGACAGCTGTCAATGTGACATTCTCTCGAAAAAAATTTTTTGACAGCTGTCAGTGACTTTTCCGTAAAAATAATTTTTGACAGCTGTCAAAAAACTGTCAAAGTGACGTTTAATGCCAAAGTGACGTTTTATCGAAAAATTTTTTTGTGACAGCTGTCAAAGTGACGTTTTATCGAAAAAGAAATATTTGTGACAGCTGTCAAAGTGACGTTTTCTCGAAGAAATTTTTTTGACAGCTGTCAAAGTGACTTTTCCGTAAAAAATTTTTTGGCAGCTGTCAAACAACTGTTAAAGTGACGTTTAAATGCCAAAGTGACGTTTTATCGAAAAAAATTTTTTGTGACAGCTGTCAAAGTGACGTTTTCTCGAAAAAATTTTTTGGCAGCTGTCAAAAAACTGTCAAAGTAACGTTTAAATGCCAAAGTGACGTTTTATTGAAAACATTTTTTTGTGACAGTTGTCAAAATGACGTTTTATCGAAAAATTTTTTTTGTGAAAAGTGACGTTTTATCGAAAAAGAAATTTTTGACAGCTGCCAAAGTGACGTTTTCTCGAAAAATTTTGTTGTGACAGCTGTCAAAATGACGTTTTATCGAAAAATTTTTTTTGTGAAAAGTGACGTTTTATCGAAAAAGAAATTTTTGACAGCTGCCAAAGTGACGTTTTCTCGAAAAATTTTGTTGTGACAGCTGTCAAAATGACGTTTTATCGAAAAACCATTTGTGACAGCTGTCGAAGTGAAATTTTCTCGAAACAAATTTTTGGCAGCTGTCAAAGTGACTTTTCCGTAAAAAAATTTTTGTCAGCTGTCTAGAAACTGTCAAAGTGACGTTTAAATGCCAAAGTGACGTTTTATCGAAAAAAATAATTGTGATAGCTGTCAAAATGACGTTTTATCGAGAAAAAAATTGTGCCAGCTGTCAAAGTGACGTTTTCTCTAAAAAAAAATTTGACAGCTGTCAAAGTGACGTTTCCGTAAAAAAAATTTGGCAGCTGTCAAAAAACTGTCAAAGTGACGTTTGAATGTCAAAGTGAAAGAGGGGCGCCATCTTCCGAACCGAGAACGGTTTCGGGGCGCCGAGGACGTGCGGATCCCGAAACTGCGATCGTTTCCATCCTGGTACCGATGTTAAGGAAACGTCAATTTCGGACCATAACCTCAAAGTTTTATCGCGACGCACTGTAGATTTCGAGATAACCTAAAAGAGGCATTTTGACGTTTCGTTGACGATGAAATTTCAAATAGTTTTGTCAAGACATGAATTGGGATTGGATGTGTGCGCGCATCCGGCGGCCATTGGTCTCGTATCTCTTTTTAATTTCTCAAATTTTACCAAACCCTTCAACACGGTGCTATACTAAATGGCTAATAACTTTCTTAATACTCAAAGGATCGCAATTATTATTGACTCTTTATCAACTACTTGGAAGTGAGGAATTTTTTTTCTTGAAATATTATCATCTACACGTATATTTTGAAAATAGCTAGTCACAATTATTATGGATTTTAAAAATATGTTAACACTAGTTACGAAATCAGCTGTCCTAAAATTGCCAAATCGTTCAAAAATCATTTTAAGATCTGAGGATCTAACCGACCCTAATGAGACTATTTCTTCAAATCCATTTATATGGGTAGATATTATTTAGGTACTCTCTTATTGCAATATAATAATAATAAACAATTGTATCGATACTGTTGAATAACATGCAAAGATCCTTAGGCATAATAATAATAATTACGAAATATTGACAACGTATGTAAATTGAAAACTACCTCGTCTGTTGTATTAGATATATCAACTTTCTAGCTCCAGGTTATTTTACAGGACTATGAGCGGATCGAGACACGTGTCTGTGCTGATCACAATCAAAATTAGGTGTGTTTTGTTACATTTAAATAAGTACAACACGAAACCATGCATTATGATTATACAGCCGAATTCGAGTATTCCGCCTAGGGACTGCCTTATTCCCAGATCATGTTATTTATGAATTTGATGATTACTATCTATTACTATGAGCAGCAGAAATGCCACATAGAATAAAGGTCTCATTATAATTCCGTTTCCAATAGAATATACTTTGTGTTGGTAAAACATGGCAGTTTTAGCTTGGATTATGCGGGTGAAGCACGTGCTATTTAGTGAGAATGTTAATGAGATGCAAGTCACGTTTCAGCCAGTCAGTGGCGTATTCATCATTTTATGAAGAACCCTAAATTGTGTGTAATAGCCGCTTGTACGTCAAATGCACAATCATCTCGTTTGTGTGATGAAAAAGTTGAAGTACAGTGTACAGTAACTAGATGTCTCTCATGTGCATAGATAATTCTTATGAATGAAGTTCTTTAAAATATAAATAAACAGGGTATAGAATAGAGGATATTGACATCAAATGCAGAACAATACAATTGATATAATTGAATTGAGTTGCAGGTGTGGAGCGGTACAGCGTGAGAGCCGGGCGATGACTGTCTAAGTCTCGATGCAGTGATGGAGTGATCTGTTCTGCATTTGTTGCCTGCGTATATGTGAATTCCGGTCGGACCGTAGACTGAGCGGTGGCTGAAAGGCCCCTTGCTTGTGCTTTACTCCCGTAATATGATCGTATGTAATTAACTTCACATGTCCGGTGTGACACGTTGGGAACTGAGTCGGAATAACAATTTTATTTTATATAATAACGATGTTTCACGGAATACAAAATATTTTATGCTGATATGTGAATACATTTCATACTGTAGAAATTCTTGTAGAAATGTTCCTAGAGGTGTTAGTTAGTAGTAAGTTAGTCTCGTTAGATACAGTGTTTTCGTGGCTGAATGAAAAACCCAAAGCAAAAAAAAATATGTAATACGACACTGTATATTACAGAATATCAATTTCTAAGTTATAACCTTGCCAGCTTGCCGCGTTGATCGCAAATTTCATGAAAACACGAGTTGCACTATTGGTAATATTGCATTAACTATATTCCTACTATATCAAAGTATTTCTGGGTAGAAATATAATTTTTAAGGACCTACTTATTTCCAGCATAAAAAACTGCACATATTTTTTTGGAAGGTAACTCGAAAGATACTTCCGGGGTTGTAAACAAGTCGATATGTTTGTCGAGCAAATCCACTTGATGACAGGAAGTCGTATTCCGGATTTATTGATTGTTGTTCAACACCCAGATATACCATAAATATACTTTTATATTACATGGCTCGCGTCCATCAACCCAAGAAGTCGATAACCTATGACACAAATATTGTGGTTTACATTTTATGATATACTGAATTAGAGATGTATAACAAATGGTATATATTCTATAAAATTGGTTTCCATAAGAGATATCCGGGGTGATTATGTTATGTTAAAGAAAGGGCCTTTTATCAAAAATATTTGCGAACAATTTGTATAATGGTTTCTATTATTTTTGTTAATAATTATTTTTCAATGTTTTTTTTGTCATATTTAAAAACTTTAGAATAATTTTTTTGTAACTACAGAAATAACAGAAACGTGGGGAGGGAAAGTTAAGTGGATCACCCTGTACATCTTCTTAGTGACATCGTTTTTTGGTTTGATAATCATAATGAATTAATTTTGCGGTGAGTTAAAAAATTTTTATTTCAATAATTTAATTTTAGACGTTTTTTGAATTTTGTAATTTTTAATCGATTTTTAAAAAAAGTCCAATAGATTTTATAATTGTTTTATAAAGTCGAGTGGATTGTAAATGGACGTGACAGATCGATTTTGGTCTATTTATTACAAGTGAATCAAATTATAATTTTGGGGCTGGGCGTTAAGTATTTGAAGAATTTTATTCAAAAGTTTTAAATACTTGTTGGTAAACTTCAGGAATTTAATCAGAGAAATCTAAAAAATTAGTTGCGGATTGCTTTATTATAGGTCAAGAGTTAATTTTCGCTCAAACTTCCTTAATTATTTCAAACTTAGGAATGCGAACATTTTTAATCGAATTTTCCGATTATTAAATTAAGAAAAATATTTTAATTAAATTTACAAGCGCCGCCCTTCATCATTCTAATTTGATAATTAATACACAATAGATGAATAAACAAAAAACATTTCTTAGAATCGGAAAAACAAATTTATTTGCAGTTAGTTTGCGACATAATAATAATAATAAAAACGCCAAATCCCCACCATTGAATAAAGATCGTTCAACTATAACAAATTTATTACGTGTAACATTTCTGAATCCTTGAATGAACATAGTCAAACTGAGTTATACAGGGTGATTTACGAGGAAAGGGACAAAATGTTAAGGTAGATAGAGTTCAGGTGAATTAGAAATGACTATTCACCGAAGTGAACTCTATCTACCATAACATTTTGTCTCTTTCCTCGTGAATCACCCTGTATAAACAGATTTCTCCAAAGCATTAGAAATTAGAAAAAAATGGCCGCTCTAATTCTTTACTTCTTTTGTCTAATGACTTGTCCATTAGATTTGTTGTTACTTCTGTGGTCCCCCAGGGATCCATTTTGGGACCCTGGTTTTTTACCATATTCATGAATGACCTAGTAGATGAAACTAATTTTCCTTGTCTTTTGTATGCCGATAACATAAATATTTACACGCGCATAAAAATGATGTCGATGACAATTTTAAGATCTATAAACTTATATTTTTCAAATCAGAAAAAACAGTTGAATCTAAATTTAAGAAAAATTGTGTTATATTTCCAGTTTTTTAAATGGTCTGCACAGAACATTCGAAACTCCTCACTAAATACTTTACACGTCAGTTTCCCGATAAAAAAAATTAAAAATAAAAAAAGTTAAAATTGCAAAGTTGTGAAGGCTTCCAATTGATGAAACGCAATGGTCGGTAAGATTTGTTCACCTTCCTACAATCCGGAATCTAGAATGTTATCCTCATATCGCCAGGAACAGTTCCAGTGCCATTAATTTTGATGATCCATTTTACTGAAATTAAACTTCTATAGGATTTCTTAAACTTTTACGTCAATTTCTTATGTCGATATGCCTGGTTCTACGCTGTCTTGGATGCGGACAACACCCCAAGGATTAGGAAGCAAATCTGACTTAACAATTCTGGTCGCCTCCTAAATTATATATTTGGTTTAAACGTTGAATGAACTCGTTGAACCAATGTCGCGATTATCGCATCTCCAATTCAACATGTATGCCCCACATTCCGGAAATCAGAAAAATAATATAACAAGACGTACTACACATCGTTAAATCAGAGTAGCCATTTAGATCCTTACGAAGGACGTTCGGAATGGCTGCGGAAGGATATACGAAGATTGATGCGCAACAATTTGTAACGTAGTCTTGCATAAACCTTGCGACTCCAATGAATAATGGGCCCCATTTATTAGCGCTTTGCTTTCTAAGTATTGAAATTAGACTGAATGGACGTATCTGGATATCGAATACAAATTATTATGAATTATGGATTGAATCCATTCTAGAAACTAATTGTATTTAAAATACATTAATAAATATCGAACTACTTCTGGATAGCACTGAGAAATAAACGAATTCAATTATAAAAAATTAGCTTTCCGAAGGGAAACTATATGAAAATCTCAGGAAGGTGGCACTAATTTTTGGACCATCTTGTCATGGTCTTCATCTGAAGCGAAGTTTCCTTCACTGTACTTTGCTTCAGAAAAAGACCACAAGATGGTCGAACTATAAAAAGATATCTTGTATAGGAAAAATATAAATATTTAAAGTGGACTTTATTTTTAGACATCGGGTTCTGATAAATGCGAGATGAGTTGCATAAGTAGCGGAAGTAATAGAAATCCGTTTATTACGTGGGCTGTTTTGATTACGGTTTGTTTACCTTTCCAGCAGACTTATCTGATTTGCTGCTTCGCAGACCCAAAGGACGATTTTAATTCGTTTGTTATTTACCTTCAGAATTACATGAAGTACAATTATGGATCGATTAACTAAGTGAAAGTGAATCCGTTAATATAAGCAAGATAAACTCGACTAGAGTTTGTTCAACTCATAAACAAGAATGAGGTCGTAGACCTACAAGCTAACTTGGCGAGTATGTGCACCCAATCAGGATGCATGTGAAGATTAATAAATTCATTCATTTTTTACTTCTTCTGGTCTTGAAGGAAGGAATATTTATGGACCTCAAATTCCTATGTTGAAGGATACATTTTTCGTTACCAGAATGGACGGTATTGGAAAAGCAGCATCGCCCAATTTTCAAATCCCAGTGAAATTTTCTTGGATCAAGAAAATGAAAATGCCGGAAATGGTATTTGTCACAATGTCAAATTGTCAGTTACGCCCACGCTCCTCACTTCGTACTTGTGGAACTGTCCGTGGCTCCAAGCAGAGTTTTCACGAGTTAACTCGACACAACCAACCACCGGGTTATTATATAAAATCTAGAGTATTTAGCCAAAGATATATTACAAAACCTATTAAGAATAAACCAAGTCCCCTATTCAAAAAACAATTCCATGACACTCACATCTTATCGATATTTATTATTTAACAAATTCCGACCGTGACTAACATCACTATAATTAGACAGCGCCACGACTATCCAAGGCGATACCTCAAAACATCAGCTATGCCACAGATAACCAACGATTAAATTCGACAGAAATTCTGTACTATCAACTGACAGTCCGAAGAGCACAAATATAAACAAACGAATGTTCCAAATATTCAATTAATATATTATGCGAGTTATTTGGGAAATTATCGACTTAATTTCGTGATGTATCGTCTGAAGGTCATGTCTTTTTGTTTCAGCATTGTTTACAAGCCAGCTGTTTTATGCACAATACCTTAGCAGTAACAATAAAAAGGTGCCTAGAATTTATTAACCATTGTAATACTGAGATGGAGAATGCCTTGTGTCGAATGGAAAGCCAATGGGCAATATAATACATATAGTGCGAACAAGAGTTGTGTCCGAGGCTTTTACAAGCACCCCGGGTTATTTCTGGTATTATAATGAAAATACTTCAGACTATGCACTAATTTATACCGCTCTACACATTTTTTATTTTAAACACAGCACGATAATACGCACATTTTCCCCTCATGTTTGTGTTGTTTTCCACTCTAATTAGTCTACACGCAAAGTATACGTTTTGCGCTTGAAATGCGTACCTGCTCCCGACACCACGACTTTGTTAGTGTATTCTGGCAAAAACCGCGTACTCTTCACGTTATTCCCCCGATATACTTAAAGTGCCAGCGGCACATCATGCCACCGACACCTGTGTCTGCCGTCCCCGGGAACAAAATTTAAACACCCAGAAGATGAATCCATCATTCTGTTTAATGCTGCGTTATTACGGAAAAATAAAATGCGTGAGAGAAATATAGGGCGTAAGGTTTAATGCCTGTAACTTAATTTGCTTAATGACTAGTAATGATCGATGCACATGCAATTTTCTTGTGCATCGTTTCGTTGAAATGGAAATAATTTATTTTTGTTTTGACTGGCACCCAAACTTGTTTTAGTATTCAGCTAAAAATTATGATTCTGACTTTTAAGAGTAATTCCATTAGACTGATCCGAGACAAATCGAAGAAGTAGGCTCTGCTGGCAGTGAATAATGATGTATTGGGAGAAACAATGGAGAACTATTTTTTTTATTTTAAAAAAGTTAACGGATAGGACACTGAATTTTGTCCACGAATTTAAAATTTTTCGCCGAAAAAATAGTTGCTAGGGAAAAATAAAAAAAAATTATATTTCTAATTAGGCCCAGAATTATTGTTAATTAAAAAAAAATCTCAAAATTAAATGAATTGTTTAACATACTTGTCATACTTGTTCATCGATACAATATTGACGTCGGCTCACACCTGAACTATACATATACTCTCCTTATTGAATTTCTTTTAACGGTAGCCAAATTATTTCTTATACGTTTTTGCAATATCTGTACATTTTTTGATGGTTCGAATGCATAAACCTGCGTTCTTGAATACCTTTAAAGATAAAAATTCAATAGACTGAGATCAGGAAACTTGGCTGGCCATTGCAATAATTCTATTACTAAAAAAAAAGTATTGTACTATGAACCTAATATGTATAGGACAAGCATCACGCTGAAAACAAATCTGGTTGATATCTTCCACACCATATCCCAATTTGCGCATAGAACTACTGGCACACGTAATCCATCCTTTATTACATCATGAGGACACGTAGATAAATTATTCTTTAAGATATTTTTTACATGCTGACTAAAAAAACGTACATCTCGTTGCTAGATTCCGTATGCTGTGCAAGTGTATTAAATATCTACAACCTACCCTCTCATAAACAGCTGGGGACTGAGTAACCTATCTGGCTGGATGTGCACTAAAACTTTCAATAGAGCGGATTTCGGTATTTTCCTGACGTCCACAGTGAATAGATAAAAACTTCCATCATGATCCCTCAAGTAATATATGATGACAGCACGAGGTGGCGGAAAAAATATATAAAGACGCGACAAAGAGTCCACTTTACTGTTTTGGATCTCACAGCTAACCGACAGCATAGCAGAATAAATTGTTTCATTATATCTTCTTACAATTATCAGCGGGAAAATAACCTTCACACATATTTTGAAATAGCGCGAGATGTAATCATTTTATATGGCCGACAACAGAACAATCAATTTTTATGTGCACAAAATATGCTGTCGCTTTATGTGTATTGTTATGTATCGTTTGACCTAAAAAGAAGTGGCGGCCTTGTAGGAATACCCCGCGTTCTATTTCTGATACCTATATTTAGTTTCTGGCACGGGGTGTTTCGAAAATAATAATTAGTCATGCGTTCTACCGTAGATTAGGACCCTCAAAATATGGAAGCTGGGGTTGAAAAATATTTGTCATAGGTCTCCCCCACCTGATTATATTATAGAAACAAAAATATTAAAAAAAAAAGTTAAAATAAGTCGTTTTAGAAATACTAATGTTTTCTGCAGATTATGACCAGGTCATGACCAGATCATGACCAGATCATAAACAGGTCATAACCAGATCATGAACAGGTCATTTAAGGTGGCGGCGCCCTCTCTGATTGGACAGGTGGGGACATGTCTCGCTCTCATTGGCTGACTGGGTGGAGCTTAAAGTAGGGGGAAAGGGGGAGGAGCTAAAAATAAAGGGGTGGGCTGAAACGCCGTCATGACTATTTCTAGACCCTAAGTATTGTTATGATAGGTGACTTTTGGGGAAACACAATTATTTTTTATTTTTGATTTATTGAATTCTATTTTTGGTTTATTATTACAAGGTAAGTTTTTTAAAATTTAAGATTTTCTTTATTATATTTAATATTTTATGTTTGCACGTTTAGATATTTAAGTTTTATATTCCCATATATTATTATGCATGCACTAGTAATTAAGTTGTTTAGTTTTTGAGTTTTAAATTTAATTTTCTCAAGTATTTGTATATAGTTTTCTGAATTGTCGACTTTATAACATACGATCAGTCCGTCACTGGGCTGGATTTTCCAACAGTTTAAACAATAAGCGACAGTGCGTATGATTTTAAGATAATTGAACGTGAAACTTACTATAGGTTTGCTAATAATTACTCTTTTACCTTTCAGGGCCTAAGGAGGTTCCCTTCTGATATCGAAGAAATGTCTTACCTGTTAATCAGCTGCTGTACACCTTAATTGATTACAAATTTTATAAAAATTTATATAAATGAAGTCCATCTTTGTTTAACTGTAGTTGACCATCGTTCAGCCTCTGTTTAAAACATGTATTTGGCAGCTGTTAAGTCATTGTATATTTTGAAGAAACATTGCACAATGTATATGTTTCATTTACGCCTTTAATTTTATTTTTGGTTTGTTTTAGAGTAGCTGACCCTTTGTTTACCTAAGGCTCGTTGACCTTGCCACAACAGGTGTCCCACAGCTGATTTAACAAATGGTTTTAAGATATTATATCCTTTTTTGAACTTGTATTTATTTCATGAGTATACTATACGTAACATTCTCGTTCTAGTTTTATTAGGAGGAACTTTCATTTTATCCTGGTTTGAATTGAATTTATTTTTTTATTTAATTTTATTAATTTATTAGTGGGGTTTTGGCTTAAAATACATGACAATATGTTCGTGTATTCAGAAATAATAAATTTAATCCATACCTTATGTACGAGTACACACTGTATGCTCCTCACAGAGCCGCCTAGAATTAAACAACTACTTTTAAATTTTTGATTATGTAGCCATAAAATTTATGTACTTAAGACGCTGCAGTGTTCTTATCAGCAGTTTACAGAGTACAATAAACGGTCGTCATCCAAACATTTAAATCTTAATGGAGTCTTCAACTATTATAGGAGCCAGAGTAACGACGTAGATTTCTAAACTTCTAAGTTGTTCATGTCCTTGGATTATATCAATTTTATCTTCACGTATATTAAACTGAGGCCAATCGTGTAACAGATTGAGTGTTTAAAATATAGGAGTGTACTCGCAAGGATATTTATATAATGGGACCAATCCAGTGCAAGAGTCGTTTTGACTAATTTGACTTTATTACTGTAACAATACGGACCAAGCATGGAAAGTAGAGTAATTTCTAAAAAAACTTTTATTACCAATATAATGTGTATTTTATTGCCACAGGTAATATTTTTAACTGCACGTTTCGTGGCAAACTTTTTCAAAATAACCTAACCTTCCCAAATTAAGAGATCGACCTGCAATAAAATGTTAAAGGAATCCAGGACCCTCTCACTGTATATTATATGTATCAATAAAGTTATATGAAACTTTTTGTGGAACTTTTTCCTATCTCTGCAAATTTTATTACTTGAAAGACGTGTCGCTAAAACTTTCGTCTGATAACGTTTTATTATGCATAGGGGATTCATAAGATATAATTTAGGTACGTTATGAGGTAGCGGGATGACATAAAATGAGGTGGGGTTTAATATTTATTTAACGTTCGAGGGGTTGCTGCAGTCGTAAATTCAGTGCTATGTTGGTTACTAATGGATTTGCACAAAACACACTTTTAATTTTTTTCCCACAATTTCGTAACTCCCCGTATAGTCCCCAATATGAAATTTACGTTTTACAAAAATTTTAATACGATTATATGCAGTTAAACGAGTAGTAGATGTGACATTCGCAGGCTTCATACCAGTTGTGCTATGCACCTTATTATTGTACATTTTTGTTATGTTGGATAGAATGTCGAACCATTTGTATTTTCCTCTAACTGAGACCTCCTTATATAACCAGTTTTTTAGGGTTCTTATTACTCGTTCTACTATTGCTGCTTTTTTGTGCTATACGTGGAGTAATGATTGAAATTATGTTCCTTCATTAATGCGGCAAAGATTTTATTGGAAAATTCGGTACCATTGTCACTCTACAAGTTGAGAGGGGTGTAACCAGAAGATGCTTTTCATAGCCCAGCTACTTTAATATTACCACCTTGTTAGTTGTGACAATAAAAAATCAGCTTGCTTTGTTTTAAAATTTTTCCTCGTTGTTTAAGGCCTACGCCGAATACAAATACATTTAATTTGATTATTCCCTGCATTTTCAATTCATTTATCAGTGTTGAAATGAAAGCTTTCAAGTGGAAAATACTGTCTCTAATCCAAGGCAAAAATTGAATTTTCACACGAATTTTAGAACAAAAATGTGATTAATCAAATAATAGCTAATTTGGAGGGAATGAAAGAATATTCTCGCAGTTCGTTGATTAATTAATTATAGGCTCGATATTTTAATATTTATTTAATAAAATTTTATTGCACTGGGAAAAAGCTGCTATCTAACGCAAATATTTAGGAGTAAAATGCCTTTATTTAAAAAAATAAACTTAAATATAAGATTACAGCCACCTATGACATAGGCATTTGCTTTAATTTCTTTAAACATTCTTTTTACTTCATTTCAGTAAAAAAGTGTAAAAATATTACAAATAAATCGAGTTTCTAAATAATTTGATCCTACTTTTAGAAAATTGGTAAAAAATTTGCCTATGAGCTGGAGGCCATCATCCACTTTGATTCTTGTGCTACCGTATAATATTCAAATATCATTCAAGAGTCCTGTTGCTTCCAGGACTCTAAGTATTTTGCCAAACAAAAGAGAAATACCACCTGCATCGTGGGAATCCTCCAAACCAGCAATCTGTCGGCTTGTGCCAGATTTAAAAAAAAATAAAACTAATCCATCGTTACGAAATACACCCTAAACTTGGAAATGAAATTACGCTCCCATTTTATTATTTTTTTATCTGTTGACTGTTAAATTTACAAAATTACATTACTCTGGGAATTTTATTGCGTGAAACGCTGTTATCCGTTCCACTTTATTCCATACGCGGCGCGACGTAAATAAACACCTCGGATAGTAATTATTGAAATTGCAGAGCTCGATAAAAACGTACTAACATCTGAAATTTCAGTGGATGCAATTTAGAAAAGTAGTTTGTTGAATCAATTACCGGTATTATGTTAACAATTACTTTAAAACGCATTCGGTTCTGTTTTGATGGTGAGCTAAGCTGTGTAAACAGGAAACTTGTGCGTCCAACGTAAATAGATGATGCTATACAAATTGTAATATAGTACAAGGGTAATATCATAAACTAAGCTGTCTAATTTATTGTTGATAATTAGCACTAAATGATGCGGGGATAAAAGCGAGTTGTTTATACAATTTACGTTATCAGTGAATTAATTAAATCTGTTCGCTGCATCACTAAGCTTCACTATATTTATGAATTTAAAATGTTTCTTCCAATTGCATATGCATCTACATACACCTTTTTCCGGCTTTTATATTGGCCATGGCTGCGCCACTTACTACGCCAAAATGCGAAAATATTTAATGGCAAATGTGGACACATCTATGAATGAATTAGAAAGAAATATTACCTCACAAGACTCTTTCAGTCGACACGGGCCGGACTGCCCACATCTCACTATGCAGAGCAAAATGAGATGTGATTCACGCTATTTGTAACATGATTTGGATCGCGCTTTAGGTGCCATTTGTCTCTTGGCGCATCTAGTATGAGCATTAGCTGTTGGTAATTATCTTAATTTTGATTGTTTTTTTGTATTCTGTAACTTCAATAGTTAAAAAACTTGCTTGGAAATCTAAATTAACGAATCCGTATCTGCTAATGTACTTGACATTCGGTTTTGTGTTTGACAGTAGACAATTTATTGCTTTTCATATTTCACATAGAATTTTATTTATTTTATCATTATTTACTCTTATTTTATCCATGTTTATCCCTATTTTCCTCATATTTATCCTTATTTGAAAAGGATATTGTTTTATCCTTATTTACTCTCATTGTGTATTTATCCTTATATTTCTCACATTTTCCTTTATTTGAACATAATTTTATTTTATCTTCAGCTTTTGTCTATATATCCTTATTTGACCAGAAATTTAATTTATTTTATCTTTATTTACCTTCATTTTATTTTAAACATTTATCCTTATATTTCCCATATTTAACCTTATTTTCCTTTTTCGCCTTAAATACGATTTTATATTATCGTTATCTCTTATTTATATTTATCCTTATTTCTCCACATTTCTCCTTATTGTCCTTACATTTATCCTTTTTCATATAGAATTTTATTTATTTCATCTTTATTTGCTTTGATTTTATCCACATATCCTTATTTTCCTCATATTTATCCTTATTTGAACAGAATTTTATTTTATCTTTATTTACTCTCATTTTATCTATATTTGTCTTTATATTTCTCACATTTACCCTTACTTAAATGGGATTTTATTTTATCATCAACCTTTCTTTATATTTATCCTTATTTTCTCTAGGTACATACAATATCCTGATTTGACCGGAAATTAAATTTACTTGATCTTTATTTACCTTCACTTTATAAACATTTATCCTTATATTCTCCGTATTTCCCTTAGTTTATTTTTCGCCTTAAATATGATTTTACTTTATCGTTATTTTATCAACATTTACCTTTATTTTCCTTACATTTATCCTTATTTAAATATAATTTTATTTATTTCATCTTTATTTGCTCTTATTTTATCTATATTTATCCTAATTTTTCTCATATTAATCTGATATAAATAAAGTTTTATTTATTTATTCTTTATTTATTCTGATTTTATCTATATATCCTTATTTTTCTCATATTTATCCTTATTTGTACAGAATTTTAATTTATCTTTATTAACTCTCATTTTATCTATATTTGTCTTTATATTTCTCACATTTACTCTTATTTAAATAGGATTTTATTTTATCTTCACCCTGTATCTATATTTATCCTTATTTTTTTTACATACATCCTTATTTGACCAGAAATTAAATTTATTTTATCTTTGTATACATGTATTCTTATATTCTCCATATTTGCCCTTATTTTCATTTTTCGCCTCAAATAAGATTTTATTTTATCATTATTTTTTATCCATATTTATCTTTAATTTTTTACATTTACTCTTATTTTCCCGACATGTAGGTATAATTACTTAAATAGAAATTTATTTATTTCATCTTTAATTTACTCTTATTTTATCCACATTTATTGTTATTCTCATATTTAGCCTCATTTAAATAGTTTTATTTATTTTATCTTTATTTACTCTGGTTTTACCTATTTATTCTTATTTTCCTCATATTTATCCTTGTTTGAACAAAGTTTTATTATCCTTATTTTCTTTACATATATATATATTCTTATTTGACCAGAAATCAAATTAATTTTATCTTTATTTACCTTCATTTTATAAACATGTATCCTTATATTTTCCATATTTACCCTTATTTTCCTTTTTTACCTTAAATAGGATTTTATTTTATCGTTATTTTTTATTTATATTTATCCTCATTTTTCCACATTTACCCTTATTTCCCTACATGTATCATTATTTAAATAGAATTTTATTTATTTCATCTTTATTTACTCTTATTTTATTCATATTTATCCTTACTCTTTAAATATTTATCCTTATTTGAATAGGGTTTTATTTATTGTATCTTTATTTACTCTGATCTTTTTCTTGTTGTTGTTGTTAAATTACGTAATGACAATTAATGTTATATAAATTTTATATCTGCTTATGCAGAGAACCTTTAAAACAAGACGAACGTCAGAAAATCAAAAATAGTTTATTCATTTAAGTATATGGCCTAGAAGCTTAGGAATCTAACCATCAAATATATTTAAATAGAATTTTATTTATTTTATCTTTATTTACCCCTATTTTATCCATATTTATCCCTATTCTCCACACATTTATACTTATTTAAATAAAATTTTATTTCTTTGTCTTTAATTACCCTTATTCCATATGTATCCTCATTCTCCCCATATTTATATAATTTTTATTTCATCTTTATTTACCCCTATCTTATCCATAGACCATATTCACCCTTATTCTTTCCATATTTACCTTGAATTGAATTTAATTTAATTTCTTTCATCTTTAATCACCCTTATTTCATTAATCTATCTTTATACTTTCCAGATTTACTCATTTACTCTTAAATAGAATTTTATTTATTTGATCTTTAATTACCATTATATTATCCATATTTATCTTTACCTCCAATATTTATCCTTATTTGAATAGAATTGTATTTATTTCAACTTTAATTACCCTTATTCCATATTTATTTTTATTCTTCTCATATTTACCCCTATTTGAATAGAATTTAATTTATTTTACCTTTATCTACCATTGTTTTATCCATATTTATACTTATTCTTCCTATATTTACCCTTAATTGAATAGAATTTTATTTATTTCATCTTTAATTACCCTTATTTTACCCATATTTATCCTTATCTCCCATTATTTATCATTATTTGAATAGAAACTTATTTATTATATTCCATATTTATCCTTATTCGCCCTATATTTACGCTAATTTGAATAGGATTTTATTTTATCTATATCTTTTAACTATATTTATCCTTATTTTTTCCCACATTATTTCTATTCTTCTTACATTTATCCGTATTTGAGTTGAATTCCATTTATTTTTGCTTTTATTTTATTCATATTTATCCTCAGTTTTAACCATATTTATCCTTATTTTCCCTACATTTACCCTTGTTTGAAAGTTATTTTATTTATTTTATCTTTTATCTATATTTTCTCTACATTTGCTCTTATTTTCTTTATATTTATCCTTATTTTAGCCGCATTTACTCTTATTTTCCCTCCATTTATTCCTATATAAAATAGACTTCGATTTATTTTGTCTTAATTTAATTTCATCGTGATTTTTATTTCATCTTTATTTACCCCTATCTTATCCATAGACCATATTCACCCTTATTCTTTCCATATTTACCTTGAATTGAATTTAATTTAATTTCTTTCATCTTTAATCACCCTTATTTCATATCTATCTTTATACTTTCCAGATTTACTCTTTACTCTTAAATAGAATTTTATTTATTTGATCTTTAATTACCATTATATTATCCATATTTATCTTTACCTCCAATATTTATCCTTATTTGAATAGAATTGTATTTATTTCATCTTTATTTCATATTTATTTTTATTCTCCCTATATTTACCCCTATATGAAAAGAATCTAATTTATTTTCTCTTTATTTACCATTATTTTATCCATATTTATACTTATTCTTCCCATATTTACCCTTAATTGAATAGAATTTTATTTATTTCATCTTTAATTACCCTTATTTCTTATTTATTTTTATTCTACCCATATTTACCCCTATTTGAATAGAATTTAATTTATTTTATCCTTATTTACCATTATTTTATCCATATTTATATTTATTCTTCTCATATCTACCCTTAATTGAATAGAATTATATTTATTTCATCTTTAATTACCATTATTTTATCCATATTTATCTTTATCTCCCAATATTTATCATTATTTGAATAGAATTGTATTTATTTCAACTTTAATTACCCTTATTCCATATTTATTTTTATTCGTCCCATATTTACGCCTATTTGAATGGAATTTAATTTAATTTATCTTTATCTACCATTATTTTATCCATATTTATACTTATTCTTCCCATATTTACCCTTAATTGAATAGAATTTTATTTATTTCATCTTTAATTACCCTTATTTTATCCATAGTTATCCTTATCTCCCAATATTTATCATTATTTGAATAGAACCTTATTTATTATATCTTTAATTATCCTTATTTCATATTTATCCTTATTCGCCCTATATTTACTCTAATTTGAAT
This sequence comes from Rhagium mordax, assembly GCA_963680705.1. NCBI lineage: Eukaryota > Metazoa > Arthropoda > Insecta > Coleoptera > Cerambycidae > Rhagium > Rhagium mordax. The sequence continues at coordinate 129,647,903 of OY796656.1, read as the reverse complement.
AGGATTTTATTTTATCTATATCTTTTAACTATATTTATCTTTATTTTTCCCACATTAATTCTATTCTCCCTACATTTATCCGTATTTGAGATGAATTCTATTTATTTTTGCTTTTATTTTATTCACAATTATCCTCAGTTTTAACCATATTTATCCTTATTTTTCCTACATTTACCCTTATTTGAAAATTATTTTATCTTTTATCTATATTTACTCTTATTTTCTTTATATTTATCCTTATTTTAGCCGCATTTATTCTTACTTTCCCTCCATTTATTCCTATATAAAATAGACTTCGATTTATTTTATCCTAATTTAATTTCATCGTGATTTGCTTCAGACTTAGATGGAAGGGAGAACTGCCGGGGTTCTAGATCTGTTTTAACTCCATGATAAGCTGTAGGGCCTTGTTTCTTTTTTTAATAGAAAATTCGTCAAGAAGTTTTCTCAGTGACTTAAGAGGTGATTAAGAAATCATTTTAGTAGGACTTCAGTAGTATCAAACTGCACATAATCAAGGCCTCAGAATGCATCAAGTATACTTAAGTGAAGGATAACGTCTGGATATTATATAAATCCTAAAAAGGCCTGAAATATATTTATATTGAAAATTATCCAAGCCTAAGTGACCACGATTTAAGTATGACAATTATTTGTAGAAGCGGAAAATCTCGAGTATTCAGCTTTCTGCAGTGCTTGGCATAGTATTCAGACAACTTGGACCCAAGCGTGCCATCGTCCATTTAATATACTCAAGTGGTAAACGGGCCATTATATTTTGTATAATGATGGTACGGTCTCGAGTGTCACAATCAGAGACAGCAGGCCGCAGGCTTTATGCAAAACATATGAGCGCTCTATGATATATTTGACACCCTTAATTTGGTATACAGGGTGGTCCATTAGTGCGAAAAAGTCCAATATCTCATTTATTGGAAGAAGCAGAAAAAAAATCTTAACGTCCATCTTCTTAAATTATTATAGAAGTATAGTTAAATACTTGCAGGATGAACCAAACACAAAAAATTTCTTCAATGCGTCTTTATTATATTGCAAGTCACGATGTAAAAAAGGATGTAGCAATGAGCGTTAGAGCTGCGCGAATTGCCATCAGAAAAGCAGGTGGAAGGAAGAAAATCAATGTCCCTTGTATTCTACCTCTGCCAAAGACCGGAGGCATCTTACCTCTGATTCCAATCTTTGCAGGTCTATCTGCTATTGGGTCGTTTTCAGGAGGTTTGGCCGCCATTAGACTTTTTGATGCAAAGTTTGAAAAAATTATAATATTTTAAAATTTCTTCAATGCGTCTTTATTGTATTGCTTTCTGAAAATATGAATTTAAATATGACTATAAATATGGCTGAGAATCCTTAAATTGCGTCTTATTTTTATCGACCTTGTCCCCAAGTATAAATACTTTGGGTGATATGTTGGTGGCACGTCTTTGAACTTGTTCTATAAAATTTATATCCTTTCGAAAGCGAAATGACCGGGCAGGACCTGCCACTTGATATAAGCTGTTTCATCCCACGAAATGGCCAGAGAGAAAAATTCAAGAACAAGGACGGTTTTTATGTACGTGGATGAGAATTATAAATTTGCCAATTTTATCTTTTGGAGCGCATGAGTAATTTTTCACTGATAAGACGGTGAGGATCGGAAAATCAAATTCTAAGGAAGGCCTGAGTGGTATTTGTTTAAGGTCAGTTTTTATTGCTAGTCAATTTTTATTTTAATAAAATACTTCCTACAGTTAAAATAATATTAATTTTTAGTTTCCATAAATCTCTTACATACACGTCCACGTCCTTCGTACGTTTTTCCCTTCACTCGCTACGACGTTAACATCATGACAATGCCTTAATCAATACTTGACCCTACTAGTAAAACATCACCTGCACTTCTGGTATTTAAAGAGAATTAGTTAATTACCGGCGCTCATTTACAAGGAATTCCGGGCTCATTATCTTGATCAACATTACAATGTACTATTTAACGCTAACAGCTTATAACGCCAGACAATTTTCTTGAACACAGCTGCGAACTTGTCTTAATTCCTGTTTGCGAAGTCAAGTTTTCATACATAAAGGCGTTGTTTACAAAATAATTTGAACTCTTACACAGGATTAAGATTGCCATGAGAAAATTGCATTTTAAGCCCTTTTCACAAACCCTAAACTGCAGACAAAGTTACGGTCCGTCATGGCTGAGAAGCATTTGATAAGATGCCACTAATACGAAGTGTCACATATAAGTCACGGGTCGACGAACCGGCTCTAAAAGTTGTTTATTTTCTTTTATCTGAAAACCCATCGATTAAACTTGGAAGCCGAGATTGGTCTGTATCCAACAGACGCGCAAAGGTATCAGGATAAATGATGATGATAAATGGCTATTAGAATAGAATATTTCATTCCGGAGCTCACTTAATGCTTTATCTTTCTCGGCTTTGGGACTCTTACGGTCTTTCAGCGTGCAGATTTCCGATTAGCTTATTGTTTTCTCTATCGCGGGCAAGTTACCACTCTTCGTAAAAATCGTAAAAGAAACTACTGCGTTTGCCTGATAAAAGCGTAAATAGAGGTCATTCTGGCGTTATTGAGCAACTCAAAATGTCCACTCGTCTGTCCTTCATGTTGCTTGCAGGCACGATAAGCGGTCGCTAGAGGAAGAATCCCATTGTTTTTCGATAAGTAAATAAAACGGTTATATTTTCACAAAGAAAACGGTCCCGAAGGGCAAGGCCTTTGTTATGCAAACACGAAGGTAGTTTCCACAAATATAAAAAAATGCACGTTTCTTCAACCAAGTTACATCATCAGGGGTGTACTTCTTTACAAAAGCTTTGTAAAATATTTTAGTAAAATCTAGATACTAGTTTTTGCAAAAAACTGATTTTTGGCATTTTCGTTTTTCCTTTATAACTCCTTTATTTATGAAAATATTTGAATGCGGATTTTTCTTTCTTAGAGGACTTTTTGAAGCAAAGTTTGAAAAAATTATAATATTTTTGCTAACTCTTTTATATTTAGAGATAACACCAACTTTCATTTTTCAAATACAAGTCATAGCTGGCTATGTTTATTTTAAGTTTATTACTTAAAGAGAGTGCCTGTATTCAACTAAACAGTACCGACTGCGTCTCTACTAGTTCAGTGTTACTAGACGAAGTCTGGCTACTGATTCTCCAAAAAGAAGTATGTCACGGAAATATCAAAATAAATTAGAATTCTTTATCTAGTGATCTATGCATTAATTACTAATCAGTGTCAAGTGTCAAAGTGATCTCTTTTGACAAATCATTTTTTGTAATCACAGTTGAAAAAGGACCTAGACTTTGGTTCGAAACGTTCTGTTAAGATAAGTTATTGTTTTATAATTGTTTTTTACATATCATATAAATATATATATCTATAAATTATATAATATACATTTTGTTATATTTTCTAGTGTAAAATACTAGAAAACCATTGATACGAATTTTAGATAACAATATTGTATTTATATTCATTTAGAACTATATACAGTGGTTTTCTGGGGCAAACTGTTGAGGTTTGCCTTTGATACTACACTTTTATCTTGACATATTTTGGCAATTTTCTTATTTCTATTTATTTTTTAGAATTTGGCGTGATTACCAGAATTAAGTTCAATGAATATTAACTATCCGCCACAAACAAACTACAAACAATATAAATAAGGAAGTTATAATGGAAAAATAAAAATGACAAACATCAGTTTTTTGCCTATGAAACAATAACGAGTTAATTTTACTAAAATATTTTTGCCTTGCCTTGATAAGCTCTATACATTTGGTGTCATTTCACCTACCGTTTCCAAGATACCAATGGTGAGCACGATAAGTGAGACACCTTGTATACCAAGTGGGCCAGAAAATTTTGAATTTTTTACGTTTTTGTTTCAAAAGAAAAAAAACGGATTTTTGTCATATTCGTTTTTCTTTTATAACTCCTTTATTTATGAAAATATTTTAATGCAATTTTTACTTTCTTAGAGGACTTTTTGATGCAGATTTTGAAAAAATTATAATGAAATGAAAAAATCGCATTAAAATATTTTCATAAATAAAGAAGTTATGATGAAAAAATGCCCATAACTTTTTTATTTATTAACCAATTTAAATTTTCTAGGTGTCGTTGCTTACAGAAAAGAATTGACTAGCAACGAAAAATAAAAAATGACCGATTTCTTAAAATGCAAGATGGCGGCCGTGTTTCAAAATAACTCTTTCTTTGGGCCAACTCTTTTGAAGAAAAAATGTCGAAATGACACATCCAATACAGAAAACAATAAAATGGACCTTTCTCAAAAAGAATACGTATAGCTCCGCTCCAGATGGACCGATTTTTCTGATCGAGGCCTTAAAATTTAGAGAAAGGTCCATTTTATTGCCTTTTTGTATTAGATGTGTCATTTCGGCGTTTTTTCTACAAAAAAAATTGAATCAAAGAAAAGGCTATTTTCAAACGCGGCCGCCATCTTGTATTTAAAAAAATCGGCCATTTTGAAATTTTTCGTTGATACTCTATTATTTTCTGTAAAAATCGGTTAATAAACAAAAGAAGATAATTGCTTATGATTACACTAATGTTTTCGATTTTTTCGCTTTTTCTACGTTCTACAATTCTCTTTATTCCCATAGGCATAGTCTTACGTTTAAATAAATATATTTAAATTTATATTCACGATATAATTGCCACAAAATTGTTTTTTCATTTTTATCTATGTAAAAGTTTAGTTAGTTAATATAATTTTAATATTTTAAAGGTTAAGTAGAGTAGCCATTGGCTAGACTTCGCCTTAGGTAGGGAAATTTTATTTTGTAATTTTCTTACAATAAAAGCCAGTTTATTATTATTATTATTATTATTATAAAAACTGTATATGATTCTAAATATATGGAAAAAAAATTGAATGGAAAATTCCCTCAAAATCATTTTTCTCATAAACCCCGATAACTTTTTAATTTGTAGAAAAAAATTTTAGAAAAAAAAGTTTCAAGTAAAAGTTGTAGGACGTGTTAAGGGCTTAAAAATCCCATTTGTAGAAAAACAATTGAACATCGTATTTACGATCTACTGATACAAGTTATGTTTTTTTAAATGGAACGCCCTGTATTTTTTTATATTTTTGGATTCTATACGTTTTTTTGATTTCAACCATATAAATATGTCATATGTTTGCTCCGGTGGTTTATTTTAAATAATAAATTACTAATTAATTATCTTTTCTTTCAATTCTATAATATGAAGACAGTAGAAGGCTAGTTTTGCTTTCCCAAAAAATTTATATTTTAATAACTACCGGAGCAAACATATGATATATTTATATGGTTGAAATCAGAAAAACGTATAGAATCCAAAAATATAAAAAAATACAGGGTGTTCCATTTAAAAAACATAACTTATATCGGTAGATCGTAAATACGATGTTCTATTGTTTTTCTAAAAATGGGATTTTTAAGCTCTTAACATGTCCTACAACTTTTACTTGAAACTTTTTTTTCTAAAATTACAAATTAAAAAGTTATCATTTTCGGTGGAAAACCCTGTACAGGGTAAGTCACGTAAAAGGTCCACCCCATTTATTTGGGTAATTTTGAATATATTTTTGGTTTTCGGGACTCTATTCTACATGATTTTTAACGTAGATTACGATTCTGACCAAACATTTTTTATTCAACCAAACATATACAAGGTGTTTAAAAATACGTGTTTATCTTAAATGGCACGCCCTATATATTTCTACACATTTCGATGCGGCTATTTTATTTTATTTTTTTATAATCCCCTCGAATAGCTGCATAGAAATGTGTAGAAATATATAGGGTGTGTCATTTAAAAAAAACACGTATTTTTAAAATCCCTGTATATGTTTGGTTGAATTAAAAATCTTTTATCAGAATCGTAATCTACGTTAAAATTCATATAGGATAGAGTCCCGAAAACCAAAAATATATTCAAAATTACCCAAATAAATGGGGTGGACCTTTTACGTGACTTACCCTGTACGTAAGACCAAATGAAATTTTATTTCACACTTTTTAGAGCTTTTTTATATTTTTGAGAGGCTTACCAATAAAAAAAATTCGTACTATTTAAAACATTTTTGTCTAATCGTTTTAGTAACTAGTTTTTTTTTTTTTTTAATAACACCACAGAAATTAGACAACCTCCAAATTCAAAGCCAAGTCATGTATTACTTTTTTTTTGACAAAAGAAAAATAAAATATTGTTAAAAAATCAATAATATAATAAATCAATAAATAACTATTTTTTAATTATTACAATTACACTTACATTATATTATATTTACGTTTATATTTGTATTTTTTATTCTATTGATAAATCAAATCCTCTGATATTATGTAGGTACTTTACGTATTGAAAATATGGCGAATGCGCTGGTGATATTATCAACGTATCCGCTACGCTACTTCTTAAAATGCTTGGCAACGCAAATTTCGTTACTTTTTATAAAAATATGTAGGTACCTAAAGGATTTCCTCACCGTGCACGAAACATGAATGCCATTCACGCATATCAGGAATCTGTCGTGGGCGAAGGTTACTTTATCTTCGGTCGTGATTGCAATTGTATGCAATATAAGATAATAGATAATTGTGTATGTAAAACTTGGATTTATAAAGAAAAATAAAGAGAAGAAAACGTTTCTGAAAAAACCTGAAAAATTGTTTGCAATTTATGGAGTGTTAGATATAATTTTCCGGTTTTCTTTTTAACACTCTTGCTTAAGAAGATTTCTATTTACTAATTTTTTTCCTCAATTTCATCAGATTTATCGATTAACGAAACAATCTGTATAACAACAAGTAGGTATTACACATTTTGTGGCCATCACTTGTCCACAACTTATAAAAATCATACAACACCAGAAAATCCGAAAAAATTAGTCACCAATAATATTTAGACAACTCAAAGTGAGCGTGCAATATCTGCTCCTACCTGACGAGGGACCATAGTGAGAAATCAGTTTATGGATAGTATACTTATTGGTATCCTTCCCCACTTGAAAGGTCTTTATAATTAAAAATATATCCTTTACTGAAAGTTTGCTGAAATTAATTACTTTATTTCGCGAACTGCGTTTGAAAGCTGAGATATTATTCCATTTCCAATCCATAGAACTGCGAGTTTTCAACATTTTTGCTTGTACGTTTGTGAGATATCTGCGTCGAAAGCGCCAGATGCGAGAATTCGATCCCATTAGCAGAAGTATTTTTGTTAGCCTGAACAGAGATAACGAGGGTCCATGTATTGATCTACACACAGTCGATTCTAAAATTATTTTTCTTTCTTTTTCCAATACGCTCTTGAGTCACAAAGACGAATCAATCAAATTAAGACGACAGCCCGAGGTAAGTACCTACTACGAGAAAGAAAAATTAGGTAATTACGATATCTCCGTGGAAGCCATTAATAATTCATTTGACAACCAAATGGTACAAAATATTAATGAGAATTAGAGATAAAATGTGGAGCAGGCACGATCTGAGACAAATTACGCACAGTTTCATCTCAGCGGAAGGCCTGGACGGCCATCGGTAACAGGGCCAGACCGCAGCAGCTCTTTTATTAAACTGATTGCGGTTCGAGTGTGGCAGACCTCGACACGCCGCGCGAACGAACGGACCTGGAAAGAAGAAAGGCATAGAAGAGCAGTCGTCGTATATCTTTAGTACGTTTTTTTGTCACGTAAACCAAGGAAAATCTTGTTTATCTCTTGTGGTTTATCTTATTGATTTATGTATTTAAGAAATATAAGTATGCTTTATCGAGTTTGTACAGGGTGGAAGCTCTAACTGGGGTGTTTGATTATCTGACGGTATTTTAAAGATTTTTTGAATATTTTTCTTGTAGTGTGGTAAAAAATCTGAATATCGTCACGACTGGGTTAAATAAGTCATGACCGGTAGACGAATAAAGCGAGGAATAAAGATATAAATTATATAATTTCTAAAAACGAACTCGTATATCAAAATAGTAACCTTTCAAACGGCGCTATATTTTACGTTTTATTCCTTCGAAAACACTTTTGCATATATGTGTCTCAAAGTTTGAACGTTTCATAAATCAAAGAAAGGAATGTTTGAAAGATAATAATGACTACTTAGTTGAAAACTTGGGCCGTTTGGGAAAGTGGAAAAACGCAATTATGTCAGGAAAATGCTATTCTCGGTATTGTTTGGAACGAAAATTGTTATTGTAAATTAGTTTCAAAGTATTTTCCATTACAAAATACATGTTCAACGATAATACAATAATTATAATGCATTGTAAGAGTATCGGGAGAGTTTGATATCCTGCATTTGGTCCAATGCGATGTTTGTCATTTATTCTGTGGAAATAAGGTAGAAAGTTATCGTCGTTGAAGTGCTGCTACGCCAATTTCGCTTGATACAACAATCAGGGTCTGATGGTACAGAGTACAGACGGTATTTGTTAGCCGACTGCAAAAGATGGGTCGATGTTCATAGAAATATAAAATAAATATAAAAAAATACGCCAATTGATTTTAAAAATGACTTTAATAATGATAAAATATAAAATTTACAAATATATACAGTGAGGTACTAAAGTACGAAGGCGTGAAGGGCCACAACAAAAAAAAAATAATTTTTAAATATAAAATTCTGACTTTTAACTCAGAATTCTGACTGTTATATCGGAATTCTGACTTTTATCTCAGAATTTTGACTTTTGTCTCAGAATTCTGACTTTTATCTCAGAATTCTGACTTTTATCTCAGAATTCTGACTTTTCTCAGAATTCTGACTTTTATCTCAGAATTCTGACTTTTATCTCAGAATTCTGACTTTTATCTCAGAATTCTGACTTAAATCTCAGAATTCTGACTTTTATCTCAGAATCCTGACTTTTATCTCAGAATTCTGACTTTTATCTCAGAATTCTGACTTGATTCTCAGACTTCTGGCTTTTATCTCAGAATTCTGACTTTTATCTCAGAATTCTGACTTAAATCTCAGAATTCTGACTTAAATCTCAGAATTCTGAAATGGAACACAAAATAACTGCGGTATATTGTACGCCGTAGCTATGACACTGATTCCATACTCTTGAGATGTATCTGTAACTCTGCTTTTACCATACAACGTTGTATGTATTTTCTAATCTAAGTATTTAGCTGAAGATGAGTCAGATAACACTTGAAGTATTGCAACCGTGATGTTCTAAATTTTTATTAAACGGCTTGGCTCCAAACTATACAAATTTCTTCATATTTATTTGTCTAAAATAAGCCTTCTCGTACTAAAACTAAAAATATTGTCTACTAAAGAATTAGAAACTTTTTAAATACCTACTTCATTCTATAGACAGGTTCAACATGAATAAAACAATTGTAAAAAATTAGTAAAATATTGAAAAAAAAATGATTCTGCCAGTAATCGGAAATAAGATACTGCAAATATTGCTAGTTTGTAGTTTTTATTAGATACATAAATCCAAAATGTACCGAAATGAGACTCCTCTAATTTTCTGCCTCATTTTATTGTTTACAACGTAAGTTTTTATTTTTTTAAATACAGGGTGATTCAATGGTAAGTGTACATAGTTTACCTTTACTTTACCTATATAGGTTACTTGGGCGATTCCACATCACCTATAGTTAGTGGATCAATAATCCTTAATTACCAAGATACAGGGTGTTTTATTGATTTTGCCTATTTTTGTCTTGGGCCATAATTTTACAACCACTACTACTACGGAGATAAAAGTCAAAAAATTCTGAGATAAAAGTCAGAATTCTGAGATAAAAGTCAGAATTCTGAGATTTATGTCAGAATTCTGAGATAAAAGTCAGAATTCTGAGATTTAAGTCAGAATTCTGAGATAAAAGTCAGAATTCTGAGATAAAAGTCAGAATTCTGATAAAAGGCAGAATTCTGAGATAAAAGTCAGAATTCCGATATAACAGTCAGAATTCTGAGATAAAAGTCAGAATTCTGAGGTACAAGTCAGAATTCTGAGATTTAAATCAGAATTCTGAGATAAAAGTCAGAATTCTGAGGTAAAAGTCAGAATTCTGAGATAAAAGTCAGAATTTTACAATTAAAAAAAAATTTTTTGTTGTGGCCCTTCTACGCCTTCGTACTAAAGTCTGGAACGTCCCAAATAACTTTTATTTTTAAATGGCAACCTCAATTTTTTATTCGAAATTCACAAGAAACACATTTTTTTACGTATTTTTGACCAAAAATTTTATAAAGTTACATAAAAAAATTTTTGAGATAAATGCAACACAAATAAAAAAACTTAAAAATGTTTTCTAAATTTAATCCGAGCAGTCTCTGGAATTTCAAATAAAACAATTGAAACAGCAATTATCATTGCTTCATCTAATGTCAAAATTTTATTTGTGCATTAATTGTTTTATTTCAAATGCCAGAGCCTGCTCAGTTTAAATTTTGAAAATATTTTTAGCTGTTTTAAATTTAGGTTGCATTTAGGTTGCATATTTCTTACGTAACCCTATAAAATTTTTGGTCAAAAATACGTAAAAAATGTGTTTTTGCGAATTTCGAATAAAAAAAATGGCGTTTCTATTTCAAAAAAAAAAATTACCTCAGTGATACGCCAAATCAGTAACTCGAGAACATTGAAAAATAAAATCAAAAAGTGACGTGTCTGAAAGTTGATGATGGCTCTAAATTCATTTCCGCCTAACAAATATTTAATTATTTACTAAGTTCGATTTTCCCGTCTAAAAATTTTCACATAGAGAAAGTAACACAAAACAAAATATTTAAAAACAACAAAACAAAACAAACTTGAAGATAAAAACTTGACCATAAAACTTGGTAGCAAAATTTGATGTTCATAAACCCTAAAAGAAAATTATTTCCCTATTACTAACAATAAAAGAAACAAGTGACTTGCAGCTAAAATATTAGCAAATTGATTACCTCGTTCTGGAGGGTGTTCTTCAAAAAGTAAATATGGCCGGTGTCTTGGGTTCGTAATCATATCCTTCTTGCGAAGTATGTCAATTCCAGTCACTCTTCCAACAAAATAACCACAAACTCACTCAAATATAATAATCTGCAAATTTACAAGAAATCCTAAGTAATTGCAAATCTTGTAGACTGCTACGAAAACACTACCGACACTAAAAGTTATTCCACAACAATGGCTGATTATTCCTCCTTTCCTGTATAAAATCTAACTACCCAACAGAAGCAGTACTTTTGTGTGAATTTTTATTTTTTCTCTCCCTTATGTAAAATATGGAATGTATGGAAAACTTGCTGTTTTCTGTACAATCTGTTGAATGGATAAGTAGGCAAATATATTGATGTTTTTTTTTTTAGTTAGAACGGTTTCATTCACCTCAACAGCACTCGAAACGTTTTAATTAACATTCAAAAGAAGCAACGTTCTGAACATATTCCAACATAATTTTAATGCAAGGGTCTCGACCGATTAACATTTAAAAACCTTTGGTTTGTTTGAACAAAATATATTTTTAATTAATTTTTTTATCCGAAATTAACGTACCCTTTTGAACGTGAAATAAGAGATTTCACAGTATATGAAATGTAAAATAAACTGTATGGTATTTACCGTCATTTAGGGTATCAGCTGTGGTTTTTTTCTGGCGAAAAAAACGGACGAGTAGGATCAGTAAAAAATAATTTATATTGCGAATCCACACGCCGCCGCTCTTATAGCAAAAAGGGTTTAGTCATTAGCAGACATTAATGACGCGCCCTATCTATTCGGCTGGCCTGACAGCAACGCAGCGCAGTAAATAAAATGGTAACCACAAACGAGAAAAAATTGCAACAAAGTACATAATATAGGTACTAATCCAACATATACTAAAGGAAAATAAAAAAAATATCTATAATGTTTTGTGTTACATTCAATAGTACTGTCGAATCATTTTATTGAATTGTTACTCTTTCGATTGACGCAAAAATATATACAGGGTGACCCCCAACTTATTTAATACCTTTTAAAAAATATGAAAAAGAAAGTTGAAAAACTGACCTACCTTATCTATTGAATCTATTGAACTTTTTTTATCTAAGTTCATTTTTACAAATTCCAAAATTATAAAAAAACACCATAAAAGCACCGACAAAGTTGTCTTGGGCTCCAAGTTGTGCTGTTATATTTCGTATGTGCTTGTGTAAACAAATGGTATAAAAAATATGCGTTCAAAGACTTCCGAGCAAAGTCAATTGATAGAGGAGCGGTAAAAGCTAGTGAACCAATGTAAAAAACAATATCAACCTGACCTATCTTATTTTCTTTTCGATTGAGATAGGTCAGTTGTTAAGTTCTCAAAATGTTGATGTATTTTGTATTTCTCGCATTTTTTTAAATGGATTTACCATTATCCTTTAAAAGAAAATAAATACGTTGGGGTCCACCAAGTGTAGTGCCAGATGCTGACCTTTCAAAGGACAAGAATATTCACGCTTTGTGCTCTTAAACATTTTAGTGCTCACTTGATTTGTTGCCATCGCGCTAAAACGTTTCTGTTGCTTAATCAGATGATGTTTGTCACAAACTTGCGAAATTGTTCACCGAGGACGAATAAATAAGATCTCGGAAAGTGGCCCGTTTAATATTTCCAGCTATTCAAACTTTGTTAATCATTTAGACTTTGTGTTAAATCTACTGTTAAATTAAATATAGCGAAACCTTGGCATTTCTGCCATTTTCAGAACAAAACTGTACAGCGTTATCATTTTGTTTGGTACACATTTGAATCAGAATTTGCGAGTTAATTGTAGAAATTAGAGAAAAATTGTTTTGTACAAACAAATGGGCATTTTATTGTATTTGGCAGTTATGAAAAAACAATTGAATGTCGATTTACATAATCTACGTTTTTTTAAACACCCTATATATTTTTATCCAGTTAGATTTGATTTTTATTATTATTATATAATAGCATACTTGACAGTTTTATTCCGGAACAGACTGCTCAATCTTTCGAGTGCGATATAGATAATCCACTCGAGTTGTACAGTATACTTTTTCTACGACCAGTTGAAGAAAAAACTACAACATTTTAAAAAATGTATTAAACATTATAATTAATTTCCTTAAAAGTGGATGTTGATGATAATATGGAGATTAAGAAACGAAATTTGCAGAGACCCGAGAAGAAGGACGGATGTAGTTCTCCTGAAAGTCCGGCCAAAAAAATCATCCGGTTAAAGGAGCTACGGCCTCCGGAAGAGTACCGTTTTTTCAGCAAAATCGACCTTTTTTAAAAATTTGTGTCTCGGCTAAACCATCTATCTCAGATGTTCAATTGTTTTTCTTAGTACATATTTGAAATATTCAGAAGAAGAACAAAAAGTTTTATTAACAAAATTTTTTTGTAAAATTCAAAACAAACGAGTTAATGAGTGGTTCAATATATACTTGTGTATAGTAAGTTTCCCTTCTTTCTTACACTTTCATTTATCTATTTCATATTAGAAATGTAACCTCACAAATTATTTTTTTAGCACTTTTTTACAGCTCTCCAGATATCTAGCAAATTATTGGTTAGAAATACATATTCACTGCTACTTTTCCTCAAAAACATAAAATTTCCCTAACTTATGGAATTTTATTGAAAACCCTGGCCTTTCATTCAACTGTTTCGAATAAATCTTAGATAAAAACGAGCGCAGATTACAAGAATGTGAAACTGAAAGCACGTCATTGTTTATCAAAGTGGTGGAAAAAAAAACCTGCTGTTCTATGGTTGCCTTCTTTTTATATGTATCGAAGGGACTCTCTGTTGACACTAAAATAAAAACGGCGGTTGTATAAAAAGAATGTATAGAGAAATAGCTGCGGATTGGAGAAAAACGTTTTTTGGTTCGACAGTCGATATATATTGTTTGTATTTAAAAAGATAACCGTGTTTGTTTCTTGCCTGGCAGCCTTTTAGCTGAGATAAATAATCACAAAAGTATCACATAATTACCTGAACCGATTCATTTAATGGGGAATTTATTATAGCGAATCACAGTAGCATTCGTACGTTGTCGAATGCGAATAAACAAACGATGAAGCTGGGACGAGTTGAAAATTAACACATTTCATGAAGTTTTTGAACGTTGTCTGGAGTATCATAAATTTGGATCAAAGTTAAATGTGGCAAAGAAACAGTCTACACGCAGACTACGGGCAGATACCTAATTAAATTTTAATAAATCTGCATAATGATTATTTTTAACGAAAATAATGTATTTGTTAGCTAATTTCCGTGGGTAAAATTGGACAAAAAATGTTTAAATTACTTCAATGACCGGTTTCGATCACTATATTGATCTTCCTCAGAATCTATATAAACACATTGTATATGATAAATAACTGATATAAAGATATAAAATACATTAAATAACTTACCAATTAAAATAGTAGCCAATAATAGGCAAAGTCAAAAATAAGTAAATTATTCAATGCACACATTACACAACACTAACGTTAAATTTTTTTATAAAATATGTAAAATGTATAAACTCTAAATACAAACATTAGTACTTCACACTGATTGTCAATATAATTGAAAGATATCAAGTTGAAAGGTAAAATTCCTTGTGTTCCATTGCTTTTTATAACTATTTTATCCACTCAAAAAGATTAACAAGAAAAATGTTCATACTTTTGATTATGTTTTACGCTACAAATTTATTTAAAACATTTTTATATAACACACTTAAATCATCGATATCAGTTCTTAAATTAATACAATCATTATTGATGTTGATATATATCATTTCTAATAACAATCTTTTACTAAGGTTATTTTCACGATGTAAAATTTCTACCTCGTCAAATATAAAATTATGTTTATTTTCTATCGCATGGGTAGACAATGCTGATGATTTTTTATTATTTGAGGTATCATAATTATAATTGTACATTCTAATTTCAACCATTGTTTCGTTTGCCCAATATAGCTCACCTCACACTCACATGGTATTTTGTAAACCACATTAGAATTCAATTCCTTTGGACATTTATCTTTACTTACATATATTAAAAAGAGAAGTTAAGAAATTATTATTATAAAATACAATATTCGTTTGTTCATCTTGTAACATTCTTTTTAAATTGGAAGACAATCCTTTAATAAAGGGTATTTTAAAATACTTTTTATTGTTATGTAATGACTCATTTTTTATTTCATCTGGATTATGATTGAATATAGTGTTTATTAATTTTATAGGATAATTATTATTAACTAAAATATTTTTTGCAATATACAAATTGTTTTTTAAATATTTTTCATCACATAACTTAAATATTTTATGTTTAAAAGATTTTAAAATAGCTATCTTTTGTTGTAGACGATGATTTGAATAAAAATTTAACACTCTATTTGAACTAATACTTTTCCTATACCATTCCGTTCTTATTTTATTATCTTTTCTAATTACATTTACGTCTAAGAAAAGCAACTGATTGTTACTTTCTTCTTCAATAGTAAATTTAATATACCTATCATAATTATTAAAAAAATTTAAAACATCTTGAATTTTATCTCTTGATAATATTGTACAAATATCAACATATACCACAAACCTAGGCTTAAATGGACCTATACATAGAATATCCAAAGCTGTAAATATATTAGAGAATACTGACATGTTTCTTGATACCTTTTTAAGTTTTAAGAAAAAAAACAATTGAATTTAAGCACTCTATAAATATAACAATAGAAAGTAGATATTATTGTCTAATTATTAATTTTCTGAATATGGGAATAATAATGTTTATTTCTTTCCTATTATGTAACTCAAACAGTTTGTTTGTTGGTTTATAATCAGTTCTACATTTGTTTAGGCTAAGGCCAGTGAATTTTGATTTTTTTTTTCTCTTTGTTATTTCACAGTATGTTCAAAATTAAATTATGTAATAGAAAAGTAAGTTATTCACACAAGAATTATATTAATTAATTATTAATTAGGTAACAATAATTGTAATCAATAATTGTAATTTTTCTGTAGATTACATTATTAAATTAAATAAATAAACATAAATCCCTTAAAATATGACCGGAATAGATAGGTTATGTAAGCATTCTTTTAAAAGATGATCCCATTACAACATTCGCTAATATCGGAGACGCTGGATTACCACCTAAAAATACTTTCTAATAAAAACATAACAGAAGAGCAAAACACCATATTAAGAGGAAATATCACTAATGTTTTAACTTTTAACGAACCACCTAACAAAAAATAAATATAAAAACTGCCAAACTACAGTAATAGAAAATGATTTTATACAGACACGATTTCAAAAAGAACACGATGAACTGTTAGTTACAAGATCAGATAATTGCAATATTACAGTGATTATGAAAAAGAAGACTACAATACAAAAATGTTAGATTTGCTTAATGATAATGATGTTTATGAAATTATTCTGATTGGTCCCACAAATAATTTTCAAAATACAAATAATAAATTGATAAAACAATTTAATAATAAGGGTTACATGGACGATATTGTAAGTAAAAATTTAACCACTTATAATCATTCTAAACCTCCAGTGACGTCTTGGATGTAAATGTAATTTGAGAAGATAATAAAATAAGAACGGAATGGTATAGGAAAAGTATTAGTTCAAATAGAGTGTTAAGTTTTTATTCAAATCATCGTCTACAACAAAAGATAACTATTGTAAAATCTTTTAAACATAAAATATTTCAGTTATGCGATGAGAAATATTTAAAAAGCAATTTGAATATTGCAAAAAATATTTTAGTTAATAATAATTATCTTATAAAATTAATAAACACTATATTCAATCATAATCCAGATGAAATAAAAATGAGTCATTACATAACAATAAAAAGTATTTTAAAATACCCTTTATTAAAGGATTGTCTTCCAATTTAAAAAGAATCTTACAAGATGAACAAACGAATATTGTATTTTATAATAATAATTCCTTAACTTCTCTTATTAATATATGTAAGTAAAGATAAATGTCCAAAGGAATTGAATTCTAATGTGGTTTACAAAATACCATGTGAGTGTGAGGTGAGCTATATTGGGCAAACGAAACAATGGGTGAAATCTAGAATGTACAATTATAATTATGATACCTCAAATAATAAAAAATCAACAGCATTGTCTACCCATGCGATAGAAAATAAACATAATTTTATATTTGACGAGGTAGAAATTTTACATCGTGAAAATAACCTTAGTAAAAGATTGTTATTAGAAATGATATATATCAACATAAATAATGATTGTATTAATTTGAGAACTGATATCGATAATTTAAGTGTGGTATATAAAAATGTTTTAAATAAATTTGTAGCGTAAAACATAGTCAAAAGTATGAGCATTTTTCTTGTTAATCTTTTTGAGTGGATAAAATAGTTATAAAAAACATAGGAACACAAGGAATTTTACCTTTTAACTTGATATCTTTCCATTATATTGACAACCAGTGTGAAGGACTAATGTTTGTATTTATAGTTTATACATTTTACACATTTTATAAAAAAATCTTAACTTTAGTGTTGTGTAATGTGTGCATTGAATAATTTACTTATTTTTGACTTTGCCTATTATTAGCTACTATTTTAATTGGTAAGTTATTTAATGTATTTTATATCTTTAAATCAGTTAATTATCATATTATACAATGTGCTTATATAGATTCTGAGGAAGATCAATATAGAGATCGAAACCGGTCATTGAAGTAATTTAAACATTTTTGTCCAATTTTACCCACGGAAATTAGCCAACGTTTATAATTTGGACACAAAGAACTTAAACAAGTTGGTATTATTATAAAAGCAAGAGAACTACTAAGATGGTCATGTACCTATTTACACATTTTGACACCATTCCGTATTCACCAGCGCAGCGGTAATAAATTGTGTCGTCATAAAAACATAGTTTTATGCTTCTTTTAAAGTTTAATATAGTGCTGAATTTATAGCATTTTACATTTGATTCTCCAATTCCAGACGCAATTGCCGTTGGCCGCATTCGATACTCCAACATTACTATTTTATGACACACTTTACAGCCAGCTAAATGTGGACATTGACGTTGAAGAAGATGGTGGTGGGTAACGGAGATATAATTTGGTTGAAAATGGGGTATTTAAAGCAACGATTGTATTATCATACACTGTATCCCAAGTCAACACCTTTCAACAATTTTGTCGAAACTTTTTGCACAGAAGGATTTGAACACTTGACTCCCACTAAAATTCTGGTCGAAAAAATCCTCCGGCTAAAGGAGCTACGGACTCAGAAAAAGTATCGATTTTCTGAAAAATCGACCTTCTTAATAAATTCTTATCTCTGGTAATATCGGAGATGGAGGGAAAGAAAGAGTTCTTAATTTTTCCTTCTTCTTACCTACCTACCGTCCCAGTCCCGATCCTGCAAGTATATACATATACAGCGAATATGAGATGCGAGAAATTCTCTCATATCCTGGCTTCCCCTGTTTGCATCCAGTAACGCCGCAAATGCACTTCCTTATGATAATATAAATAACGACTATCTACCACGAAACAACTCGTGTTGAATATATTTCAGTCTAAAACCATCTCTGCTATATTGAAGCCATCGCCAACCTTCATTTTAAGCAGTTTATTCATATTATTAGCTCGTAAATCTGAATGTACGTTTATGGGCGTAATAAAACAAGAACGTAAACTGTCACACAAACTCATTACGATGCTAATTAATAAATGAAATACATAATTTAAAAACGCGTAAAAAAATATAATCTACGCCAACACCCCTCTGAAATATTATGTTCCTGCGTTTCGCATTAACTTCAATTAATTTCCTAATTAATTTTTTTCAAAGGACGACTACTAAAAATTCGGGAAACTTCGTAAGAACTTTGCGAATTTCAAGGAGTTTATGTCTCATTTGGGAAGTTTGTTCGAGTATACGCCTACATGACAATCTGCTTGTCGTGCATAGCCCATTGATTGGAAAATACGTCCCGCTGATAAATTTGCCCAACTGCCATAATATTGGAATACGGCGGGTGTCTCCAAACCTCGTCACCAAACTTTGGGGCATGTTTCTACATTGAAACAAATGACTCCGAAATCGGTACCATTTCTGAGATACAGGATGTTAAAGGTCGCATTAGATTTTTTGTAAATAACTTTCGAACGAGCTCATATACAGTGAGGTCGAAAGGTAAGGAACAAATTCAATATCTTCAAAACGCCTAAGTTTTGGAAAAATCGCTCCGACAGGTCGATTTTGATTTTATATTATATCACGAGATGCATTTTTAACTAATTCGTTTTTAGGAATTTATAAGTGGTCTAGGAATTTGTCCCCACGAAACAATTTGTCGCGAAAATTTTTTTCGCAGAAATAAAAAAGAATTAATAAATTTTTCTCCAAACTCAATATCACCACACCTCATAAAACCATCGAAGGTGCGTCTTTCGAACTGATTTTTTCTCAAGAATTAGTCATAAGCGGCTTTAGAATTAGTCGTGTTGTAACGATTTAAGTTGCAATTCGCTACAGCAGGTTATAGTTTCTATTTTGCGTATTAAAATATGACTCCTCACAACTGATTAACCCTGTATTCGCATTTGATCGGTATGTGGTAGAAAAAATACAACAAAAACGCCACAGCGGATGAACGTTGTGAACGAGGCTCGTCCCGGGCTAGAGAGAGGGTCTTTTGCCTTTCGAATTTTACCTAGGTAAGTCATACATTTCTTGTAGTCGCTTAAATATCGCTATTCATAAAATTAGCTTATTAATTATTGCTTCAGCTTTATTGTGCTATAGCAAAAATAATAATTTGTCAAAATAATTACCGTATTTCGTATTATTTCCATATTTTGGATTATTTTCAGATAATTACCTAGTAGCACTGTTTTTTAAGCACGTGGATGGGTATTCCCATTTCCGTTTTACCGTATCTTGTCTAAAGTAGACGTTATCGTGGTTCAATTATTGTTAATTGACACGTTATACAATATTTAAATTGTATAAATTATCGCTGTAAGTGAAAATTGCAGATTATCGTTATTTCGTACATAGAACAATTTCTGTGTGGATTTTTATTGTTATTAGGTTCGACTGTGGTTCATATAAGCTGGAAAAAGGAAAACTGCACTGATTTTGGATATTAAAGGTAGTCCACTTGAGACTTAGGTTTTTGCGGAATTTATTTACTGTACAGAGCTACAGATTTCTGTCCAGGAGCTTCCAAAGCATACGGGGTAAGTGATCTATAGTATTTTTTTCTTCTCTTTGAATTAATCAATTTGTAGTACATTTGATCACTTGCTTCGGATGTGACAGAAGTCCGATTTTCTGGTTTCCTTTTTTCATCATATTCACGCTATCACAGTTCTATATCGATTTTATTATTGACAAATTATTATTATTAGTTTATTCCTTAATTTTCGTGTAAGTTGCAACAGTGGAGATTTACCTTGGTTTTACGTATTTCCTGCCATTTTAAATTAGGCATAAGTTCATTCATTTTTGTCCGTCGGAAAGCGAAAGACATTATCGGTATTTCATATATTAATTTTTGCTATTTTTACCGTTAAACTATTAGTAAAATATTAACTTGAAATCTATATGTGTGCTAAAATTTCGAATTTATTTCAATATTGTGATTATTGTTACCAATTATTTTGTTAATAATATTAATATCTGAATCTTTAGAGTTATTACTTCATTAACGTTTCTAAGTTTAAATTGTCCCGTACAAATCTGACATTAAATTATGGTCCTTTAAAAATTACAGTCTCCTCTTGGTTTTCAACCTGTAGGACAAATTCAATCAAGTTAGGTTATTTGTTAACGAACTGATAGTGAAGTTTTGCAACCTTACTAAATTCTTGTGCTCGAATTTTAGTATTATTTTGTTAATAATTCAATTTTTTTAGTAATTGGTGTCAGATACCGTATTTTTATGTAAATTTGATAATTTTACAAATTCTAATATCTAGTTGTGTCATTTTGATAATTATTTTTCTATTGTAATATTAAGAAATATTAATTTTGTGAATTGTATCTAGTAATTTAACTATATTGCCGGAACTTTGTTAATTTTTTCATCTACCACTAGTTGAAATAATTTTCAACCTAGTTTCATTTCTCTATTTCCTTTTCTCAACTGTTCTATCTTTATTTCATGATATCTGGCTTTCTGGAAATTTGACTCACTGGAAATCGATACTGAGTTAACAACATCAGAAGTAAGGAGATATTGGGTGTTCCCGAACAGTAATAGATTTGGTTGGAACCTGGACACTCTGGACTGAGCAAGAGTGTGGAGACAGGATCTCGCAACCTTTTCATCAACCTCGAGTACTCGCAGGATTCATCGCTACTATACTAGGAGAACCCCTTCCGTCTCAATTCATTTCCGTCGAGTAAGCCTTTGCAACAGTAAAACGGACAGACAGAGAAATTGGTTAAATTGTAAATTTTTATTCATATTTTTTTGTTCATATTTTCAATATTTTTAATAATATTTAGTTCTGAGTCATTGTTTATTGTAAAGAATTTGTAAGATTAAACTTGTTAAATTCACAGCTTTCGTTTCTTTCTAGTTTATGTAGTAAATACCTAATTGTGTTTTCGATAAACTTTTGTGTATTTAGTTATAAATACTCTGGCGCCCATATATTGCTCTCAATATTATCTCAGTATTCTAAAACAAGGCTTCACCGAATTCACCACCACGCTGTAGCTAGCTGGAGCTAATTGTTTGGCAGCACTTGGAATTGGGCCAATTCAATTCACAAGTGTCTTTGCAGTGACACGAAAGAATTTGTCGCGAATTTTTATTTTGCAGAAATATAAATACAATACATTTCTCTCCGAACTCAGCACTACCACCCCTGAAAATAATCAAGGGATGCTCGTTTTAGATTGATTCTTATTTAGGAATTTGCCGTAAGGGTCCTAGAAATTTGTCATTTTTCAAAACAAAAACGAAACAATTTTTCGTGAATTTCTATTTCACAGAAATAGAAAAATTCATACATTTCTCCAAATTTATAGTTTTTTGCATATTATTTGCTCACGAATTATTTTGATACTCAGAGCGCTTTTTTTCTTCATTTTAGAACCGTTTTTTTTAAAGAGCGACAGATTTTGTATTTTCACGACAAATTTACGACAAATAGATAATCTCGCTTTGCAAAATTTCGAAATTCCAGTGCTTGATGAACGTTAAAAATACGCAAAAAGAATTTAAATAACTAGTCTGTAACATATAAGCTAACGCGAACATTTATTTTAAGCAGTTTATTTATAAATTAGCCCATAAATCTGAATTTACGTTTATGGACCTGATAAAACAAGAACGTTAACCGTCACTCAAACTCATTATTACGATACTGATTGATAAATGAAATACGTACCTAATTTAAAGACGCGTAAAAAACACAATCTACACCAACAACACCCCTCTGAAACAATACGTTCTCGTCCCGCGTTAATTTTAATTAATTTCCTAATTAATTTCTTCTAAAAGGCGACTACTAGAAATTAAGCGAACTTCGTAAGAACTTTCACGGAGTTTATATCTTATTTGGGGAGCTTGTTTCAATATACGCCTACGTAGTGGAACATTCCAAAAATGGATCGCATAGTTCAGGATTGGAGAAATAGATCCCACTCCAAGATTTGCTTAACTGCCACAATGTAGGTAGAATTTGCACATATTGCCTTTGACGAAGGTGATAGTGGGGAACGGTATTTCGCAGTTTTAAAGTAACAACTTATTATTTTTCTGCACTGTGTCACAGTTAAAATTTGTCGTGTCGGTCCTTCAGAAGGTTTGGAGACATCCACCTCGCGCCTGTAGACTTCGGAAATTTTACAATCAACGAGTTATGCGATTCACTTTTGAAATGTTTCATCGTGTAGTTAAGTAAATTATTATGTAGGCGTATATTGGAGTAACTTCCCAAATATGAAGTAAACTCCTTGAAATTTTAAGTGGTTGTCCTTTAGAAAATTAATTGAAGCTAATGCGAAACAAAAACATAATGTTTAAATGTTATTTGTGGCATTTCATAAATTATTTCTTTCCTTTTCTTTGTTTGGGATTTATTACCACATTCCTTGAGATATATCCAAAAAATTCGGTTTATCTAAAAAATATTCAAATTAACCAATTTAAAACTGGGAAATAACCTCTACGCCTTTGACATAATGTCAGAGGATCAGTTAGAGGGTGTTTTTTGACAACTAATAGGAATTAAATTAATACAAAAATACTGCGCTGACGTTTCGGAAACTATATCCGTTTCCTTTTTCAAAGTTTAGGCTTTAGATTTTTATGTAACGTGTAGAATAACACGGCATAAAATAAAAATTGTTTATATCATTTCCATAGATACTTACCATAGAAATGTTGAAAAATATACTAAATAATATTAATTTTATTGAGTTCTTCTCTCAACATTGGTAACCAAGTTGAACAAAATTCTACCGAACAATTTGATACGCATTTATCTTCATTAAGTAAAATTATTGCAGATTCTTTGATTTTTCTTTTTTTGTTGTCTGCTTCTTTGGTCAAAAATTTTTGCTGAATCCCATTTTATCTTGTGATCGTTTTCCCAAGCACGTTCACAAATTTTAGATTTTTCAATATCACCTTTTCTAATATAACTTTTGTGCTCGCCCAATCGTACATTAAGTGGTCTAGATGATTCACCCACATAATGTTTATTACACTCGCACGGGATACTGTATATACAATTTTTTGAATTTTGTTCAGGATTCAATGGTTTCGTTTTTGTTAATATGGATCTTAAAGTATTATTTGTTTGAAAAATTGTCCTAACGCCAAATTTTTTACCGACACGACGTAATTTCTCAGATAAACCTTTTATATATGGAATTAATGTCGAATAATGATATTCTGGTTTTGGTTGCACCGGATTGTTAACTCTATTTTCAATGTTCATGAAAGTCTTATCAACAAATTCTTTCGGGTATTCATTATTAATTAAAATTTCCCTGACCAATTGCCTTTCATGTTTGAATATTTCATCATTAGAAGAAATTATTTTTGCCCTATCATACAAACATTTTATAACACCTCTTTTAACGTCCAAAGACTGGTTTGAGTTAAAATTTAAATATCTGTTAGTGTGAGTCTTTTTTCGGTAAACGCTAGTTTGAAAATTATTATTATTGACTTTTATAATTAAAACATCTAAAAATGGTAATTCATTATTATTTTCTATTTCTAGAGTGAATTTGATAGATGGTTCTTATTATTAATATTTTCCAAAAAATTGTTTAATAAATCTATTCCATGAGGCCAAATTGCAAACATATCGTCAACATATCTCCACCAAGTTACCGGTTTATGAACATTATTTTCAACATATCTGTTTTCAAAATCCTCCATAAATATATTACTTAGTATTGGTGACAAAGGGGAACCCATTACCATTATAGTAAACCTCCTCATTTTTATGGTTTACCAAAAATACATAAGGCAAACATTCCTTTAAGACCAATTGTTGGTTCTATTAATTCTCCGTGTCATAACTTGGCAAAATTCTTACTAAAAATTATTAATCCGCTTTCTGGAAATACCAGTTCATATATAAAAAATAGTAAGCATTTTCTAGAAAAACTTTATGAAAATAATATTCATGATACACATCTGACGGTTAGTTTTGACGTAGTTAGCCTTTTTACAAATGTCCCTGTGGACAAAACTTTGAAAATAATTAGAGACAAATTAATAAACGACAATAATTTGGCAAACAGGACTAGACTTAGCGTAAATGGTATAATGGAACTGTTAACGGTATCAATAAAAACAACCTATTTCCAATTAAAAAATGATTTGTATCAACAAGATTTCGGGATGGCAATGGGTTCCCCTTTGTCACCAATACTAAGTAATATATTTATGGAGGATTTTGAAAACAGATATGTTGAAAATAATATTCATAAACCGGTAACTTGGTGGAGATATGTTGACGATATTTTTGCAATTTGGCCTCATGGAATAGATTTATTAAACAATTTTTTGGAAAATATTAATAATAAAGAACCATCTATCAAATTCACTCTAGAAATAGAAAATAATAATGAATTACCATTTTTAGATGTTTTAATTAAAAAAGTCAATAATAATAAATTTCAAACTGGCGTTTACCGAAAAAAGACTCATACTAACAGATATTTAAATTTTAACTCAAACCAGTCTTTGGACGTTAAAAGAGGTGTTATAAAATGTTTGTATGATAGGGCAAAAATAATTTCTTCTAATGATGAAATATTCAAACATGAAAGGCAATTTGTCAGGGAAATTTTAATTAATAATGAATACCCGAAAGAATTTGTTGGTAAGACTTTCATGAACATTGAAAATAGAGTTAACAATCCGGTGCAACCAAAACCAGAATATCATTAATCGACATTAATTCCATATATAAAAGGTTTATCTGAGAAATTACGTCGTGTCGGTAAAAAATTTGGCGTTAGGACAATTTTTCAAACAAATAATACTTTAAGATCCATATTAACAAAAACGAAACCATTAAATCCTGAACAAAATTCAAAAAATTGTATATACAGTATCCCGTGCGAGTGTAATAAACATTATGTGGGTGAATCATCTAGACCACTTAATGTACGATTAGGCGAGCACAAAAGTTATATTAGAAAAGGTGATTTTGAAAAATCAAAAATTTGTGAACGTGCTTGGGAAAACGATCACAGGATAAAATGGGATTCAGCAAAAATTTTGACCAAAGAAGCAGACAACAAAAAAAGAAAAATCAAAGAATCTGCAATAATTTTACTTAATGAAGATAAATGCGTATCAAATTGTTCGGTAGAATTTTGTTCAACTTGGTTACCAATGTTGAGAGAAGAACTCAATAAAATTAATATTATTTAGTATATTTTTCAACATTTCTATGGTAAGTATCTATGGAAATGATATAAACAATTTTTATTTTATGCCGTGTTATTCTACACGTCACATACAAATCTAAAGCCTAAACTTTGAAAAAGGAAACGGATATAGTTTCCGAAACGTCAGCGCAGTATTTTTGTATTAATTTAAATCCTATTGTTGTCAAAAAACACCCTCTAACTGATCCTCTGACATTACGTCAAAGGCGTAGAGGTTATTTCCCAGTTAAACTGGTTAATTTGAATATTTTTTAGATAAATCGAATTTTTTGGATAGGAATATCTCCAGGAATGTGGTAATAAATCCCAAACAATGAAAAGGAAAGAAAAAAAAAACATAATAATTGAGAAGGGTGTTGGCGTAGATTGTATTTTTAACTCGTTTTTAAATTACGTATTTCATTTATTAATTAGCATCGCAATGAGTTTGTGTGACAGTTAACGTTCTTGTTTTATTAGGTCCATAAAAGTCAACCATCCCTTCCCAGTCTATCTGGGTTAATTCCTTAACATCCCGTGCATAATTCAGCTCATTTATATTTCCCCATAAAGCATAACCGACTCATTCTGACGTTCGCTATAACATAAAGTTTCACTGGTTATTAAGAACGAACAGAGTTCAGAGCGGTAAAATCAGTCGCTTAAACCATTTAACTAACGATTCATAAATCTTAAGACCCGTAGAAGTCAGTAACGGATAAATGAAAGATCTAGACCAAACATGAGGAACACGAGCCGAGCATTTCGAGTCGTAAAGATACGCGGAGGGTAAAATTGGTTACAATTCCTTGCACTTCGGGGAAATATTTCATTGATGATGGGCTTAGCGAGGATGAGTTACTAGAAAATAAAGATGTAAGAGGAGATGGAGAGCTGCATTAAGTTCACGACAATATTGTTGATTGTTATTGTTTCATGGTATTATTTTATACAGGGTTCAATAATATTATGGCTTTATTATGTTATATTAATATTCCCTTTATTACGAAATTTTCGTTAGGGTGCTTCTTAGGCATGAATTTCTATCCTATTTCCGGTAGATGATAGCATCGTAGGGATTAGTTGTGTTATGTGTGTGTGTGTGTAATGGCTTTGCTAAACTCTCCCAGGAATATAAATAAGGTAATTAAAATAAAAATAAAGTCCCACTTTCAAATACACCCTTGCCAGTTTTCGTTGAATACCTTTAAACTAACAATTGAATGGATCTGCTTAAATACTCGCCCCGTTTCAGTTTCCTAAATATAGGCCATTCATGCAGTGAATGAGCCGTATTTAAAGCTTTTAAATGGGATTATTTTCAATTACACTGCTTTGACATTTCAGTCAGTTAAGTCGCCTAATAGGAAACAAGTAACGGGTTTTGTTCACTGAAAAACTTATTTAAACCTGCAAACGCAGGTCAGGGATTCGTTAATTTCACCATTTCTTTGATTCATGATTGTTGCCATAGCATAGCATCATACTTTATTGATCATCTTAAAACTGCCAATAAAAAGAGATATTTTCTTAATGGTATCAATCAAATATTAAAACATTCATCAAAATATCATTTGCCATCTAGTATTCTTTAGATACTTCGTCCTCGACATTGGCAAGGGTAGGTAATTATTCGGGAAGTCCCATGTTTTTATTTGGTATTTTTTAAAATCATGGAATAATGCAGTTGACAGACTCGTGGAAGAAATGTCAAGGAAGAACTCTTTCTCTGGGACACCATTCCACTGTATTCATGTCAAAAATCTGCTGGAATGTGTACGAGAAAACATGAAACTGGTTCCAACCAAATTTATTATTTTTTGGGAACACCCAATAAGTACTTCTGATGTTGTTTGTTAACTCAGTATCGATTTCCAGTGAGTCAAATTTCCAAGAAGCCAGATGTCATGAAGTAAAGACAGAACAGTTGAAAAAAGGAAATAGAGAAATAAAACGAGTGGTAGATGAAAAAAATAACAAAGTTCCGGCAATATAGTTAAATTACTAGGTAAAATTCACAAAAGTAATATTTCCTAATATTACAATAGAAAAAATTGTCAAAATGACACAAGATATTAGAATTTGTAAAATTACCAAATTTACATAAAAATATGGGTATCTGACACCAATTACCAAAAAAATTGGATTATTAACAAAATAACACTAAAATTCGAACACAAGAATTTAGTAAGGTTGCAAAACTTTACTATCAGTTCGTTAACAAATAACCTGACTTAATTGAATTTGTCCTATAGGTTGAAAACCATGAGGAGACTGTAATTTTTAAAGGACTATAATTTAATGTCAGATTTGTACGGAACAATTTAAACTTAGAAACATTAATGAAGTAATAACTCTAAAGATTCAGATATTTAATATTAATAACAAAATAATTAGTAACAATAATCAAAATATTGAAATGAATTCGAAATTTTAGCACACATAAAGATTTCCAGTTAATATTTTACTAATAGTTTAACGGTAAAAATATCAAAAATTAATATATGAAATACCGATAATGTCTTTCGCTTTCCGACGGACAAAAATGAATGAACTTATGCCTAATTCAAAATGGCAGGAACTACGTAAAACCAAGGTAAATCTATACTCTTGTAACTTACACGAAAATGAAGGAATGAACTAATAATAATAATTTGTCAATAATAAAATCGATATAGAACTGTGATAACGTGAGTTTGATGTAAAAAGGAAACCAGAAAATCGGACTTCTGTCACATCCGAAGCAAGGGATCTATGTACCATGAATTGATTAATTCAAAGAGAAGAAAAAAAATACTATAGATCACTTACCCCGTATGCTATGGAAGCTCCTGGACAGAAATCTGTAGCTCTGGATAGTAAATAAATTCGGCAAAAACCTAAGTCTCAAGTGGACTTCCTTCACTATCCAAAACCAGTGTAGTTTTCCTTTTTCCAGCTCATATGAACTACAGTCGAACCTAATAACAATAAAAATCCACACAGAAATTGTTCTATGTACGAAATAACGATAATCAGCAAGTTTCACTTACAGCGATAATTTATACAATTTAAATGTTGTATAACGTGTCAACTAACAATAATTGAACCACGAAAACGTCTACTTTAGACAAGATACGGTAAAACGGAAATGGGAATACCCATCCACGTGCTTAAAAAAAGCAGTGCTACTAGGTAATTATCTGAAAATAATCCAAAATATGGAAATAATACGAAATACGGTAATTATTTTGACAAATTATTATTTTTACTATAGCACAATAAAGCTGAAGCAATAATTAATAAGCAAATTTTATGAATAGCGATATTTAAGCGACTACAAGAAATGTATGACTTACCTAGGTAAAATTCGAAAGACAAAAGACCCTCTCTCTAGCCCGGGACGAGCCTCGTTCACAACGTTCATCCGCTGTGGCGTTTTTGTTGTATTTTTTCTACCACATACCGATCAAATGCAAATACAGGGTTATTCAGTTGTGAGGAGTCATACTTTAATACGCAAGATAGAAACTATAACCTGCTGTAACGAATTGCAACCTAAATCGTTACACATTAAAGGCATTAGCTTCTAATAAGGTTCGAGTTTGAGAACAACGAATAGGACAAAACTCTTGAACGACATAATAGAGTGAAATTCCTCAGGGAGAAGACTCAGCGTTCACCTTTCCTGACCCAAAGTGGTATTATGGAGTACTCGTAATAGTACTCCTTGCAGTTCTCTCGCCTATTTCCTCCTTAAACTACCTCGACCTTCCAATGATGTTTTTGCAGAAGCACCTAAGAAACAGAGGGACGTTTTTTCATGTAGCCCACATCGTGAACAAGTAGGATTTGCCTCTACACCTATCTGTAATAAGTGTCTCTTAAATATTGTTTTGATTCCAAATTATAATATTTTGGGGAGAGTTAGGAATACCGGCGAAATGGGAGGAGGTGTAGCAATTTATATAAAAAATGAAATTAAATGTTATATTATCGATATTGAGGAAATTGAGGATTACTCTAATACTATTTAGAGTAATTATGGATTAAATTTAAAAATAAAGGAAAAACTTAAGGCTTTGGTGTGGTATACAGATAATAATATATGAGATCATAGACTTAATTTTTGCGAACTGTCATGCGTGGTGGAAAAAATCACCCAATTCTTTTACCTATACATATCGAGATTTTAACTATTTTAACATCAATCATTTTTTATATGATCTTAATAGTATCCCCTTACTTTATATTATTTCACTTTTAATATATCTATGTTTATTATGTATATATATTTATTATGTGATATTGTAGTGTATTATGTACGTACTTATGAGATATTGTAGTAGGTAGTAGGTACATGTAATTATGTGATATTATTATTGAAATTTGTGTTTAATCTATTATTTAAGTTTTGTAAACTTGTTGACGACTGTAACTTTTTTGATATCAGAAATATATATTATTATTATTATTATTATAGAATCTATTATTGTGAAAAGGTTGAAGAAATAATTAGTTTCCTTAACGACAATTAGAATTTTAAAGTGATGTAATCGGAAAGTTGATTTTTTTTTGTTTTTTGTTTTTTGTTGTATACATGCAAATAAATCGAAAACCAAAGAAATTAGCAAAATCGGGCTGGGGCTTCGTGAGAAAAGCGCATAAAAGTGCATTTTTGATGCATTTCGAGTGCATCGCTACACTATTTTTTAAATAGTTCCGGCTCTATTGGTCGTAGAAAAATTAAAAAAAAACTAAATTATTCGTAAATGAATAGCCTATTAAACCGTTGGGGCATAGTTACATTAAAAGTGCATACTAACCTCAAAAAATCCAAGTTTCTCAATTTATAATTTTTTTACTAATAATGCAATAAGTGGGTTAAAAATCTTCTGATCTTTACGAAAATTAGAGAAAATATGTATTTTCATGATGTAAATACGTGATTAAATAAAAAAATATATATATATTTTTACGGTCATAATTGAACATTTTCGAAAAAAATTAAAACGCTTGCCATTTAATGCAAAATTATCATAGGGTAAACTTTTTTTTAAAGAGTAGGCCTTTTTATGTACTTTTTTGTGAACATATACCAGAATCTGTTTATCAAGTTAAAATGTCGTGTTTTTATTTAAAAAAAAAAAAATTAAATTCACTTTTTTGACATTTTCTCATATCGAAAACGTATAGTATGCCAGATTTTCATGTAAGTTTTGTATAAAACTAAATTCAATTAAATTATCAAGATTATATGACAGTTAAAATAATTATTTGAAAAGGTTAAAAGTTTAAAATCAACTTTGTTTTACGCTATCGAATGGACATTAAAGGAGCCTTCGTAAGGTATATTATTATATTTACTTTCGTTTTACTATACATATAAAATACAAAGTATATATGTATAATCCCACTAAACAACATATATAACCACCATAGTATGTAATGTTAGACCTAGGTAACAATTTTAATGTTTGCATGAAATATTATATTTCTGTTATTAAAACTAACATTGATATATCTGAGAAATATTAAAATGTAAAATATTTAATAAATGTTTATACAATATTAACTCGATGTTACTAGAAAATGTTCCAATAATATCATACGATACACCTTGTAAATGTATTGTAATACATTCTCTTAAATGTATCTTTAACATTTTTTCTTAAATGCTTACAAAATGTTATACAAATATAATTTGTAATGTTAAACCGAAATATTTCATATATGTAACATTAAATATGTTATAAATAGCACTTTACACCTTATAAATAATATCCATTTAATTGTAGATTAACATTATTAGTAATATTTATTTAATATTATCATTTTATCACTAGATACTATTTCTGATTCATTGAGATGTGATCAATGAATACCTAACCTATAAGCATTTGGGCTGTTATGTGTAAGTTTGGTTCGTCGTAAAAAGTAGGTAAATCCTTACGAAAGCTCTTTCAATGAATTGAATTTCGTTCGTTTCCAAAATCTGGCATAAAAGATATGAAAAAATGTCAAAAAAATAAAATTTAATTATTTTTTTTTAATTAAGTAAAAAAAACATTTTAACTTGATAAACAGATTCTGGTATATGTTCACAAAAAAGTACATAAAAACCTACTCTTAAAAAAAAAGTTTACCCTACGACCATTTTACATTAAAAATGGCAAGCGTTTTAATTTTCTTCGAAAATGTTCATTTGCGCCCGTAAAAATAAATTTTTTTTAAATTTAATCACGTATTTATAGCATGAAAATACCTATATATTTTCTCCAATTTTCATAAAGATCAGAAGATTTTTACCCCACTTATTGCATTAGATATTAGTAAAAAAAAAAAAAATAAACTGAGCAATTTGGATTTTTTGAGGTTAGGATGTACTTTTAATGTAACTATACCCCAACAGTTTGATAGGCTATTCATTTACGAGTATTTCGTTTTTTTTAAAAAATTCTTCTACGACCAATAAAGCCGGAGATAGTGTAAAATAGTGTAGTGATGCACTTCAAATTCATCAAAAATGCACTTTTATGCGCTTTTCCCGTGAAGCTCCAGCCCGATTTTGCTAATGTTTTCGGTTTTCGACTCATTTGCATATATAAAAAGAAAACAAAGAAAAAAATTCAACTTCCCGATTATCATCAATTATTCTGACCAATTTCCCTCCACTACTTATCTAAACTCGATCCAAAATAAAAAAAAAAATAAAAAAAACTACTCCACATCTACCAAGTCCTAATGATCTAAATGAATATTTTGCATTAACTTGTAAATACAAGCCTGCTTGCAACGCTAAATTATTTTGACCAGAATGTCTTTAAACTTTGTGACAAATTTTCTTTTGAGGAGGTATCTAAAGACCAAGTAAATGAAGCATTAAATTCAGTTAAATCAAATGTTTCTGGTGCTGACTCCATATCTAAAAAATGCTTTTATTATGTCTTCCAGATTTGCTATTATATAATTAATTGTTTGGAAAGTAGTTATTTCATTCCTATAGACATTAAGCAACTTTCTGTAAATTCTTTCAAGCCTCTTTATACAAGATTTCTTCATAACCAGTGAACAAAGAAAAGGTAACTACATTTTTTCTTTGTATCATAAATATACTTTTTTCTTTAAATTCGTCACAATGTATAAAGAACTTCCCTCTACGAATACAAAAAAAGTTACAACAGACGATAAGAACCGCCATAAATTATTTGGGTTCCGAGTCATAGGTGCACATCAACTTGATAGCGAAATATATATGTAAACATTTCTTGAGGATTCCATTTCATAACTACTAAATCTTAACAATCTATATTGTTGTCACGATCCACGACGCACACCGACGACAAAAAAGAATAAAGGCTGATATACTATCTTCTGGGTCATTAGTCACCATACAAGAATTCTTTATATTTGATACATAAGAGATATAACGTATTTCATGCTATAAAATATGTTTCCGGAACGAGTTGAATGAAAAATTACAGCTTGTTAAATGAGTCCAGTGCCGGATCGACTGTAATCAATATCAACTGTGACTATGATCAAATTATCAAGCGTTATTTTAGTCCAATCAAGTAAAAAACTGTTGGAGTAATTTCTTTTTCTTAAACTCTTTACATTATATATTATTTCTGTCTTTTTTTTTTTTTTTTTTTTTTTTTTTATAATGGCATTAGGACATAGTCCATACATATTTCTGTCTTGACAAAGCTTTTCCTTGACGTGCAATACAATTCCCTATCGTGCAATGCATTTCTTTACCCTGCAGTGCAATACATCACGTAAATCATTATTCCATCGTGAAAAGCATTTTCCTGTTGACTGGTTGGGGAGTACATTTTCCTTCGCTTGAACATTCTTGTTTCGTCGTTGTTGCATGCATTTTGTCATGCGAAGATTGACGTGAACAAATAGATATCTCGTCTGTTTTTTTCGTGCCATGCCATTTTCCGTCGAGCAGATGACCTGGTTTGTCGTGCCTCTTCTAACAGAATACAAAACCTTCCTTAACGACAAAATGATTGAGTGTTTTAACCGTTGCGTTGTTTTAACTTGATTTTAGACAATGTGAAGTCATTTTTAGCAAAACTGCAAGTCATCAGTGTAAATTAAGAGAGGTAAAGGCGCCCAATCTGGGTCTTGTGTGGATTGCAAATATTACCTGGCTTAATTTCTCAGATGTAGTTTTAGTTCCTTGTACTTACTTTTATCTGCGTTAAATTGTATAAATCCATGTTATACCATCCGCACTTTTATGTTAAACGGGTTGCTTACCTAAGGTAGGTAAGATTAACAATTAGCTTTGCTCCTCGCGACAGCTTAGGCAGCCCATGTAGTCTAGGGATGTATATCTGGTTGCCTACTCATAGGTTATGTAATTTAGAAAGGTTCTGGCAGAATCTCTAGTTCTAAATGATTCTATGTGCTTGCAGTTGTGTTTGTGGTCAGTCTATAGCAGACAAACAGTCACTTTACTATTTCTATGAATACACAGTGTCAGATCCATTCTGTTAGGCAAATAATTAACAAGTGAATGCTTTGTAAAATTGCCTCTAACGTTCCCTATATCGATATTTTTTTCAGTGTACGAGAAAAGCGGTTAGGATTTAATATACCTTAACAGACGCGAACAATTTTCCGCAATTTATGAGCCATCTACTATTTTTGCCGCTGTACCTTGGGTACTTTCTGCGGCGTTTTATATCATATTAAAAATTACGTAATACACGTAGCGCTGCTATAAATCTTACTTATATTTGCAAAAATGTCCTTCGTATTAATAATATTTTAAAAGTCAAGTAGGTAGCAACATTTATCACTCGTTTGCTTTAGGATCAGGCAAATCCATCACGCTACTGAAATATGGATATACGCACAGTATTATAAATCTTATTAATATGCACACGCATTAATTTTCCATTTATTATGTTCACGAGGGGAGGCGATCGGTGTTATGGGCCATAAAAACTAAGACCGTCAGCAAGTTAATTCAGACCTGCAAAACTGCTTTTCTACAAAAAAATAAAGCATCCACGCTCGAGATGGGGTAACATTTCATTCCTGTACGTTTATCTGGTCATTAAATGTTGGGGTCCTTCTCCTCAAAAGATAAGTCCGAATAACAATTAATTGCGTGCTGTTCTTATTCGAAATAAAGCATTCACGCTCTGTTGAATATTATTTCTATCCATTACTCTTATGATTCCTAGGTTATGCTTTAAGCAGGGATTTTTAGGGATTAAGAATAATTAATCTCTGGGACAATATTAAGGCCTAAGCAGGATATATAGTTAATTAGAAAAAAAAATTCAAATTTTGGTATATTTATATTATTTCTGGTAGATGCGCAACTATTTGTGAACACACGTTTGAAATCACTTCTTGTTATATGTACAGGGTGAATACCAATAACTCATTTTAATTTTAAGAGGGGGTTTCTGTTGATATTTATAACACAAATTACCAATAAAAAACATAAAAAAGAAAGTTGAAAAACTGACCTACCCTACGTAAAATTCTGGTAAACTTTTGAGTACCGCTTCGTCGCTCTACTGACCCACTTTTGGGGTGAACAACATGCCTTGTATCCAAGTCACAGACTCCAAGTTCTAACGTAAAAAACGTGACAAAAAACGTCTAATAAAGTTAAGCCGCCGTTCGACGGTCTTTCATATTCGACCAACTGCAACATTACACAGGGAAAAAATCATAAATACAACACAGGCCGACACTGTTCTAATGTTATAAATTTGCGGTCGGAGACAAGTTAATTGACAGTGACAGCAAACACTAGTGAATTTATGATTGCAAAAAACAAGGTGAATGCCAGAGGCAAAGACCTATCCTGATTTATTTTCTGTTGAGATAGGTAAGTTACGAAGTTCTGAAAATGTTGACGTATTTTAATTTATTTTCTTTCTCGAAAACTACAGCTGTTATATTTGGTAAATGGCCTTACCATTAAGGGACCTACCATCCCTTAAAATTAAAATGAGTTATTGGTATTCACCCTGTATAATCTATCTTTTACGCCGTATCTAATCGACGGCCAAGGACGATCCGAGTTTACGGCTTAGCCAGATATACAATTGTGCTCGTTGGGTAGGCTTACGTATTCCCAGCAATCATTACCCCCGGTCCTTCTGTGGACCTCGAGGGCAGACGATACATTGACCTCTTAACCCTAACTGAATTTACGGCTTGTCAAACGATTTATCTTATTACCATTAGACGTCGTTAATAAGTTTCCGAACTGGTCGAACTGGTCTTGATAATAAATATTGGGAACCCCTAACGATACATTGTGTGGAATAATAACAGCACGCACTTTATAGGATAGTTTGCAGAATATCAATATGGTTGAAGAGTAAATTAACTTTATATTTTTCAAAATGTTGAATTTTGGTTGTGGCGCTCTTGTTCTACCTTTACCTTTACTGTTTTAGAACAAAATCTCGAGCACTAGTTTATTTTAGAGTGCAAGAAACAGCACTTTCTCTCTTGGCGGTTTCTAAGATAGGCGAGGGTAGTCTGCAGTGGAGATACGGACGTGTACATGGGTCTAGGGGTTGATTGCCAAGTTTATCGGTCTGGGCAACTTCCCATACGGGTCTAATTAATTTTACACATTCAAACTAATAACTCGTAGCTTGCAGAATAAAATCAAAATATTTATTGAGATGAAATGACAAGAAATGCGCACATATTTTAAGTAATCGGTGCAATATTGTTACAATGGTGTATTGTTAAATATGATGTTGCCGATTAAACATAGACAAATACTAGACTAGATATGTGCCAGTCCAAGCGCGTTACATAACTTATGATAGTTATTCGGTATATCTGACAACGGGAGTAAGTATTTTGCAACAAGAACCGGAGCAAAGGGCCACAGGGCAACAGTGACGGAAATAACTGAAACAACAGAAAGTACTTGACTGAAAAATCACTTCGTTACAACTGTACTGTATATTACCTTTTGTAGTAATTTTCATGTAGCCCATATTAAGCTAATCAGGGTTTGTAAGCGAATGTGGGTAGGAAAGTTGTAACAGAATCCATATTATATAGATATTTCACTTGTTATAACGATACAGACGGGATTAAGTTGTCAGATGAAGTGACAGGACACCAGATGAGCTAAAACCAATGGCCCATCG
Organism: Rhagium mordax; assembly: GCA_963680705.1. Taxonomy (NCBI): domain Eukaryota; kingdom Metazoa; phylum Arthropoda; class Insecta; order Coleoptera; family Cerambycidae; genus Rhagium; species Rhagium mordax. The sequence goes on along the minus strand of OY796656.1, from coordinate 129,610,826 downwards.
CCACTTACTATATCGTCGAATGAAACTTGTAATAAAGAGAATTCCGGTATCTCGTCGACTCAAATATAATTTGTTTTCTGACAGCACATGGTAAATGACAAACGAATATTGAAAAGCTCTGATATAGCAACGTAGCATTTTTTTCGTCTCCTAATAAATAAAATAAATTTCCATCAGAGGCACACGGTTTAATCTGTTTGATGAAAAATTCGCCGAATAAAAATAAACACTTTTTCATAAAGACCAAATAAATACGCCTTTCAGTATCGCAAGAGCGCGGATGGCAAGTCTTTTACATCTCGGATGCCGGCGTGGGATACTTGAAGGACCTCGACGAAGGAAATATCACGGTCGATAATGTAGGAGTGCAAATGTACTGTTTGGCTTTACGTATCGGAAGGTGACATCTTGACAGCGGTCTTAAGAGGGAACATCCGTGCTTCAATATTTCAAGACGGAAAGTGTAATGTTTATTAAATATTTCATGATATGGATTTTACGCATTTCTTTTCGTTAAAAAAAATAATACTTACTGCTACGAAAGAGAAATGTGACGATCTATTATTATAATTAAATTGAATTGGAGGTGCGGAGCGGTGCAGCGTGAGAGCCGGGTGATGACTAAGTCTCGATGATGTGATGCAGTGATCTGTTCTGCATTTGTTGCCTGCGTATAGTGAATTCCGGTCGGACCGTAGACTGAGCGGTGGCTGAAAGGCCCCTTGCTTGTGCCTTACTCCCGTAATATGGTTTTATGTAATTAACTACGTTACGGAATACAAAATGATTTTATGCTGAAATGTGAATAACTAAGAAATATATATTTATGTAATACGACATTTTGAGACTGATTTAATTTGAATTTATTGAATTTTTTTCTGAAATCTTCATTAACGAAACGAAGCTTTCCTTGCTAGTTTGGATGTTTTGGTAATCCACCTCACCGGTTACCTAGTTACTTGATGTATAATACTGGATGCTAAAGCTTTTTTGACAAATTTTAAGTTGTAGCAGTTGTATATTCCCCGAGATATTCCCCAAAGACACGAGTAATCCTCAGAAGCATTACTTAAAGTAACACATTATACATTCGCATTGCCACTTTAAACATTAAAAAAATGCATGAATTATGTTTCACGACATGTATTTGTTACCTTACGAGTATAACAAAGTGCGTCTTATTTCACTTCAGACTGATAATCCTTCCGTAGCCGACTACGGAATTATTACACACATTTACATTTGAAATACTGCGCGCTGAAACCGTGACCCCAGCTGGGAATCTGACTGAATAATTATGTCTGAGTGAGGAGTTAGGACTTGACACATTTGTGTAATTATAACAACATATAATAAATACGCAGTGGGAGAGTAACATATTCTGTTTAACGTCCAGGGATGGACTTGATGAGGGTTGGAATGCTTGATGTGGCACTGACGTTGACGTATTTCTACCAAAACTCAAACGCCGATGCGATGGTTAGAATAGTTCTGGTATTCGCCAGAAGACGCCAACTTCGTTGGCAAAATTCAAATCTCCTAAGACGTGGAACTGAAATTCTTCTGTTTTAACATTTTTCTCTCTTTAGAGCTGTCGGAAGGGGGAATTAATCTTCGTTAAATTTTTCTTTGGGATGTTTCGAATCCAAACATATATCTTACCCGGAAACAGATTGCCAGCCATGGAAACGTTTGCTTACAAATGATGAAAAAATCAGAAGTTTTAAGAAGGATTGATGTGAAAGTTATGCGCTGGATCGTACAAGGAAGGCCTGCATGCGGTCCTGCCTGATCAACAGGTTCTATAAACACATAACTTTTCTAGCAGAAGGGATAAGAAACAAAGTAGAAAGCTTTGGTGAAACCGTATATTGTGTCTGTCGCATAAGCGTCCATAAGGCTTCCACTATATTTCACATCGGTCTACTTATAACTTCTTTGACAAGCTCGCTTTTTAAGCGTTATACTGGGCGATTTTAATGGTTTTGTTTTAAAGGGAATTACTCCAAATACTTCAAGCTCCTCAAATAAAAGACTATTTCAGTTTTAGGATTATGTAAACTCTACGAGTTTTCAGCTAATGTCAATTCCATCAGGTAACTGGGTAACCGGTGATGTGGAATAGAAACAGGTGTAACGAAGTCCTGTTTTAGTTAAGTTAGTATTGAGTTGCAAAAAACCCGCTGGTAAACAAGCAGTCAAGTAATTAATTGATTAATTTTCGATAATCCCTCGTATAAGTAAAATTCTTGAATTATTATAAATAATGACCGAGTCGGAAACAAAAATCATTAGTTACCTACTAAAACCGGTTAAAATATTAATCCATGTCCGTTTTAATCCGCTTCTTTTTGCAATATAGTTAGAAATTGCAAGTAACCCATTTCCGGTTATTGATATTACGAGTCAAAGTTGCTAATTACATAAAACGCTCGACCTTAGCAAATAACTTTGCGAGTACGAGTCCTTCGTTTCAAGTCAGTACGCCCCTTTAATGCGCCGTCTGGATACGTCATAAAAGTAATAAACGCCGGAGGAACGTTCAGTCCGGATCAGTTGAAGATCAGTCCAAGATCAATCCGAAGCAGTCCGAAACTATCACCGTTTTCACTTCCGTCCGTAAGTGCCGCTCCGAATTATAGTAATAAATTTTCTTGAAAATAATATAGGTAAGAATACACCGTGGTCCGCTACTATTCGTCCGTACCGCCTTCAGTTAAGTATAGATATTGTTCGTGAGTACCGCTGAGTTATACTACTAAATCAAACTAGATCTAATTAGTAATTCCTCCGTTTGTCTTTTGTTTCATAAAATATGCATCGGCTGGTTAGATTTGCTCGCTCGGGCAATCTTTAAGGCTTCAGTGCATAAAGTTTTACCGGAAAACTTACCTAACGAAAAATAGTCATTTGTAAATAGCTCTACGTTTGTGGCATTAGTTCGCCATATTGTAAAACCCTCTGTATAGACAAGAATATCTATAGCTAACCGACTGCCCGCCGTTCATACTACCGGGTGTTAAGAAAAAGTAGGTCATGCCTTTAACCAGATTCTTTGGACGAAAATAATGTGACTTTTATAATGTGATTTTTTATTTTGGAGCGTAGTTTTTTTTATACAGGGTGTTAAAGTTTACATTTTGAAATTTATTTTTAATAATAATTCTGTTACTGTTTAAGATTTTTACCCGAATTTTTGCACAGACTTTCATCTTATACAGATACACTTTTTGTGTAATTTTGGTCAAAAAAGTCAAAGCGCAAACAGGAAAAAGGGGGGTTGTGTTACCCATTAACCCCCCCAACTTTTTTATGCTTACGCCTATGGTCTCTATATATTTATTTTTAGATTAAACACTTATTTCCCCAATTTTTTTTACTCCAACAAAATTTTGATTTAGGACTTGATTAACGAGATATTCCAGTAAATTCAGAATCATTTTCAATATTTCAGTTTCGGAATTTATTGTTTTTACTATTGTTGTTCGTAGTAATCCTGGGTTTTCTTTAAATCGACTGCTTTTAGACAAAAAATGCTAGAGACTTTTTTTGTTGTGCATAGTCAGAAAAGTTCAATAAAATAAAAATCTTAAAAAAAACAGTGGCGTACACATTTTTGCTTAGGAAACCTAAATTAGTACTTAGTTATCTATGCCACTGAGGTAGGTAAAATAAGCAAATAGAAACACTAATTTAAAGAAAATACTATAAAAAATAAAACATTGCTGTGTTTAAAATTAAACTTTTCATATTATTTACTTTAATTATTTATTAATTTTTGAATAATTTATCCAACGGGCGAATCCAGTTATTGTACATATGGTAAATAAAGCAGACAGCAAAAATACAGAAAATACAATTATTACTAAAACAAAAAAAGTCTCTAGCATTTTTGGTCTAAAAGTAGTCGATTTAAAGAAAACCCAGGATTACTACGAACAACAATAGTAAAAACAATAAATTCCGGAACTGAAATATTGAAAATGATTCTGAATTTACTGGAATATCTCGTTAATCAAGTCCTAAATCAAAATATTGTGGGAGTAAAAAAAATTGGGGAAATAAGTGTTTAATCTAAAAATAAATATCTAGAGACCATAGGCGTACGCATGAAAAAGTTGGGGGGGTTAATGGGTAACACAACCCCCCTTTTTCCCGTTTGCGCTTTGACTTTTTTGACCAAAATTACACAAAAAGTGTATCTGTATAAGATGAAAGTCTGTGCAAAAATTCGGGTAAAAATCTTAAACAGTAACAGAATTATTAATAAAAATAATTTTCAAAATGTAAACTTTAACACCCTGTATAAAAAAAACTACGCTCCAAAATAAAAAATCACATTATTTTCGCCCATAGAATCTGTGGTTAAAGGCATGACCTACTTTTTCTTAACACCCTGTATATCCTGTTTATGTTTTAATAAATAAATACGTTGGTCTATATGGGTAAAATTTGAGTTATTTATTTCTAATTAACCCGTTTGAGAAATTGTCCAAGTCCAGTTAACAAGACAATCATCTTAAGACCCCTGGACATAACCACATCTCCATCTGTTAGCTACCCCTAAACGTTCTCTTCTTAAAAGAGAGAAACATTCCTAAATTAGAATTTTTCAGGTAATTTAGTAAATTCCTTACACTGCGAGTTGCCTAACAGTTAATAGTTTATTATTTATTTCCCGACTTGTGAATAACTGTTGAACTTGTATAGAAGTAATTTTAGTTTAAAAACCCTTTTAATTTCCTTTCCAGTGACCCGAGTTATGCGTTAAAACATACTACAACCACCAATTTCTGGGTTAACAGATAAGAAAAGTAAATGCATTCCACTTAGCTCCCACGTAAAATATGTTCAGCGTGTTAGTTAAAAAATGTTGTTAACACGCAAAATATGGAAAATGCAAGAGGATTTACATACGCGAACGTACAATAAATCTTTATCAACGCGTGGCAACTGCCACAATTTATCTAACTATTTGGGTCACTTTTTATACAGTGCATTCATAAAGGCAAGCGCATTTGGTTGTTAGGTACTAATAATTTCCAGGATCGATTTATTAAATGATTAATTTCTTAAGTTTTTATCTTTAGAGTTTTTATCTTTCTCTTAGAATCCATAATAGTAATTTTTTAATATTATGCACGTAGGTATGGATGTCATTTTTTTCAACAAAAAAGAATCATTGCATCCAAGTGGTTGAGAGAGACAATAATAATATAAGAGGAGAAGAAAGCTTGACTGTAAAATCCTCTTGGCTCGCCCTGTATATTTGAAAAGTATTTCTGGATATTAACTCGTTTATCCTATTTATTTATCTCTTCAAATCAAATTTATAGCTGTCATAGGACTCGAGATATTAAAGTCTGACGTACAATCGCAACAACAGATTTCAATGTTTTCAACCGGCGCATTCGCCAAATTATAGAATTTTCCAATCGGCTCATCGACAAATGGTTGAGCACCAGAAAATTCAACATATTAAACCGTATTGTGTACTATTGTTTTCTTTTATTGCCCCAGGAAGGAAAATGGTCAATGGACATGGTATTCGCACCACGTTGGATTAGGTACGATTGAAACCGCAGCTGTTTCTAATCGCTTTTTTGTTGTTCTCTCGGTACGTCTCTTGTAATTTGAATTTAGCCTCTACACTTTAATACGTCAGTCGTTAGAGGAAATAAAGTAATGCATATCAATGAGGACTTTACGACCAATAAATTCAATATATTTACAAGCTATTAAACTCTGGCGAGAGAAATCAGCGCGTTTTTATTTTATTGCCGTTTTATCTCCAACACGGGCAGGTCCATTAAATACTTATGAAACCCATTTAAAAACGGGCACTAAACAACAACATAATGGAAAATAACCTAAATTTGATATACCTATATGGTTTTTTCGAAAAAAATAAATATACAAAAAAGATTTAAAAAAAAAAAAACGTGGATATTTTAAAGGGTTGCTATTCTTCAGAAAATATATTTTTTCAACATTATTTTACGATATAAATCAGGGTTACCATTTGACGTGACAGGAATTTTAGTTGCCTGCTAACTCTAACGGATTACTTTACACATCCCTTTGAAGGATGGTATATCATCCACAGAACTCTCGCCTAAAGAGATCAGCCTTTTTTCTTGTAGTTTCAGTTGAACCATTAAAAATCGTCGGTTCCATTGGATACAACTAGTTTGTAACTTTTATTTCTGACCTCGGTATAGGTATTCGCACCCGATTGACATGTTGAAGCTTCACCGGACGCTACATAATGCACACCCAGCTATAGTAATTTATCAGAATTTCGGGAACTATAGGAATTTCATCAAACACGTCAGCGAGTTGAAGTTTAAAACTTTCCAGCAAGGTAACAAACCTGTTAATGAACTAAATGTTTGCGGCAATTTCATTAAACGAGGAAACGATTAAAACGCTATTTAAACAGGAACGCCGCTTGGCGAGTTAATATGCTTTTTCTGTCGGAAATTTAGAAGGTTTTACTGCTAATGCGTTGCCAAAAAGAACATCATTACCGTTAAACAATAATCAATCAGCAGTTTTATTAAAATGGGTTAACTTAAAAGCTGGTAGGTATAATTACTACAGAGAACGTGTGCATTTGCATGTATTTAAAATTCACTTTTTTTTAAATTTAAAAGGGCTTTTGTGTTTTTGGACCTGTCAAAAACGACTGACAAATTAATAGGTCGGACGGTAACCTAAACGCTGACGTCAGCTTCATTCATTAAATCTATCTGGTCGGACGGTAACCTAAACGCTGACGTCAGCTTTATTTATGAAATCTATCTGGACGGACTGTAACTTAAACGGTGGCGGCAGCTATTTGAACAAATATTGGCCTTGACAAGATGGGAAACATTTTTATTTTCAACAAGTGTTCGAAGAACAAAAGTTCATAAATTATCTACTGACATCACTCCATCCCAATGCTTAATTTCTACCAAAATAAGTATGTACTCCATGATCAGAAAATTATGCCCAAGTGTCACAAAGAAGTAAAAGAGAATCGAGTATTGACCACATACGAATTTTTTAATAATATACGTTATTCCAAAACGTAAAATATGATCTCCTTTGAACCCGAATTTCTTATTTTTGTTCTCTTTATTCTCAACCACAAAGAATCGGACCCTTGCGAAATATGCTGGGTTGTATTTACAGAGAATTTACCTAAAACGTTCAAATCGTTCAATGTACAATTTCGATTGATTAAGTGTAAGGAACTCTTTGAATCTATAATTAAACACTTTAATCTCTGAATCAGTCTATAAATTAAAATTAATGAATAATTCAACGGTTTCACCAGAATAAGCCGCGAGTATCAAAAGTACATAATTTCGCCCTCTAATATTATATTTACATTGTAAACACAGGAACAAATCAAGCGTGCTATTTAAATTTGTCTTAGCATTTACATTAAAATACATTTTAATTTTTCCTTTTATCTCTTCCACGAAAGAGGAAACGAATTTCCATCCGACCAGATCTCTTATAAAGAGTATTCCAAGACCGGCATCTGATATTCCTTATTTATAGAAAGGCGGAATCACTTAATAAAATGACGTTGGGAAATATTTTATTACGACGCCGACGGCAAAGATCAAACATGTTTTAGATAAACATTTTTTAAATTTTGCATTCGTCAATACGGGTACGTTTTCCAGAAAAAAGTTAATTCCCGTAATGGACTTAAATGAATCGCTTCTGTCAGTCCCACGCACTAGCCTTTAAGAAATAAAATTTTGATATAAAAAAAGTGGTTTGCACCTCTTTACCAAAATGTATCTTTAACATTTTAACTAATAATAATAACAACGGGTCAGCTACGCTAAAACAAATCAAACGTAAACAAATTAAAGGCGTAAATAAAGTAAATGCATTGTACTATGTGTCTTTAAAATAATCAATAACAGAACAGCTGTTAGTTACATGCTTTAATTTAAAATAATCAATAACAGAACAGCTCTTAGTTACATGCTTTAAACAAAGTTTGAACGATTTTCAACACAACAGTTAAACAAAGATAGACTTTATTTCTGTAAATTTCTTTTAAAATTATTATTAAATAGTGTAAGACTTACCTGTAAAACCTCCAGTCTAGTCAAATGACTAGGCACAAATATAAATTAGATCCTAAGAAGTGTTGTGTAGTGATCTTCGAAAGGTTCAGTGATGTTTCGTCGAAGTGAACGGCAGGGCAAAAATTGATCTCACGTAATATCAACAAATGGGTATCCACAAATTCGTCAGGGGGATAAGGATGCTGAAAATGACATAATTTCATAGGAAAATTATATAATAAAGTTAAAAAAGGCAAAAATACAAACCATAATGATAGATGGGAATCAAGAAATCCTTAGAAACGAAACAAAAGTTGAGTTTTTATTGGGTATTTTACGTCGATATCTGTGATAATTTTTTCACTTAGGTTTGGGTTGATGGAAATCCGTCTTCCTTCTAAGTCGACACGCATTCAAGTCGCTTTCGTAGCTGTTTCGATGAAAGAATTATAATACCTAATTTTTGGGGAGCATCGTAAATATTAATGGCCGATCGGACGGGCCTCTATCATTCAACAGGGTGTCGTCGAACTCTTCGGTTTATTAAATTCTGGGCTAATTAAATAAGCAGAAGTTCGCTGGAAAGTTGGACAGTTCATTGACAAGACGACAAGAAATTTGCCAACAATTAGATAAAAAATGTTGAAACGAATTATTGACTTCCAACTTTGATGATTAATTTTAGACGGAAGTGAATTTTTTTGCGTCAATATTTATGATTAAAATAACTTTTCTGCGACAAGCGACGCGCAAAAAGGAATGTTACTTCTTGCTGAAGAACGTTTTTCCAATTGTCGTATTCTACTGTATGCACACAAATAAAAGTTCCTCCTACACTGCAATTACTATACATTTCAAGACAGATCGGCATAATTAATTCGAATCTATCCAAGATGGTAGTTGTTCCAATAAGCTTCTTGATTTCGGTTTATTGGAAGAACAGCCATTTGCATAATCCCTCCTGGCATACGCATATTATTAGTCATACTAATAAGCTAGGTTACAATTACCAAATTGAGTGCTATTTTACAGGATGGTCAAATTACACATCCCAAATTTTTACATTTTTGGGGTAATTGATTCTTTCAAAAAACATGCGAAACGATAGGTTATGGTTGACAGCTCGATAAGGGCCACGAAAAGTGAGGTTATGTTTGACAGCGTGAAGAGGCCAATCTCGGTCCTGATGGGGCTGAAGGGAGTGGGGATATGGGGCGTTCTGATTGGCTGGGGGCGGGGTTTAGTTGGGGTGGTGGGATAAATGGGGAGGAGCTAAAAAAGTGGAGGGGTAGGTCTCAACCGTCTCCATACCTACTTGTAATGAAATTAAAAGAACGGACTGGATTTTAGTATACGGACTGTATTTGTGTTTCTAATCGCTATTATACATGTGTTTGTATTTTTCCAAACTTATGTAGTCAACACTGATAAGGCTTTGGCAACAACAATTCTCGGACACGATTCCATTAAACCGCCCGCACAAGTAAACCCACCGCCACCCTCTCCAAAGTTACCCAACTCAATCACTAATTAGGGCCAGTGTAAACTTCATAAACTAATATTAATTATCTCTTGCAGACACGATGTACACCCACTGCGACTCCAAGATGATGTCTATTGTTCGGAAGTGCTGATAAATGATCAACAAACATGTCACTGTTATACTCCAGCGAATCTCCGAGCCCTGTGACCCTTTGCTCGAACGGATCCTCCTCGGATTGCTCTCCCTGTGTCTGGAACAATCTCTCGTCGCTGCCGGCCTCCTTCTCTGGCACGATACCGGCGTCGGAAGACCCGCGAATTGAGATCCTTCGACGCTACTCCTACGGCGTCGCCCTTCCTTCGATATGCCTGCTCGGCATAATTGGGAACATCTTCAATTTGATTGTCCTGACTAGGAGGAACATGAGAGGGACGGCGTATATTTATATGAGGGGTAAGTAAATAGGTAGTAGTTTTCATTTATATAGGCTTGATATGGAATTAAATCCAAAAATAAAACTAATTAATGGAACCAACTAAACGAAAAATCATCCAACGAAACATTACAAGAGAGGTTTCTCTCGCGTAAGGCAAAGTTTTGCCATTTGCGCATCTGTCCAGAGTATTTTTATAAATTAAACGAAAATGATACATAATGGATGTCTTATGCAGTAATATTTGCTCTGAATAACATTTATGCTGCTATTGACGACGATGTGTAAGAATCTGATAATTTTACGTCTATTTTCGATAACTGTCGCTTATTTATTCATCTCGTGCCGCGCCGAGTGCAGTCCTACAAGATTTTACATTATTCGCGAGTCGCATCTAACAAATTTATTTAAATGCGAAACTCCACCCTCTCGCATAAATTCGACTGCTCACTGCTGAAGTCTTAACACTCACAGATATCTCAGCCATGCGTCTTGCTTTCTCCATTCAAATCGCCAAGTAACAAATGACGACCATCAGTTGATCTCGGAAGGGACCGTAGAAGTCAATTACTTTTCCGCTAACATGAATTTATTCTGCACTTCCGCATCTGCGAAATTCGAATTTAATAATGGCGCAGGCCGTGTTTCGGAAACGGCATTTTTAAATGTAGGCACGTGTGTGTTTGGAAGTTGGTAAAAGAGGTAATGTCCTTATGGTGTGTTTATTGCAGGAGTGTTTTGTTAATTCTCACGGGAGGCATTTAATTTCGGGGAATAAATACGGCTCTCCATAAATATGAGGCTACATTATGCAGGGTAATACGCGATTATATTGCTTTAAATGGAAAATTCTTACAAACATATCCTGTAAAGCGCTAGAACCTTTCACCACAGTAAAAGCAAAGTTTATTAAATTTTAGTAAACTTTGGTAAAAGTAAGTCATACAATTTGAGTATGCTAATTGTATAGAGTCGAAACAATAATTTTTTTAATGAATAATGAATCATTATAATTATTACTATAATGATTCAAGTTTTTCGTTTATAACTTCTTTATGTATTGTTCGATTTTTTTAATATTAGGCTTATATAAAAGCCAACATCTTACCAATAACAGTTATGTATTCAATTTCTAAGAAACTATTATATCACAAATGACTGACGAAATGTTGTAAATTTTTCAAACTAACTGGCATTTGCTTTTTTAATTTTTTAAAAATGTGTCTCCTAAGGCAGTCTTTTGTTTTTAATTTAGTATTACGATCGTTAAAATCGGTGAAGTAATAAACAATTTATGAAATTTTTTCAGGGACTTATTAGACGCACCAAAAAAAAATATGCATCCGAAATTTTTTTATATATATTTTTTTTTTCGTTCAATGGTTTTTGTTTCTTTGTTAATCAAGGTTAAAATTTTGCCGAATATAGCCACAAAAAATATGAAACAGAAAAAACGAACGTTTTAAAAAAATCGATATTTTTTCAAAACAGGGTCATTTATTTTCTTTTTAATTTTCACAAATTCAACTAGGCCTGTCTTATAAAGCAGTCTTTTGTCTTTAATTTAAGATCAAGATCGTTTAAATCGGACAAGTAAAAGACGAGTTATTTTAAAATTTTGTGAACCACTCACAAGAGAATTAGTCACACAAAAAAATATATGTATATGCATCCGAATTTTTGTTTATAACCTTCTTCTTTATTGTTTGATTTTTTTTTCTGTTGGATTTAAATCAAAGCTAATACCTGTTAGTTATAGCCACATATTCAGTTAGTAAAAAAAGTATAACATTACAAAATAACGGTTGTTTCAATAATCGCCATTGTTCAAACCAGCATGCTTCTGTTTTTAAAATTTTTATAAATTTGGCTAGGACTCTTAAGGCAGTCTTTTGTCTTTTATTCAACATAAAAACTCGTTAAAATCGGTCAAGTAATAGATCAGTTATTACTAATTTTATGAGAGATTAACAAGAGAATTAGACGCATCAAAAAATTCGGTTGAAGGTTTTTGTTTCTAATTTTTTTTCATTAATCGATTTTTTTTAATGTTGAGTTTAAATCGTATCTAAGACTTTGCCGAATGAAGCCACATATTAAATTTGTAAAAAAAATATGAAACAAAAATGACGGACGATTTAAAAAATAGTAATTTTTTCCAGCCAGCTGATATTTGTTTTTTAAATTTTTTAAAATGCGACTAGGTGTCTCCTAATGCAGTCTCATCTTTAATTTTAGTATAAGGTCGTTAAAATCGGTTAAGTAATAAACGAGCTTTTGCAAATTTTCTGAGGGACAAAATATTTAAGCGCACCAAAAAAATATGCATCAGAATTTTTTTTAGGTTTTCTTTCTTTATTGTTCGAATGTTTTTTTTGATAGGCTAAAATCAAGGCTAATACCGTGCCAGCCACATGTGCAGTTTGCATAAAAAAATTGATATTAATATTAATTAAAAAACGTTCTCAAATATCGTCACTTTTTAAAACCAGCTGGCATTTCCTATTTTTAATTTTTTTTAAATATTTTGTCGTTAATTCAAAGCCAAGTTTGTTAAAATAGGTCATAAAATAGACAAGTTTTTAAAAATATCGTATGGGGTTCACAAGAGAATTAACAGACCAAAAAAAAGTTTCCAAAATTTCGTTCATTGTTGTGTTTTTTTTTTAAATTGAGCTTCAATTATAATATGATCTTACGAATATAGCCACATAATCAATTTATTTAAAAAATATGAAATAGAAAAAGACGAACGTTTAAAAGATATATTTTTAAACTGGCAATCACTTGCTTTCTTCTCAATTTTCACAAATTTGACTAGGACTGCCTTATAAATCAGTCTTTAATTTAAGAAGGTTGTATGATCACATATTGAATTTAAAAAAATATATGAAACAAAAATGATGGATGTTTTCAAAAATAGAAATTTTTTCAAGCAAACTGGCATTTGTCTTTTAAATGTTAAAAAATTCGACTAAGTGTCTAAAGCAATATTTTGTTATTAATTTAGTATTACAATCGTTAAAATCGGTCAAGTAACAAACGAGTTTTTGCAAATTTTGTGAGGAACTCACAAAAGAATTAAGCACTCGAAAAAAATATATACATCCGAATTTTTTTGTATTTCCCTTCTTTATTGTTCGATTTTATTCAATTTATAAAAAAAATATGATATAAAAAAAGACGAACGTTTTAATAATAAATCGATACTTTTTTTAACTAGCTGTCATTTGTTCTGTTTTTAATTTTCACAAATTCGAGTAGGTCCGTCTTACAAAGCAGTCTTTTGTATTTAATTTAAGATCAAAATCGTTAAAATTGGACAAGTAATAGACGAGTTGTTTAAAAATTTTGTGAATTAGTCGCACCAAAAAAAAAAAATGCTTCGAATTTTTGCTTATAACGTTCTTCTTTATTAATCGATTATTTTTGTTGTGCTGTTGAGCTTAAATCAATTATATTATAGCCACATATTCAATTAGTAAACAACTTTGATATTAAAAATGGGGACGTTTTAGAAAATTGCTATTGTTCAAACCAGCAGGCTTTTGTTTTTAATTTTTTATAAATTTGACTGGCTTTGACTCCTAGGGCAGTCTTCTGTCGGTAATTTAACAGCAAAGTAGTTAAAATCGGTCAAGTAATGGAATTATTATTAATTTTATGAGAACACGCACAAGAAAATTAGATTTGATTGATCCGATTGCATTGATCTGAATCGATTGGATTTGAGGTGATTGATTTAATTGATTTGATTTGATTGATTTGATTGATTTGATTGATTTGATTGATTTGATTGATTTGATTGATTTGATTGATTTGATTGATTTGATTGATTTGATTGATTTGATTGATTTGATTGATTTGATTGATTTGATTGATTTGATTGATTTGATTGATTTGATTGATTTGATTGATTTGATTGATTTGATTGATTTGATTGATTTGACTGATTTGACTGATTTGACTGATTTGACTGATTTGACTGATTTGACTGATTTGATTGATTTGATTGATTTGATTGATTTGATTGATTTGATTGATTTGATTGATTTGATTGATTTGATTGATTTGATTGATTTGATTGATTTGATTGATTTGATTGATTTGATTGATTTGATTGATTTGATTGATTTGATTGATTTGATTGATTTGATTGATTTGATTGATTTGATTGATTTGATTGATTTGATTGATTTGATTGATTTGATTGATTTGATTGATTTGATTGATTTGATTGATTTGATTGATTTGATTGATTTGATTGATTTGATTGATTTGATTGATTTGATTGATTTGATTGATTTGATTGATTTGATTGATTTGATTGATTTGATTGATTTGATTGATTTGATTGATTTGATTGATTTGATTGATTTGATTGATTTGATTGATTTGATTGATTTGATTGATTTGATTGATTTGATTTGATTTGATTTGATTTGATTTGATTTGATTTGATTTGATTTGATTTGATTTGATTTGATTTGATTTGATTTGATTTGATTTGATTGATTTGATTGATTTGATTGATTTGATTGATTTGATTGATTTGATTGATTTGATTGATTTGATTGATTTGATTGATTTGATTGATTTGATTGATTTGATTGATTTGATTGATTTGATTGATTTGATTGATTTGATTGATTTGATTGATTTGATTGATTTGATTGATTTGATTGATTTGATTGATTTGATTGATTTGATTGATTTGATTGATTTGATTGATTTGATTGATTTGATTGATTTGATTGATTTGATTGATTTGATTGATTTGATTGATTTGATTGATTTGATTGATTTGATTGATTTGATTGATTTGATTGATTTGATTGATTTGATTGATTTGATTGATTTGATTGATTTGATTGATTTGATTGATTTGATTGATTTGATTGATTTGATTGATTTGATTGATTTGATTGATTTGATTGATTTGATTGATTTGATTGATTTGATTGATTTGATTTGATTTGATTTGATTTGATTTGATTTGATTTGATTTGATTTGATTTGATTTGATTTGATTGATTGATTTGATTTGATTTGATTGATTTGATTTGATTTGATTTGATTTGATTGATTTGATTGATTTGATTGATTTGATTGATTTGATTGATTTGATTGATTTGATTGATTTGATTGATTTGATTGATTTGATTGATTTGATTGATTTGATTGATTTGATTGATTTGATTGATTTGATTGATTTGATTGATTTGATTGATTTGATTGATTTGATTGATTTGATTGATTTGATTGATTTGATTGATTTGATTGATTTGATTGATTTGATTGATTTGATTGATTTGATTGATTTGATTGATTTGATTGATTTGATTGATTTGATTGATTTGATTGATTTGATTGATTTGATTGATTTGATTGATTTGATTGATTTGATTGATTTGATTGATTTGATTGATTTGATTGATTTGATTGATTTGATTGATTTGATTGATTTGATTGATTTGATTGATTTGATTGATTTGATTGATTTGATTGATTTGATTGATTTGATTGATTTGATTGATTTGATTGATTTGATTGATTTGATTGATTTGATTGATTTGATTGATTTGATTGATTTGATTGATTTGATTGATTTGATTGATTTGATTGATTTGATTGATTTGATTGATTTGATTGATTTGATTGATTTGATTGATTTGATTGATTTGATTGATTTGATTGATTTGATTGATTTGATTGATTTGATTGATTTGATTGATTTGATTCGATTTGATTCGATTTGATTCGATTGATTCGATTGATTCGATTGATTCGATTGATTCGATTGATTCGATTGATTCGATTGATTCGATTGATTCGATTGATTCGATTGATTCGATTGATTCGATTGATTCGATTGATTCGATTGATTCGATTGATTCGATTGATTCGATTGATTCGATTGATTCGATTGATTCGATTGATTCGATTGATTCGATTGATTCGATTGATTCGATTGATTCGATTGATTCGATTGATTCGATTGATTCGATTGATTCGATTGATTCGATTGATTCGATTGATTCGATTGATTCGATTGATTCGATTGATTCGATTGATTCGATTGATTCGATTGATTCGATTGATTCGATTGATTCGATTGATTCGATTGATTCGATTGATTCGATTGATTCGATTGATTCGATTGATTCGATTGATTCGATTGATTCGATTGATTCGATTGATTCGATTGATTCGATTGATTCGATTGATTCGATTGATTCGATTGATTCGATTGATTCGATTGATTCGATTGATTCGATTGATTCGATTGATTCGATTGATTCGATTGATTCGATTGATTCGATTGATTCGATTGATTCGATTGATTCGATTGATTCGATTGATTCGATTGATTCGATTGATTCGATTGATTCGATTGATTCGATTGATTCGATTGATTCGATTGATTCGATTGATTCGATTGATTCGATTGATTCGATTGATTCGATTGATTCGATTGATTCGATTGATTCGATTGATTCGATTGATTCGATTGATTCGATTGATTCGATTGATTCGATTGATTCGATTGATTCGATTGATTCGATTGATTCGATTGATTCGATTGATTCGATTGATTCGATTGATTCGATTGATTCGATTGATTTGATTAAAATTAAAAATGTGGAAATCTTCAAACTATTCAGGGATATAGATGTGGATATGTATAATGGAGGTGCCAAACCGCATAACGATACCTGATTCCATAAATCGAGCTGCAAGTGCTAATGAATGTGAAAAAATTACATAAATTTGATAATAAGCAGCACTCATGAGACTCTGGTGTCCCAACGAAACGAGATATCGAACTGCGGTTCGATTTCCCATAGTTTTCTCTATCTAAGTGAATTATTTCATAATTTTAGAAGACGTATCTTTCTCGTTATGCAATTCTATATCACGATTATATTACCAGGTTATGAACCCTGACGTCCGTATAAGCTTAAAATTAAATAGCAGACAGATGAAAAACCCCACAATCGTCCACACCGTCAAACAGCATTAAATCCAGTTATCGATCAAAGCAAAAACAAGTATTAATTTAATTACTCCAGGCTTATCGTGACGCTTTGTACGCCAAGACAATACCCAAGAAATCTTTTTTAAGCAAGGGGTAAGTAGAAGAGAGTGATTATACACAACGACATTTTCTTATTCCGTCCTAAAAAGACACTCTCTTTAGTATGCAGTGTTCTTGAAAGTGGGAGTTTATTTTTAACATGCAATTATTCGATTTAAAATATGTATCAATTAGTGGCAAGCTTCAGAAGGTCTAATTTCTAGCAAATTGTTTGCCATTTTTTTCCTATTTTCAACCGGATGTGCAGCAAAAATAAAGTGCAAATTTAGATGCCGTTCCCTCCAGCTCGCAAATATTTAACCGTATATATTATAATTTAATTTAAGTGGAGCTCTAAATAAGGCGAATTTAAATACCACGCTTGATTTGTGCCTATTGTTTACAATGTAAATGTAATATTAGAGAGCTAAATGAAATACTTTTGATACACTTCGTTTATTCTGGGAAGCTCGAGGAGACGATGAATTATTCATTAAATTTAATTAATAGCAGCATTCGGAGATTAAAGTGTTTAATGTTGAACTCAAGGGTTCCTAACACTTATCGAGCCGCATTTATTCATTGAGCGAATTGAATTTTTCAACGATGTAGCAACAGGATAAATATGCAGATGAAAAATAATTTCCTGTCAATAACTAGAATAAGTGTAGCGAGTAAAGCCCCTTCTGACGATTAATTAAAATTAGGACATGTAAATGTGTAAATGGTCCATTAGAACCACGAAAGATGTAAACGAGTTACATCCAGCAAGTGTTGCCCTTTATGAGCCGCTTTTGCATAATTACACAAAACAGTAATCTATATACCACCACAGATGCTGTATGCGGACGATATGAATATTTACATGAGTATAAACCATGCCCAGAATTGTATTATTCTACAGGAAAAACTTTACGTACTTAATTTTTGGTGTTCTAATATTTATTCTCGCAAAAAGGATGTTCAAGAATTTATTTTGTTAAGCTGTTCGTCCAATTTATTTTTTTTAACATTGATTTTCGTACTTCTTTTCCAACGCACTGTATACGCATAAATAAAATGATATTCTGAGGAACACATTCCAAGGAGAAATATGAAATCTTGGTGAGAGTTCCCTCACATCGCATCGTGACCAAGCGACTGTAATTTAATATGGGTATATGGGAGCTTCGGATCTGGCTATCCTTTATGTACATCTGCCCTATAAAGGGGAATGGTAGAGCCAGTTTTATTGGATGGAAATGGAGATTTTTACATTCTTACAAAGTCCTATAAATAAAAACTCTGTATTTCGTATAATTAATGGTAGTGTACTGTACAAATCATATTCGATTTCAATTATGTCATAATGCCAAAAGATGTACCTCTCAACCTGAAAAGTTTCTCTAATTTCCTTTCCGAAGGGCAGAGATTTTTTACTGAGGATAGTATATCCACTACGCAACCATCGCCTAAGATTGCATAGTTTAAGTCAAGTATGCTGCGCTTTTAACCTTTATTTCTATCCTCTGAAAAACATTTGAATTAATAAAACTACTCCGTCAATGTGGTGGCCTTTTTTTACGCTGGCTAGTTGGATTCCCTCTATGGGCCAATTTGCTCCACGAGACGGCGACAATAGCTTCCTTAAGTAATAATTATTATCGAGTGAGGTGGGCGCAATGACAAAGGCCGTCTGTGTAGGCAACTTGTTGCTGTAGACTGGTAATTTCGCACATGTTTGAACATTGAAAGTAAAGGCAGAAGCTTATTGAATCTCGCGACGTGATTGAACAGCTTTTTTGGTGTAATATTTGTTATCGATTTTTAACCGCTTATTTATTAAATAACGTATGAATACTACAAATAATATAAAAGGACGTAGTTGGCTGATAAAACATAGTGTAATCTATTTACGATATACATGTATTTAAATGTAAGAATTAGTATAATAATTGACGAAAATTCGATAATCTATGTCAAATGGCTAGGATATGTTATAAATTTAGACTATAAGTAGTGACAGTGTAGTGAAATTTATAACACAGTGCTCGTACCTTCCGAGGAACGGTAGGCCTAAATCAGTTTCAACGTAATATAACATAATTGATATCCACTTAGAGGTTATGTGACAAGGATGCTAAAAGCAAGACTAATTCTGCAAAACAACTTAAAATAAAGCAGATAATTGGGAAATTATTTACCAAAAATGACATATTTCCATATTAGTATGCTATGAGAAGCAGAATTTTCTTGGGAATGTCTTGGAAACATCAACAATAACAATTGTGAAGAACGGGTTTGGAGAGATATAAAAAAATTATGAAAATTTCGAATAAATCCGTTTAAAAATAAGAAAAAACGGTGACATTGCAAAGGTATGTTTATCCATTATATACAGACCAAGTTATTATGCTGAAGTCAAAAAGAATTATTCAGTTAGAAGATAAATAAAATCAGGTAGGTACCTCTACCTACCTTATAATATTGTATCAAAATTGTCCAAAGCTGGCTAGTTTCACAAATTTTAAGGGGATAGTCCAGAACATTTCAGAACGAGCCTTCATTGACTTTTTGTATACTTTTGTATATATATCTTTGCATAGTGGAGAAATAAATATTATTATTATTATTATTATTATTATTATTAAAATTACTCATCACTGAACTCTTTAGGTAGAATACACGCGACCTCAGTGACATTACCATAAACTAGATTTTAATATTAAGATCGATAGTAGAGAATATTTCTAATTTAATTTAAATAACTCTACCAGTTTTATTTTCTTTATCGATGTATTTTCTAAATAAAAAAAAATCGTTCATAATAGAGACACCTATGTTTTATAACTTTAAATTTGTATCCCATATATTAGTTGCTCTCGGGTTATAGAAAGAGAGAAGTATAGAAACTCATAAAAGTGACATCTGTGTTCGAAAGCCACAAGCTGTACTTAGTCTTTATTAGTTTCTTAAATCTAAAAGAATCAATTACAGGTCACTACATCTTGGTACGACCCAGATTTTAAAGTATAAAACCAGTGAACTCAGGTTAAATTCAATAAATTTTTACTAATATTACAAATCAAATAAAAACTAGAGAGTTTCTCCGATTAATCAGATCCCTGGAACGCCCTGAACAGTTTTAGAGATAATTAATTCAAATCTAGCACATACAGTACTATTACCAGTACCTATGAAACAACGTTATTAATATTTAAAATAATCTACAGGATCCTCGTTTCTTGTGGTCATGACTCCTTTAAGCCCCCACTTTTTTTATTATTTATGGTGTAACCAAACGGCCGCCATTCTAATTTGAATAAACAATAAGAATTGCGACGTTAATTTTAGTTATTAGGATTTGATTTTTAGTACATGTGGGCCACCCTATATATTTAAAAGAATATTATTTCGCTGCTAATATACTGCGGCGATAACGAGCTTGGGATTTTAGAATCGATACAGTTTGTTATGACTATGTAATTTCCGGACTTGGGGCTAAGAAAAACAAAATAATTCGTCACCAGAATTGAACAGTCGAGAGATTAGATAATGCTGAATCGGTGGGAATCGCGTCGATAGAAAATTTAGCAAGCTAAGATTTGAAGAGGCGGGGCGCGAATCCCAAAATTTGATAAACAATAATGTAACAGAGTAGGTGAGGGAACTTAATTAACAGGGACACTCCAGTGAAAGGCGGGGATAGAACAATTTATTGTTGAAAAGTTAAAATTATTGGTGGCCATCGATAGGCCATATTTTTTTTTAAGATAGACATAAAGTTGGGAAAAACGGGGACGGTGGAAGGGCAGTCGTTAGCGGGCAGAGTTCGACAGAAGAGTTGACGGGCGAAAGGTCGTTAGCGTCGAGCCTGAAGAGTAATTTGTAAGAGCGTCGCGACGGGCGTAAAGTTGTTAACGAGAGCTCGACGGAAGAGTTGACGGGCGAAAGATCGTTAGCGTCGAGTCTGAAGAGTAATTTGTAGGAGCGTCGCGACGGGCGTAAAGATCGAGCGTAAAGATTCCCGTGTACATTTCTTGTCTGGCCGAAATAAATTCGACCAAAATTTCTATTTGTTTTGGGCGTAATTGAATTTATTTTCCTTATATTAAAGCAATGTTAATCTAACCACAGAAAAATTTCTGCATATGATTGGTTGATAATTTAGGCAACGACGTAGTTCATTCCCTAGCCTTTAATTCCCTCATTTCTGCTCAAGAATACAGTGTAATATTCATAATAGAATGCCAGTAAAGACAATCGGGGGAACGCTCCAGATTATCTGCATTTGCCCACAAAAAAGCAAATAAAAATAATTTCAATCAATTTAGTTTCTAGACGCATAAAGAGGAACGACTGTCCCCTATTGTATTAAATGGAATTTGAAAATTACTTGTTGGGGCAACGAACGGATTAAACCGCACTAGGCCAAGTTAATTCCCACTTACAGTTTGGTCGGAAATTAATGGCCCCAACTTTCCTATATCAAATGGCGTCGTATATTTTTTTTAGGATTGCGAAAGAGAAATTAATCTGCTACAATACCACGGTGCAAAATATATATTACAGTAAAATTAGAAACAAGATATATGCGCAACTATTTATGCACAGTGTAACGAAGTGATTTTTCCAATCAAGGAATGTTCATTTTTGCTTTAAATATTACCGTCACTTGGGTACACCCTGCCGCTGTTTTAGTAAGTAAGTCCCGTTCTAGTTAAGTTACTAATGAGTTGTTAAAAGGTCCGCTGGTAAACAAGCAGTCAAGTAATTAATTGATTAATTTTCGACAATCCCTCGTATAAGTAAAATCCGAGAATTATTATAAATAATGGCCGAGTCGGAAATAAAAATCATTCGTTACTAAAAATGTTTAATCCGTTTCTTTTTGCAATATAGTATAGAAATTGCAACTAACTCATTTCCGGTTATATACGTTCTGAGTTGATGCGCCTAATTGCATAATCCGCTGGACCTCTGCAAGTTACGCCGGGTTGTGCATCCGAATCCTTCGTCCGCCCGGCTCTGACGCTGTCAACATCACAACGCACCGCTTCGCACCGCAATTTCGGCACCCCATTTTTTTTTTTACCTAGGTAACGAGGTGTGACAATTTCTCCCATTTTTTATTATTTTCTGTAGCTCGTAACTTATTTATATACTCAGAGTGTAAAGGCGTAAACGAAGGGAAAAATGTATTTTTTTTTACTAACACTATGAATCTACACGTTCCTGAATTATCCACACGAAGCTTTGGAATATTTCGTATGCTTAAAACCTATTTGTTTGCACATCTCCACATAGGGTCACGACTTCATTAAAAGCATACCTAAGAAACAATGCCTGGTACAACAAACAAAGTGTATTAAACTACTAAGCCCAAATCCTCCACCTTATTGAAAAATTGAGAGCGGCAATGAAAATGACAGTTTAATAACACATTCATGTTTCATTGCGTATACAAAAGAGATTTTCCTCCGCTGTAGGCACAACAAAGGCGTTAAAAATCGATTAAACTCATTTAAACTTCTACTGAATAATAATTTACTGAATTGGTTTACCTTCATGGTAATCCTAAAACAATATACATTGTTTCGTATGACGGTACAACCCACGGTTATATTCTAAGCAAGATCAATACAAATTCAATTTCAACGTGTTGGGTGTTACTGATAAGTGTTTCGTTTGTTTGAGTCCATATTATTCTGACCGATATCTAAGTTTCCAATTATGTATTCTCTCAAGATAATTCCGCAGAAAGGCAGGATCGAGGGCGAGTATTTCACAGCGTTGCGTTGGCTGTAATATAGGATTAATCGCTGTCAATTTTTAATAATGGAAAAAAAAAGGAAATATTTAAACCGACAATCAATATTCCATACAATTTGATTCATTCGAATTGTAAAGCAAATTGTCGAGGAGAGGAAGGGGAAAGCATTGCAACTTGGTGCACAAGTTTTACTCACCACAGGCAAATTATATTTACTTCATTCAACCACCGGGTTATTATATAAATTCAAGCGTATTTAACCAAAGATATATTACAAAGCCTATTAAGAATAAACCAAATCTCCTATTAAAAAAAAAAACAATTCAATGACACTCGCCTCTCATCGATATTTATTATTTAACAAATTCCGACCGTGGCTAACGTCACTATCATTAGACAGCGCCACTCCAAGGCGGTACTTCAAAACATCAGCTACGCCACAGATAACCAACGACTAAATTCGACAGAAATTCTGTACTATCAACTGACAGTTCGCAAAGCACAAATATAAACATACGAATGTTCCAAATATTCAATTAATATCTTAACTTCTGTCTTTATGGCTAGGTAAGTAGTAAAACAATATTATACGAGTTATTTTGATTTTTTTACAATCGATTAACACTTCTATAGTCCAAATTTCAACATGACTGAACTTTCCACTTTCAAGTTATTAGTAAACAGAAGGATTTTGCATTTAAATAGACTACGTACTAGGTTATCTATACATAAAACAAATACAAATGGCCCCAGCACAGTTCCTTGTGGTACTCTTAAACTTTTTACCTCTTTCTGATGTTGACTATCAGTACTTTTGAGTACTAGATGTAAGTAGATGGTAATTCTTAATTTATTTTTATGCAATTCCTGTAAATTCATATTTTTCAAATTTACGCAATTGAAAACTGGCACTTTTCCAATAATTTCGTTAAATTTAAATCCACAATCCAGAGGTTTTCAATTTAGAATTTAATCCCCAGAATCCGGCGTTGTGTACAAATTTGCCTTATCAGTAATCTGTATGTGGGTGTGAAATATTATCAAGTTAATCAACAATGTATCGTATTATTCCGGCGGGTGACAATGTTTTTAAAGGGTGGTATTCGATTACGTGGGTAACGCATTGTTGTGCTTAAGATATGTATTGTTATCCATTTTCAATGGGTTTCAACCTGAAATAATGCGCTAACTAGGAGGGTGATTTTCGTCGATATATGTGGTATATTTCATTCATAAAATAAGTAATTTAATAAGAAGAGGAAAAATAAAATAAAAAAAATGGTGAATTTAATTTTCAAATTATTAGATTAGATTCTTATCAAGCATTATTCAGCAGCAGCTGCTTATTATGTAAGTTTTATGCGCGATTGTGGCTCAGCATCCAATTTGAATGAAAAGAACAGGATATATCACGGAAAACATATATATAGAATATTTTAACATAGACCATTTTTATTCTTTTCGATATGGCATGTAGATGTATCTGTGAATATGAAATCCGTCTCATCTAGGGAACGCTTATATGGAGCGGAGGACCATAAAATTTTAATATTTTCCTCAATGTTTAGCTTAACGTTCCTCTGGTGACGTATAACGAAAGTTCCGAGTCGCGAAGTTTTTATTAAAATCTGGATGCAACGAATAAAATGCAGACGTGCATAAAACTTTATAAACTAGGAAGCGATAATGCTAGTGCCCTTAGGTATTATTTAATATTCATGTACTGCAGTTTGAATTATTGGCCCCAATCCTATCTAAATCCAAAGAAAAAATATTTAACACGCTACTACATTCCTTTATGATACTGCTTTATCGCGCCATAATGTATTTACAAGCAAAGGAACTTATTCTGTCAATATTGCCTGGAGCAATTCCTTTTATATTTGTATCCACAAGCTCATTCTGTCACAACTTTCCAAATAAAAGAATAATAATAAGATTGCCAGAAGCGTATTTTTCTTAATTATCTATCCCCCAGCTCAGATAGATGCTATTCCCCCCTCTTGTTTATTTTAAGCCTGGTCATCTTCTAAAGTTTTCTTTGAGTTAAATAAGTTAAGTGAGTACATTTTCCTACGAATTTTATTCATATATAATTCTAACCAAATTATTTCTTTGTGTTTTCAACAAGTGTGTGTATTGGAATAAAAATAATTTTTTAAAATTTTTTGTGAATAACTTCAGTTTACTTTCCAGTATTCTGCTGCCTGCATGGACCCTCTTGTCTATAAATACCTGCAGATATACTGTTACGATATGGGGAATTTTTTTATTGTTTAGATGTTTTCCTTTTTTTTTTATTTAGGGAAGTTTTTTCTTTTATTTAAGCCCCGAGTTGGGCGCCAATAAAAGTGTTATGATAAGGGGATCTTAGGGAAATATTAATTTTAATTTTTGATTTATATTAAATTTTGTTGATACGAGGTAAGTTTTAAATTTTGTTTTATTATATTTGCACGTTCTACATACTAATTTCACATATATACTATTATTATTATTATTTCAGGAACAATCCCAAGACCGGTATTATGATTATCCCTACCTAACTTTCCAATTTTTATATCAACATATTTCTGAATTTCCATTTTCATTTTCTCCATCAAATCACTATTTCGTTTATCACTTTTTATAAATCTCGTATTAACATCCTTTGTTATTTCTGCAATAATTAAACTAACTGTTTCATTAATATCTTTGTGAGTATTTTCATGATATGTTTGGAGTCGATTGTTTGCATAATTACAAGTTACACCATCTTGTTCATCTATAGGTTCGCCCAGATTTTTTAAACGTTTATTTTGAATGTTTTCCTTCAGTAAGTTTAAAACCAATACCAGGTAATCCACCAGGGATAGTAACTTATTCATATTACTTCTGTTACTGCATCCAAATTTGTTAATCGTGCTGTGCTGTTTTCGTTAGGCATTTCTGAATGCATCTGATGATAATACGTTCTAACTAAGCTTACCCTATTTTATAAACGAAATACTACATGTATCCATGAAATTCCCTTAGTTAGCGTCTTATTTCAGATTAAAACCCGTGGAAAACGGTCTATATTCATCTTTATACATACATATATAAATGTACAAGTTAATAATTCTGCAAAAGTTATTATCGCTAAAGCGACACAAAGCTAGTTCAAACCCGAACAGGATTAAATGTGAAACGTAAAAGGAACACTGGATTATTATTTGCACTCCATTAGTAGTCTAAATGTAGAATAAGAGTCCACAAATATTGATATTAGCCAAAGGCACACCCACTAGAAGTCGTGTTAGTATTTGAACAAGAATAAATTTAATATGAATTTACTCATTCCTAATTAAATTATTATCGAAGCAGAATTATTCAAATAATGGGAATGAGCCTTCTGCGTTCTTTATGCTTTATTTAGCATGGAGTTTGAAATTAAAATAGTTGAGTAAACATAGTTTGAATAAAATAAAAAGTATAAAATGGGAAGATCGAAAAAAGCTTTGCGTTCTCCAATTTTCCCTCGAATTTTCCTTAAGAATCAATTTTTTTTTATCAATTAAAAGGTGGCACTGAGGGACATTAATCAAATAAATAAAGAAATACTTGCAAATTGTTACCGAAAACGTTTATACAAGTAGTTTTACTACTAAAGTTTTTGAAACGTCTGTGTATATGCAATTTACAGGTTCCCCACAGACACATAACTCTGCTCTCTTGTACCTTGCTCATCTCGTTTAACTTGTTCATGTATTACACAACGTATGTGGCAAGCACATAAACAACCAGCTCCTGAAAATGTATTATCACCGTCCCAGTGTTCCTTCAATTTAAGCAAGTTTCACTGTAAGCTGTCTAAATGGGTAACAGTTAGAGTTTTAGTTTGCAGACGTATCCTGTATGTTCCAGACTGCGGAACGGTCTCGTTGTCTATTGCCGTTGTGCATTAATTTAGTAAATCTTATTTATCAAATAAAGCGTCAGGACATGATAAATTATGATTGAACAACCTTAGCAAGATATTAAAAATTATATAAGGAACTGTTGCTCTTGTTTTGATTACTAGGTGTGGCAGCTTGAATTGGCTCAAGGAATAAATAAGTGTAATCTAACTTCCTGCGGAGTTGTTTGGAATTGTGTTCGCTAGCAACGAGTTACGATAAATTGTAAAATTGTTCTGCAATTCGCAAGTCTCGAAAGAAAGAAGATACATTATAAAAGATATTTACACTGATCCAAATCTGCGTCACTTGCATTTATTTATTTGTTGATTTAGAATTCAGTCTGCAACAGGTTGAGGGATCCAATTACGAAATAGAGAATAGGAACTCACAAAGAAATAAGTACAGCTTACAATTAGTTAGTAATTTAAAAATTAATTAACCCTATAAAATGATATGGTTCAAATATAAGGAAATTAATTAGTAATTCTGTCGACCCAACAGTCTGACGTCATTCGCGATTTTTTCAGGGAAAATACATACCAAGATAACATATTCCTATCTAGAGTCCTTTGACGAAGGAGATTTTCTGGCAGCACCTTGGAAACATAAACAAAAGAGAGTTGTTATTGGGCAAGCAGAAGAAGCATCCCCAAGTCCACGTCGCTCCTAAAAAAGGAATAAAAATTTAAAGAAAATCGAGAATATATAAAACAACAATTCAAAAGCTGAGGTATGTTTACATCATTTATATTGAACGAGATAATTTGCCGATATTCCAAGGATTTATTAAAATAGACGATGAAAATATCAGGTACCCACCTAGTTTGTAATTTCGAAAGAGTATCCACAGCTGGCTTGTTCCCATGTAGCATAATTGGACACTCTAGAACAATCCACTTCCAGCAGCCATTTTAGTTTCAATGTCACTGAACTGATAAATTCAAACCGGTGCGAATACCGTTACACAGCACGGAATATACTAAGTTTTAGAAACTCATGTTTATAGAAATAACTAAAAATAATGGACTTTTATGTTTAATTAAAAGGTTAACACCATTTGTGAAATACATTAAATGTAGTCTTAAGTTATCGCAGGTTCTTAGTTTATTTATTAATCAATTTAAATTGTCTTTGTCGATAATTCATTGAATAAATGCTGTTAAGTTGAGAGACCTCTATGTTTGATCAGTTGAAATTCAAGTTTTATGCATCACTACCTTGTCCAAAGCATTATTTCACTGACAAAGGAGACATATGTGTTCCAAAGACCACAGGTGCCCATGATCGCTGTTTTAACTGTTCAGGTAGTTAAAATTATAGGCCGCTGCACATTTGGCAGGACCTATATTTGAAAACAAACAACAGTAAAGTCAATGAACCCAATTTGAATTAGATAAATCTTTATTGAATCAAAATTAACAGAATATTGAGTAAGGTAACTTTCCTCTACTAGAAGATCCCTGGAACGCCCTAAGAAGGAAAAGGGGAGGTTTACAAAATTAAAAATAAATCTCAATCTGCCCCTATTACATTACAATATGTATACAAAAATGTTGTCCAATTTGCAATTTGTATTACAATGTTGCGTTTGGATGTATACATTCATATATAAATCATTTTAGAAAAAAATACTATTATAACGTATGTAAGAATTTTCGGTTCCTACAAAAGTTATGTTAAAACACCAATACACCCTGTATAGTATAGTTTCGAAATATGCTTCAGCAAACAGAGATAAAGTCGCTCATACTCTACGACTTATTGCGACGATATGCCATTATGCAAACTTAATTGCATATTGCCAGATAATATCGCGTCTTAGCGATTGCGAAAATTAGGGTACACACCGCCCTACTTCTTAAACGATGCAAGATAAAAAAATTACGGTTGGGACAATGACCAGATTTGTGAATCAGATCTCCCAGCGGATCGATATAGGAACATCAACCCAATTTCAGGTCTCGTACTGATCATCTTGTCGCAATGCGTGGAAAAGTAAGGCATTTTTTTTGTATTTACAGTGTTTTAATAAATGAATAGAAAATTTAAAGCAATTCAAATTGTTTTCAACCATCAATGGGCAATGAATATTAAAATTTACTGTTCCGTAATTAAAAATACCTACTTTGCTTTTTCAAATGTTAACATGTCTTCAAATGATTTCCTGTAAACATGTAGGATTCCTGTCGAACTTTGGTCCCCTGTTTATTTTCCGTTTCCTTATGCTAGCTTAAGTAAACGTTGATTTTTACAATGCGTGTATTTACCATGCACTTCTGGCAGCTAAAGCATTTTCGAATCTTTTATAGCCCAAGAGGGATTTATAAATACAGGCGTTGCCCCGTTGGACAGTACAAGGAATTTAGATTGGTATGGAACCGATCAATTCTTCAAATGTGTGTAAAAAAAATATTATTTTAATTGAAATATAAACTTTTAAATACAGTTCGCAATGTTTAGGATTCAATATCCCACTAAATATCTATCAAGAAAGTAAGAGAATCAATGTTACCTTTTACAGTTATCTCCACTGATTTGAAAGGGCTTTATACAACACAAATTTAATTAAACTTTCATAAGGATGCTTAAAAGGTTAGTTTCACTTGGAATTTAAATTTCATTAAATTCTAGTAAATCCCTTCGTGCAACTTAAGGCTAGATATAAAACTTTTATAGTTAATTATCCCAAAAATCGAGCAATGTTCAAGTTGTAAAGCGTAAACGCAGATACTGTGCAACCTTAGGCGAAATTGCGCAATGGATATTCGATCCTTCAAAGAGGCAAGTAAAGAATTCCTATTCTTGAACACAGGAAAGATTTGAAATATTTCCAGGTGTCTCTTCTTCTAGCGTTAGCGATACCTTGGTATCGGAAGTAAGTCGACGTTAAATAATAAATTTCTCATGGCCGTCACGTTCACCAGACTTGTTCCTGATTGAAAAAATATTACAAAACAGTCTCTCCTATACATCTAGAATTATGCAAACCTTTTTTATTAATAGATCATCTTACTTTTTCCTATTTTAGTTGTTCCTTCAGTTTCTGCAGATCAGGTGGTTTTTGAAGATATTCACTAGTTATGCTCAAATAAACGGACATTCAGATCAATTGGCTTGTAGAGCAGAGTATGTGCAGAAGTTATGCAACCTTAGGCGAGAGTTTTATAGGCGATATGTCATCCATAGGAAAGAATGTGTTTAATGAAACACGTGCAAATAAAGACCCTCAAAAATTCACTTTAGCCCGTCTAATGAACATACTACTGTCCTATTTTTACAACCTATTTCTATAACTAGCAATTAGTCAATTGCATGCACTCATGTTGTTCAAATATATATTCCATTAGCGAGAGAAAGCGACTTTTATCATAGTCACCAATAAATAGGTATCTGATTATTATTAAAAATCGTAAAAAGTTCTCCCATGGCCAACTCGTTTACCAGACTTTCCTCCATGTGAGAAAATATTACAAAACATCTGCTATTGCATCTGACATAGTACAATGCATCCTCATTAGCAAATCATCTCATTTTCTCCTTTTTCAGTTGTTTTTGTTTTTTCGATCAGAAGATTTTTACCCCACGTATTGCATTATTAGTGAAAAAAAAAAAAAAAACTGAGATACTTGGATTTTTTGAGGTTAGGATACACTTTTAATGTAACTATTACCCACAACAGTTTGATAGGTTATTCATTTACAAGTAATTTAGTTCTTTTTAAATTTTTCTACGACTATTTAAAAAATAGTGTGGCGATGCATAAAAAATTCACTTTTATGCGGTTTTCTCACGAAGCCCCAGCCCGAATTTGCAATTTTTTTCGATTTTCGACTCATTTGCGTGTATAAAACAAAAAACAAAAAAAATCAACTTCCCGATTACATCACTTTAAAATTCCAATTTCAATCCACTATACTGATATGTATTTAGTACAGAATTAGGAATATTCTTACCCGAATTTTGAGCTTGGAGACTCGACGTCTTGGTGTTGTTTCGTGTGCGTGCCAAGATAGATGCTTCGCGTAGACGTTACGGTTCGCGAGCTTCACACATTTATACAAATCTGTCTTACATGACATATCTCCATTTATAAAGGAATCTAATGCGCCAAATTGAGTGAATTAATTTCTAATTAACCCGGCCCATAAATTGCCAACAACCATTTCCGAGTAAGCTAATAGACCCTCGGCTGTAATTGCCGCTACCGATAGCTTAACGGTGCTTTGGTTAATTTGTAAGTAAATTTTGAGGTTGAACCAGGGACGTATTTATGTATCATCGCAGGGATACAGACCCAGAGCCACGCGACGTCGTATCATCCCATTGTTCACACTTTTGGTTACTTAACATGACACTGGTAAGTAGTTTACTGAAACATCATATTTCATTTGATCCTAGCGTTTCATGTTTTATATCAAAACGTATAAATAAAACAGCCGAAACCTAACAAAGAGACCAAACAACGCCCACTCCCGCAGGGATTCATGTCATGTCAGGCTGAAACATTCCATTGAACTGTTTCCATTATCATGTTTTTTTAATGATAAAGGTTAATATTGTGAGCAAGTTTTTTAAGTCGTGCCATTGTCAGCAAGCGGGCCTGAAGTAGTATAAAGATGTCTGTTTATTGATTAACTGAAAATAGCAAATGTGGGAAATTAAAAATCGAGATTGTTGATCAAATAAAAAATTTTCTTTATAAGTATATATAAATTATTCAAAATGTTTTTAAATTTAACGTCATCACACACGTTTTCTTCACTTGGTTTAATTCTATAACACAGTTTAAGTTATAATTACAGGCCGCTGCACATTTGGCAGGCCCTATATTTGGAAACAAACAACAGTAAAGTCAATGAACTGAATTTGAATTAAATAAGTCTTTATCGAATCAAAATTAACAGACTATTTATTGAGTAAGGTAACTTTCCTCTACTAGAAGATCCCTGGAACGCCCCAAAAAGGAAAAGGAGGGGTTTACAGCAAACCCATTAGTAAGTCTATAGCATCTAAGTCTACCTCTATTACATTACAATATGAACAAAATATAAAGAATTATTTTTTTTTTGTATTCTTCTTCATTGTCTACTTCAAGTTTTTTACCCAACGATACTTCAGATTTTGAAGTTTCCTTTTCCTTGTCAATGGGCTCTTTGTGTCATTTTCGCCCACAAATGTTACATTCCAAAATCTGATTATCTATAGGCAACCCATAATACATTGGTATTTAAATCCTTCCAAATTCATTTTGAAAACAAAAATACAAATTGCGACTAAAGTTTCAGTAGAAACTAATGCATATATAAAATGATATACGTTTTGGCTACCTCGTTTGTCACCGTACTTTGGGAATTAATTCCGGAATTTTTAGCTGCATGCAACACCAAGGCGTCTAGATGAAAGCAAATAGTTAATCCAAAGTTAATTCCTATGCAACTAAGCATATGCACGTAGTCCACATCCCACAGGCATTCCGATATGCATTAATTTATTTACACAATTATCTGGTATAGTATACGAGTACTGGTGATAGTGCTGGTTTTAGTTTGTTGATACTGCGTTATGGTCGTCTGATATATGGACGAAACTCATTTACTGACCTTAATTCTAGCGTTAGCTGCTCTATGGATAAGTAAACGATTTTTGCGTGAAAATCTGTCCTTGATTTACAGTACAGTACAGTAAGACAAGAGATCCGAAACAGAACGATTTACATAATTGTAAAGAGACAAAAAATAAAGAGTTAGTGATATAACGGTAACGAACAGGGCAATGAAAATGATATGAAAGCGAATAAAGGAAAAATTATAAAGGATAATAATAGAAAAGAGAAACAAATCTTAATAATAAAGGAAAAAGAAAGAAAATTCAGAATTGGAACATGGAATGTACGAAGCATCATTGGAAAAGAGGAAGAAATAGTAGAAGAAATAATAAAAAAAGAAAGGAATAGGTATGAGAAGAATGTATAAAGGACACTGGGTACATTGATCTGGCGTTGAAGAAAAAGAAAGAGCCGTTATCAAATATGAGTTTCAGCGAAGAACCGGTTGGGGAGGCCGGGGGAGAGGTTATCTCTAACTTCACCGTAGTTCCGAGACTAGGTGAGACATATCCATTTACGTATATTATTATTAACTTCACGAAGTAAAAATGACAAATTACGACTCTATCTATACTTCATGTCTACATACACTATATATATCTACGATTGGCAATAAGTGTTTACCTTGGTTTCCTACTGATGGGAGGTACTCACAAAGTCAATAAACGAGAGACAGTCATCTTTCATAATAAATACAGGAACAGTTGTTTCGTATTTACGACGAGTTATGCGACTTAAAGAATCATAGTGAGACTGTCAGCGACAAAGGCTCGGTAATTAAAAAGCGAGACTTGTTTTACTTATCAGTCGATTGTGTCACTGGTCACCCAATGAAATCTTACGAGAGGTGTTCCTCTCCGCCTATGGCGAAGTTTTGTCATTGGCACATCTGCCCAGATCCTATATAAATCATTTGTGACAGTTGTCTCTAAATGCAAATAAATTTGTTTAACTATTTCAAGAGTTTTTCTTTCAGAAGGTCAATTAAAGGGTTCTTAAATATCCGATTTAAGTTTACCTGTGTTTAACTTAAGCGAATTAAATAGTAACTAAATAATACCAAACTTTATAAAAAGAATCTAAGTAAAAGCTACAACCACAACGTAGTTTGGGTCCTACCACTTTAAAACTAGACGATCACAAGGCCAAATTCGTATGTTCTCTTTCTACGAAAAGAGATTAATAAACATACGAGGGGGGTATGGGGTGTCACAGTATTTCTTTTCCCTCTGGAACTCTGGTGATTAAAATATTATTTTGATTTATGGAAATTGAGTACATATCGGTTCTGGAACATTTGAATACAGCAAAAATGATACAGTGTCCTGAGGAACTCTCACGCTCACGACTACATTTTTCCGAATTGACTGAGAGCTTTTCCAGGACACAGCATCGTGATGAGATTACACAATCTTCCAAGAGTACGTTTGCCAGCTTCAACAGTTCCTAATCTGTCTACTTTACTTCCTTTATTTAAGTTCGAAAGTATTTTGATTTGAATTATATTTTTCAACGTTACTTGGCGATTCACCTTCACACACATCGCAACATTAATTACCACATTTCTGCTGGATATCATCCAGTTTCTAAGTTCTTTGTAAGTACGAAATCAAATTAACTGCAAGTAGAAAATGCCCTTAATATCTGACTCCATATTGGAGATTAGCAGATATGAAAACTTTTATTACTTTAATGGACCAATTGTGGAAAATCCCACTTGCAAAGAAACAAGTTTTCTCGGAGATATTTTTGTTCCACTTTGAGATTAAAGCTATTACGTTTTCATTGTCCGTGCTGCTTTTATCCACCGGCTGGTTCTTTTGTTTCATAAAGGTAAGCTGGAAAAGAGTAACAATAACGAGATTTGAAACTAGAATCACGTTTTCAAATCAGAAATGTACATACTTGCAGGACTGTGATATCAAGCGACTAAAAGTTATTTTACTCGTCTTTATCCGTATTTGCGCTTTGTTTCGTGTAGTGCGTTAGCCGGATAAAATATTTATTATTCTTCTTGTAGCCGTTCTGTATGAGGACTGACGCCACATTCAGTTGATGCGTTTTTGCTTTAAACCACTGGTGATATTGGTCGAGCAAATTCAGTCTAAAAGCTTTTTTTATTTTACTATCGCACACGTTGCGACGAAGAGGAATTTTACAGCTGTATTAGTTTTTAGATTTCTCCGTCACCACAACTTTTATGATTCTCTTACATTCCCAAAATGCACTAAAATGCCAGTATTGACAGGCTTGGGATTCCCAAAATCTATATATAGGATTATCGTGCTTAAAATATCGACAGGATGTTGTTGCTTTAAACGCCTTTCTCCAAACTACGTTTATCTGATCTGAATACCGAGTAATATGAATGAATCATATATTGCATCATATTTCTTGTAAATATTAAAATTTTAAGCAAATAAATAAGTGTTTGAAATATTTATTAGGTGTGACAGTGAATTGTTCTTTGTTTGATAAGAAGCGTCGAAAACATTTTTTTTAGCAGCGATAAAATGCAAAGTACCTATATTTTTTCCATTTTAAATAAATAATCCTTGAATTTATTGACAAATAGATTACTTTGGCCATATCTAAATACGAAGTAAGACAAGAAGTAATATAAAAACCAATACGTACAAACACAAGCATTAAAGTGACTCCACTTTTTCTGGCAGCAGGTATTTGGGAAATTGTTACGATTTTCTGTTTCCCATTTTTCTAACACTCATCCAATTCTGTTCGTGCAATCAATAAATCATGAGCTCCGTGATAGCCTTAAGAAAGCTTAGTTTGTGCTCGAAATTGAATTTTATGAATCGTCCTGTTCTTCAAGTAGCCATTTATCTTACCAATTGTCTTTTTTCAATATTTCACTTCGGTTTATAATTGGCCAAAATCTGAACTTTGTTGAAATTATTCAAAATTTTTTAAAATCATTTCTAAACGACGTGATCGTTTTGAATTTTTGATGACCACTGCATATCTCTACCGATCCACATTACGATTTATTTATCTGAATTTCATTAGAAATTCCAAAGACATAAAAAAACACCATAAAATCACCGACAAAGTTGTCTTGAGTGCTGTTATATTAAAAAAATAAAAAAATTCAGAAACCATACTTGTGTACTTTTTTCCGAGGAATCCGATTCCGAAAAGATAAAAACAATTGAATGTCAAAGAAAAAAGTTATGGCCGAAAAACTGAAAGAGAAAAAAATATACACCCCGTATATTAATGCGGAAATGAATATGTGACATTTCACTGATTGTAAATGCTTATCAGATACATATTTTTCACTTCCGGTTTGACCGGAAATTGCTTTAATTTTTTTATTTTAGGTGATACACCCTGTATATTGAGCTCAGTTTAAAGAACATTTCTTTCTGAATTCAGCAATATATAACATATTATCATTATCTTTCATGTTTAATAAGATATTGGGGTTTAAATTAAAAATAACAAAAATATATGTTATGAAATAAAATCATCCATGAAAACAAACAAAAGCATTTAAATTATTTTTTATTTATTTCAAAACCTAAAGAATATAAGTTATTATGCTATATCTTCTTTTGTTTTTGAAATAAATAAATAATTTAAATGCTTTTGTTTGTTTTCATGGATGACTTTATTTCATAACATATATTTGTGTTATTTTAAATTTAAACCCCAATATCTTATTAAATATGAAAGATAATGATAATATGTTATATATTGCTGAATTCAGAAAGAAATGTTCTTTAAACTGAGCTCAATATACAGGGTGTATCACCTAAAATAAAAAAATTAAAGTAATTTCCGGTCAAACCGGAAGTGAAAAATATGTGTCTGATACGCATTTACAATCAGTGAAATGTCCCATATCCATTTCCGCATTAATATACAGGGTGTATATTTTTTTTTCAGTTTTTTGGCCATAACTTTTTTCTTTGACATTCAATTGTTTTTATCTTTTCGGAATCGGATTCCTCGGAAAAAAGTACACAAGCATGGTTTTTGAATTTTTTTGCTAGGTGAAGAATAAAGCAGGAAAATCGAGTGAGGCACTTAAAATGATCACCCTGTACATTAAAATAAATATCCATTTATTGCTTAAAAAATAACCAACTGTTACCTTAATAGTTTTTCAAGGGATGTTTTATAGCTATTAATTTATTTAATCAAGAAATAGCGTTTGATTAAATATTGCCTTGCTCATTTCTTACCAACAATAACCTGACATAGCCAATTTAAAGTAACAGAGTTACAGCTCTCTATACTCGTATTACAAAGAGCAGAAAAATAGTCTAATTAAATTAAAGAAAGGGGAATTATAAGAGAAGAATACGGAAACGTATTGTCCCTCTAGGTTGACGGCACTACAAATGGCTATAATAATATATAATTTTTCTTCTTTACAAATCGTGGACCACATTGTATTCCGTGAGATAATAGAAATACGTATACCGTATTATAGGAATTGTTTGAAAGTGGGGAGTTTTCGCCCAGTGTAATTTTTGCATCCATGAATAAAAAAGTGGACAAAATAGGGTTGCGACGATTTAAATCTACTAATTTGAATTCTGATTTTTCACTTAATTTTTTTTAATAAATCATGACCATGCTATAGGCACATTTAACTTTTCGTAATTGTTGCTCATTAAAATTGGATCCGAATGAACAAAATATTTCATAATTCCCCAAAAACTAAAAAAAATATATTTTTATAACCTGAATTTAAGTGGTAATTTCGAGGGTAATTTAGAGATGTGACGTTATGCAGAAACATAATTGCTACAACTTTATAAATTTACCAAAAGCTTAGTAGTAGGAATCTTGAGTTCCGAAATCTCTGCTAAATAATACAAATTATTATTAAATAATTCAACCATGGGTAGCAAATAATTTTTGCAAAAGCTGGCCAATAAACTCAAGTGCAATTTTCTATATTATATTCAAGAAAGCCTCCAGTGAAAATGATCGATTAATATGAAGGGAATTCAAGCCATATATTACAAAATAGAAAGCTCCGTTATAAATGAACGTCAGAAATTTAATTTTGGCCAATAAATTTCCTGGAATACTTCTTTTTGTGACATATTGTTTTATTATTCTCGTGGACTAAGGCCCTAGATTGCTAAATCTGTTAAGAATGCCGACAATATACCACCGCCGGAACAAGTCTGGAGAATTATTTATTAAGGATGAGTCTGGGAGCGACGAGGCAATCCAGGAAGTGCCAAAGAACGGCTTGATGAAATAGCTTTGTTTAATCAAGATGTGGCCGGTGCTAACGAATTGTTTGTTTGTGTTCCAAAAATCACTGTCTCAGGTTATTGTTTTTTCTATCCCACTTTGGCTCCCAGCGAGGCGATAGAAATTAATAACCCTATTCGAACTAATTATCGTTTTTCCCGGCTGGGCTTCCAGTCTGTCGTTTCGAATCATTATATATAAGAGTTATGTTAACAATCATACGTCATGTCAAATAAAAAAGGTATAGATACAACGCGGGTAACGGAATGGGAATCGGCATAACGCGAAACTGGCGGCGAACACAATAATTTCTTATTTTAGGAGGAGGTATACAGGGTGTTACGTTTCAAAATCAAGAATTAGTGTCACTTCCGACCAAACCGGAAGTCAAAATATGACGATCATGATCAGGCTAAGATTTTCTTTATTATATTAATTTAATATTTTGTATTTGCACGTTTAGATATTTAAGTTTTATATTCCCATATATTATTATGCAATATTATGCATGCACTAGTGATTAAGTTGTTTAGTTTTGAATTTTTAATTTATTTTTCTCAAGTATTTGTATATATAGTTTTCTGAATTATCGCCTTTATAACATACGATCAGTCCGCCACTGGGTTGGATTTTCCAACAGTTTAAACAATAAGCGTCAGTGCGTATGATTTTAAGATAATTGAACGTGAAACTTACTGTAGGTTTGCTA
Source organism: Rhagium mordax (assembly GCA_963680705.1). Lineage (NCBI taxonomy): Eukaryota > Metazoa > Arthropoda > Insecta > Coleoptera > Cerambycidae > Rhagium > Rhagium mordax. The sequence continues at coordinate 129,572,530 of OY796656.1, read as the reverse complement.
TAATTACTCTTTTACTTTTCAGGGCCAAAGGGGGTTCCCTTCTGCTATCGAAGAAATGTCTTATCTGTTAATCAGCTGCTGTACACCGTCTGAATACAGATTATTTAAATTTTGGGCTGGTTTTATTTTTTTATTGGATTGGTAATGATCTTGAAATGCTAGAGATCTTTATCAGAATGAATATGATTTTGTCATTAGACAGCTAGATGTCTCAGCTTTTGCTGAAGTATAGATATCCAGCTGAGATGGATTTGTATGCTATAGTTGTATCAATTAAATATAGATGGAACAACAAGTCGTATTTATTACACATGAGACAATTCAAAGTGAAACGTTCCTTAAACTATGTCCCTGCTCTAACTTAAACTAACTTAATCTACAACAAATATTTGGACAGTGTCTTTAGGAATAGTGACAAATTTAATAAAGTTAAAGTTTCGAATTTTAGTTCAAAATACTCCCGGCACACTAAAGTTACCATGTCGCGATATTTACTTTAAATTGGCAGGCCTGTTTTTAAGTTTTGACACTTGTGGTTTGTGGTCCAGGTATGGTAGCCGGCAGTTTTACACTTTAGTGCCCTATTTACTGGATCTGCATAAACTGAATAGGCCTTGGATGCCCTAACGGATTTCGACCAATCAGGTGGCTGCTTATTATTTAGGATAAATTTTACCTTAATTGCTGGTAAGTTTATGTTGTTTTTCTGGTACCTTATTGTATTTGGCCTTGAACCATTATTCAAATGTACTGGAAATATAAATCTCCGTTTTTATTTTCGTATTTCTTTATGTATTTCAGGAGCGATCTGGACGTGGGGTTGCTTCTTTTACGACCCAATAACAACTCTCTTTTTTGTTTCGTTTCTAAGGACAAGCAGAAAATTTGCCAAACCATGGATTTCTAGATTTTCAACTGTCATGCAGGTTTGTATTTTCGCCTTTTTCGACTTTATTATGTATTTTTACTATGAAATTATGGTATTTTTAGCTTCCTTATTTGAAGATGAATCCTTGGATACCCATGTGTCGATATTACGTGAGATAAATTTTAGATCTGCCGTTGGCTCGTACGAGGGATTACATGACCGTATCGAATATCTCTGCACTCACTTCTTAGGAACTAGTTTACATTGTGTCTGGTCATTTGACTAGACTGGAGGTTTTACAGGTTTGTTTTAAATTAATTAATTACACATTTTAATCTAATTCACATAAATAAGTCCATCTTTGTTTAACTGTAGTGGACAATCGTTCAACCTCTGTTTAAAACATGCATCTGGCAGCTGTTAAGTCATTGATTATTTTAAAGAAACATTGCACGATGTTTTTATTTCATTTACGCCTTTAATTTGTTTATTTTTGGTTTGTTTTAGCGTAGCTGACCCTTTATTTACCTAAGGTTCGTTGACCTCGCTTGACATAACAGGTGTCCCACAGCTGATTTAACAAATGGTTTTAAGATATTATATCCTTTTTTGAACTTGTATTTATTTCATGAGTATACTATATGTAAGTTTCTCATTCTAGTTTTATTAGGAGGAATTTTCATTTTACCCTGGTTTGAATTGAATTTATTTCTTTAATTTTATTAATTTATTAGTGGGGTTTTAGTTTAAAATACATGACAATATTTATAAATATTTTTATAATTTCTTGTGTATGTATTACAATTTAGTTTTATTTGTGATTGAAATAAACTGTTCTTTTTTATTTTAATCCTGTGAAATTAAATTTTCTTAAATTATGTTTTTAATTTGAAAAATAATTGAAGTTAAATCGTCGCAACCCTGTAAATAAGTAAACTGCAGATTAATCTACTGGCAGCTTGCCGCATCAAACTTGGACCAGACCTCGGGCTAGGCAACAAAATATGTAAATAAAGAGATCCATGTAGAGGTAAATATTAAATACTTGGTAATATATAACTTAATTAGTCCATCCCCTAGAGAACACAACATACTGTTATTTACGAATTATTATTTGGTTATGACGTGGGCTTACTTGCCGTTTTAATTTATTTACAAAGCTACTGTTTTTCATGTAGGTATTTCAACTTTCAATAAAAAGTTTTAGAACGAACAATTGTTGTGATATTAAGACCTTACGAAGGATCTTCCTTCCTCTGTAAAAACGAAGCTCCTCCCACGCTCGCTTAATTATTTCTGCAAAAAGTGTAGGAAGCCAAATATTGATAATTTGAAAAAATACTTCCATTGATAAAAAACATATTACCCATTTAAACAGGACGTTCATCTAAAAAATATTTATTTCTATATAATATATGAGTTCGGTTGACAAGATTCCAACCACGATAATTGGCTTCAGTCCTGTTAAGGATAGTTCTTACAAGTAGCATTTTCACATTCGAACAGTTTGTAATTTAATTTAAAATACTTCACGTATTTGTTATTCAGCATATCCGATCTACGCCGTTAAATAAGAAAAAAACAGCTAGCTTCGATCCGGCCGGCGATTTAAAGGCGGAACTGAACAAAGATTAATGATTGCAACAGTAAAACTGCTAGTGTTGCAATACGAATTCCCATCGTTACTGGACTATTAGGAGCTAACGGGAAATGTTCAGGATTTACCAAATTAGATTGATCCACTTTAATTAGTATACAGCTAGATGGAAGTCTGAGGAATAAATAAAGGCTAGGTAGTTGAAGGAAGTTACTGAACGCAAATACAGGAAAACATATACAGGTGGCTTAAACTACTTAAACCACTTTTTGGCTACTTGAAACGTTCTAAATCTTGGGGTCAGCTACGCTAAAACAAACCAAAAGTAAACAAATTAAAGGCGCAAATAAAATAAATACATTGTGCTATGTTTCTTTAAAATAATCAATAACAGAACAGCTGTCAGTTACATGCTTTAAACCGAGGTTGAACGATTGTCAACTACAGTTAAACAAAGATGGACTTTATTTATGTGAATTTTTATTAAATTTGTAATTAAATAGCATAAGACAAACCTGTAAAACCTCCAGTCTAATCAAAAGACCAGACACAATGTAAATTAGATCCTTAGAAGTGAGTGCAGTGATCTTCGATACGGTTCTGTGATCCCTCGTACGAGTCAACGGCAGATCTAAAATTTATCTCACGTAATATCAACACATGGGTATCCATGGATTCATCTTCAAATAAGGAAGCTAAAAATACCATGATTTCATAGCAAAATTATATATAAAGGGAAAAAAGGCGCAAATACCAAACTTCATGACAGTTGAAAATCTAGAAATCCATGGTTTGGCAAATATTCTGCATGCTCCTTAGAAACGAAACAAACGTTGAGTTGTTATTGGGTCGTAAAAGAAGCAAACCCACGTCCAGATCGCTCCTGTAATAAATATAGAGATATAAATTTTAAATTGGATATTTATATTTCCAGTACTTTTGAATGATCAAGGCCAAATACCATAAGGTACCAGAAAAACAGATTCAACTTACCAGGCATAAAGGTAAAATTTATCCTAAGTAATAAGCAGCCACCTGATTGATCGAAATCCGAACGGGCATCCAAGGCCTATTTAGTTTATGCAAATCCAGTAAATGGGGCACTAAATCGTAGTAACAGCCAGCTACCATATCTGAACCACAAACCACAAGTGTCAAAACTTAAGACAGGTCTGCCAATTCAAGTGCAAATAACGAGACACGGTAACTTTAGTGTGTCGAGAGTACTCCGAACTGAAATTTGAAACCTCAACTTTATTAAATTTGTTATTATCCACAAGGACACTATCCTATATCTGTTGTAGATTAAATTAATTTAAGTTAGAGCAGAGACATACTTTAAGAAACATTTCTGCTCTTAACTGTTTCATACATATAATAAATCCGACTTGTTGAGTTCCATCTATGTTTAATTCAAATAACTAAAGCATTAACGTTCATCTCAGCTGAATACCTAAATTACAGCAGAAACAGAGACATCTAGCTGTCTTATGACAAAATAATATTTATCCTGATAAAGATCTCTATCTTTTCTAAGTCCTTACTAATCAAATAAGATATAAAACTTGCACGAAATTTAAATAATCTTTATTCAAAATTTGTACAACAGCAGATTTATAGGTAAGATATTTCTTCGATGGTAGAAGGGTACCCCCAAAGGCCCTGAAAGGTAAAAGAGTAATTATAGCTAACCTATAGTAAGTTTCACGTTGAATTATCTTAAAGTCTTACGCACTGTCGCCTATTGTTCAAGACATAGGAAAATCTGCACATTAAATATAGGACTCCTTTATTCAGTGTTCTGCATAAATCGCTGCCTTTACTTCAGCTATCTAAATCTTTAAATACAGTTTTTCATAAATAAAAGGGCTAAACAAGCAACATAGTAGATCGCCCATATCTAATTACTTTTATCTATAGCCGTGCAAAGCTCGTAATTGCGCTCAGTAATAAGGTAATTTTATTTAAATTGGCCAGATAAACGCGGTGAATAAGACACGCAAAGCTCCTTCTGGACATCGGCATGGCGGCGAAATTATTTAGTATTCAGAGATACCAGGATAGTGGTAGTTAGACGTACAAAGTAAACTTAATATAACCCAGTAATTAGTTTTGGAAGTTGAAGTTTACTTGCCGAACAAAAACAAAAACTCGCTGCGGTAGTTACTATTATAACAACCTACCCCAAGAGAAGGCTTTTCGTTTACAATTCTGACGTGGAGCAAACAGCTATTTGTGTTTTTTTTTGTACAAGTCTTTCGAAAATCGCTGTAGACCTCAGAATTTATTGGATCATCTTATTTTTTAAAATGTTCTTTTTGAAATTCTTCATCAATCTTTCGAGCCTGATTTTTTATTTTTAGCTATAGTTTTTTGTAACTTAAATCTTAAATTGATTTTTCACTAAAGATAAATTACAAAGCCTATTAAGAATAAACCAAGTCTCCTATTCAAAAAAACAATTCCATGACACTCATATCTCATCGATATTTATTATTTAACAAATTCCGACCGTGACTAACGTCACTATACATTGGACAGCGCCAAGACTCTCCAAGGCGATACTTCAAAACATCAGCTATGCCACAGATAACCAACGACTAAATTCGACAGATATTCTGTACTATCAACTGACAGTTCGAAAAACACAAATATAAACAAACGAATGTTCCAAATATTCAATTAATAACTTCTGTCTTTATGGCTAGGTAATTATACGAGTTATTTGGGAAATTACCGATTTAATTTCGTTATGTATCGTCTGAAGGTCATGTCTTTTTGTTTCAGCTTTGTTTACAAGCCAGCTGTTTTATGCACAATACCTTAGTAGTAACATTATAATTGTGCCTAGAACTTATTAACTATTGTAATACTGAAATTTAAAAACTATATGATGTGAAAATTACCTTTTTGATATTTTAACGCTTTACACATAAAATATGTTCTGATGACGGCCAGGAGCAATTTTTGTAGCCACTTCTTTGTTCGTTTAATTTATCTAATTTAAATGGTGATGCGATGTAAATGAGCGACCATAAAATAAATGAGAATAAAAGAACGAACTTCGTAAATACGTTATTCCGCTGCATATATCACTGCAGCCTTATTGTAAGGCGATAACAATTTAAAATTATTACCCAGACGTGACATTACGATCGGAGAAACTATTAAATGTAATATAATAAGTAAAAGTAAACCGAGCCATAATGAGGTTCGTGTCCAATAACGCTTACGGCTTACTGAAATTTATTGGCGGCAATCGAGCGCGATCATTTGTAAACTATGAAAAAACTTGGGAAAATCGGAAGCTGTAACGACGACACCCTGACCTATCCCAGCTTTATTGATTCCATCCACCTGCAACAGGAGCTGCATCTGCCCCCTGCCACGACATTCTTGCCGACGTTCCGCGTCCCTTCTCCGCCGGAAAATAGACTCGACTCGGTGCCGGTTATGGAATGGTTGATTAGGGCAATGGTAGTTTCCGTTATTTCCGTAAAGTTTCAAAGTAACTGTTTGATTTAAGGAAATGACTTCGGTGAGATGCTAGCCTTGGAAAAGCAAATTTTAGATTCCGCCGTTGCCGTTGTCAGCAAATATGCTCTTTCGGGTGATAAAAGGATACCAAATATGACGTCATTAAAAACAAATTTAGATAATAATCTGTCATAATTAAACTTGGCGGTTTAATTATTAAATAATTGAAGAAAAATTGTCAAACCTTACGAAGTGCCCACTGGATGAGCGGAAACAAGATTGAAGGATTAATTGCTTGTTTGGTCCATCATTGTTTATTCTGCCAGCAATTCTAACTTGGAGCAACTTCGGATAAAGTTAAACAATTTCAAGAAAACATTTCGGGCTGGCCTTATTTACAGTTAGCCCAAATCTTACAGCAGCGCGTAATTGTTGAAATGATTGAAAATACTTAATATACATACCGGAGTCCATTATATCTGGACCCTTTTTAAACCTACATAATTTTTGAACTAGTATAAGCCATCCCTCTGTATAATTTCCATGACAAATGTGGAATATGCGGAAAGGGGAAACAGTGGGCTTCCCAACTATGAAACAGGGTGTTCTATTTGAAATAATAAAGTTGCCCTATCCCCGAAAATACGCTGTTATTTCCGGTTAAACTGGAAGTCAGCAAAAAAAGACGGATACTCAGGAGAAAAAACTTATCAAAATTAGAAGACTGGTGAAAACCGCATTTCATTATCTCAACAAGTTATATAGATCATCCAACAGACCCCTGGACAAAAAGCAGCTTATTACAAACAAAAAATTGAAGAAAATAAGAATGATATAAAAAAAATGTGGAAAATAATAAAGGAAAGCACTAATGAAAACCCTCGAGAAATTTCTAGTTTAAATTTCTAAGTAGAAGCTTCAGTTTTAAAGTAGAAATTTCTACTTATAAAGTAGAAATTACTACTTATAAAGTAGAAATTTCTAGTTTTAAAGTAGAAATCTCTAGTTTTAAAGTAAAAATTTCTACTTATAAAGTAGAAATTGCTAATTTCTACTAATAAAGTAGAAATTTCTAGTTTTAAAGTACTTATAAAGTAGAAATTTATACTTACAAAGTAGAAATTCCTAGTTTTCAAAGTAGAAACTTCTAGTTTTAAAGTAGAAATTTCTAGTTTTAAAGTCTACTTATTAATTAGAAATTTCTAGTTTTCAAAGTAGAAACTTTAGTTTTAAAGTAGAAACTTCTAGTTTTAAAGTAGAAATTTCTAGTTTTTAAGTAAAAATTTCTACTTATAAAGTAGAAATTTCTAGATTTCAAAGTAGAAACTTCTAGTTTTAAAGTAGAAATTTCTAGTTTTACAGTACTTATAAAGTAGAAATTTATACTTACAAAGTAGAAATTCCTAGTTTTCAAAGTAGAAATTTCTACTTATAAAGTAGAAATTTCTAGTTTTAAAGTAGAAATTTCTAGTTTTATTAAGTAAAAATTTCTACTTATAAAATAGAAATTTCTAGTTTTTAAGTAAAAATGTCTACTTGCAAAGTAGAAATTTCTAGTTTTCAAAGTAGAAACTTCTAGTTTTAAAGTAGAAATTTCTAGTTTTAAAGTAGAAATTTCTAGTTTTATTAAGTAAAAATTTCTACTTATAAAATAGAAATTTCTAGTTTTTAAGTAAAAATTTCTACTTATAAAGTAGAAATTTCTAGATTTCAAAGTAGAAACTTCTAGTTTTAAAGTAGAAATTTCTAGTTTTAAAGTAGAAATTTCTAGTTTTATTAAGTAAAAATTTCTACTTATAAAATAGAAATTTCTAGTTTTTAAGTAAAAATGTCTACTTGCAAAGTAGAAATTTCTAGTTTTCAAAGTAGAAACTTCTAGTTTTAAAGTAGAAATTTCTAGTTTTACAGTGCTTATAAAGTAGAAATTTCTACTTGTTTAGCGACCATGTGTTTATTTAAGTTTTATGTGTTTATAGTTAGTTTTAGGTATTTCCGATATTGGTTATATACAGGGTGGTCCGGTATCCATGGCGGAAACTTCAGGGGACAATAGAGTACCAAAAAACAATATGACTTTGCTTATAAACATAACCTTCTAAACGTACCGTTTTTGAGATACAGGGTGTTAAAGTTTTGATTTTTTTAAATATATTTTTAAATATCTCTCTAACGAACAACAATATTAAAAAACTATTTGGTGATGTGAAATATCTCGCAGAGCACTAGTATTTCACCATTAGAAAAGTTTGCGAACATCACCAGTGGCGTCGATCTGGGGCATTGTGACCCTTTTTCCTATCAGAACTTCTACGCCACTGGTCCTAGACACCAATTCTATCTTGTTTTATATTTTCTGATGTTTTTTGCACAAAAAGTCACTCTTGTGATTTTTTCGTAAGATGCACCATTTTCGAGTTAATAGCATGTAAAGATATTAATGTTTAAAAAATTATTATTATTATTAAAAATTTATTAACATTATTACATTTTATTAACAATTTTTGAGCTCTAGTTAGGAAGAAAAACATCACAAAAATAACAACAGATTTAATAGCATCTTACGAAAAACTCACAAGAGTGACTTTTTGTGCAAAAAAAATTAAGATTTTTTTTTCATAAAAAGTCACTCTTGTGAGTTTTTCGTAAGATGCTATTAAATCTGTTGTTATTTTTGTGATGTTTTTCTTCCTAACTAGAGCTCAAAAATTGTTAATAAAATGTAATAATGTTAATAAATTTTTAATAATAATAATTTTTTTTTAAACATTAATATCTTTACATGCTATTAACTCGAAAATGGTGCATCTTACGAAAAAATCACAAGAGTGACTTTTTGTGCAAAAAACATCAGAAAATATAAAACAAGATAGAATTGGTGTCTAGGACCAGTGGCGTAGAAGTTCTGATAGGAAAAAGGGTCACAATGCCCCAGATCGACGCCACTGGTGATGTTCGCAAACTTTTCTAATGGTGAAATACTAGTGCTCTGCGAGATATTTCACATCACCAAATAGTTTTTTAATATTGTTGTTCGTTAGAGAGATATTTAAAAATATATTTAAAAAAATCAAAACTTTAACACCCTGTATCTCAAAAACGGTACGTTTAGAAGGTTATGTTTATAAGCAAAGTCATATTGTTTTTTGGTACTCTATTGTCCCCTGAAGTTTCCGCCATGGATACCGGACCACCCTGTATAGGGCATAGTAAACCTTGCGTAAATACGAACCCTGATTTACCCAAAGTTTATTACCATAGGCATGTAGTTTAATATTAAATTTACTGAAAAATCCCCATTATAAAATCCTTTACTGGAATATCCAATACTTAAGAAGGGATCTGACCACTTTATGGTCATTTTTATTGTTCTCATTTTCTATATATATGTTATCTTGCTAAATCTAAATTATTACAGTACGAGCTCTCAACTACCAACAACCAGATTGTATTCTTGTAAATATTGTAAATAAAAATATACTTGAAATAAGCTATCATAGTTTATTTCTAACCTTCAAGTGAATAGTTCAAAAAGATGTGGTACAGCAGTACACCCAGTGATTCGAAACAATAATCACAACACAACACTACTTATAAAGTAGAAATTCCTAATTTTCAAAGTAGAAACTTCAAGTTTTAAAGTAGAAATTTCTAGTTTTAAAATCTACTTATTAATTAGAAATTTCTAGTTTTCAAAGTAGAAACTTTAGTTTTAAAGTAGAAACTTCTAGTTTTAAAGTAGAAATTTCTAGTTTTAAAGTAGAAATTTCTAGTTTTACAGTACTTATAAAATAGAAATTTCTACTTATAAAGTGGTTTTCAAACTAGAAATTACTCGTTTTTAAGTAGAAATAGTCTAGTTTCTTAATTTTTGCTGTGGCCTTTCAGAGCCATCGTAAAAAAATGATTGCTCTCCTGGGTATGATAAAATTAAAAGGGAAACAATAAAAGTGACGAAATTTTTAATTATGAAACCTCTTCAATGTATAGGTAATAAATCTAATGTTTGAACAAGGAAAATTTCCTAAAGCATAATTTTCCAAAAAAAGGATCATAAAAATAATATTTAATAAGCCTCGAATGTACGCATCAGAGTTACTATTTAAAGAAACAATGTTAATTGATCTACCCAGCTTGTATCATTGTATCTGTTAAATTTTATGAAAAAAAAATGCTCAGTTGAGAATTGTAATAAGTCATGATTATAGTACAAGATCTAATAGAAATGAGATAAGGTATACCGAAAGCCAAAAATACTGCATTTATAAAATTTGTTAGTTACTCAGGCATCAAATTAAACACTAAAACAATTAAATAGCTTACAATTTAAAAAACAGGTAAAAGAATTTGTAACGAAAAACAATAAATATTTCAAACCGTTGATCTATTGTAACATTTATTTTTGATATCTATGAGTTTACACTATTATAGCTAGCGGTTACCAACCTGTTTAAAGTAATAGTTTATATGATTATTAAGTTGACTGAGTTTTATTTTGCAAAGAAAAATATTTTTAATTTTCCTTTTGTATGAGTAAAACGAATTTTTACTTCTTCTGTTTTCTCCTAGATATTATGTTAGTTCACGTATTAGGAAAATATTGCACATTCAAGCTCTGTAGAGCTTAGATGCAAATAAATTATTTTTTATGAATATTATTTCTTGTACTTTTCTGGATGAATAAATTGAATTAAATTGAAGTTTGTGGCCACCAAAACGACCTATAATCAGCCTACATAACAAGACCAAGTTGCTGGAAATTGGTTGATAAGAAGAATTTCAAAACATTTTTTTTTCAAACTTTAAAAGTACTGACTAGTTTTCAAAGGAATTTGCTATATCATCAAAATCGAAGAACCGATTTAGCTTGTCGTGGTCTTAAAATGCAGAGAGAAGTTCATTATTTCGGAATTTGTTAATAGTTCCTTTGTTAAAATCGGCCGAATAATAAAAATTTGACAAAGAAAATTTGATATGATGGTAAATTTTAAAAATTTTATATTTTTAGTCCAACGACTTTTGTTTGGTGTTAATTTGAGTTTCCATCTGATATATTAAAAGGAAGTTCACCGTGTTTGCTTCAGATCGTTTTATACCAGATTCCATCCATTATAACGTATTATACAAAAATATTTATATTTAAAATATGAAAACATAAAGTAATAAGTTTGGGTGAGTCTGATGTCAACGCTGCGGGTTGCTTCTTAAAAATTCACTTAGGCAAATATGTGGCCTTGTTCCCTCCGAGAATATCTGCTGATATATTTATCATTAAGTAAGCCTGCAGACTTTCTCACGCATTTTGTGGTGATTTTAACGAGCCAGAAATAACCATTAAGTATGCATATTAAGGCTAACAGGTAACTTTTCCATTGTGAAATATTGTTTGAAGTCAAGTCAGCAGAATCTTGGCTAAGCAAAGTGAGGAATATTTCAAGAAAAGTTTGGCAATGGCGATTATGGAATTATGGAGTTTATTTATTCTCATTCATCTTAGGTACTAAAAGTATTAAAATGCTATAGAATTTGAAAATATTTCAAATTCGATACCGACACCACTCAGTGGGAATTGCAGCATTTAGCATCTAATTGGCCTGCATTGCATTCGCAAGTGTTTGTGTTTTGTTTGCAAATGTGACGACTTGTGGCAGTCACCCTCCAGAAAAGTGAGCAATGTTCATGGCAGTTAATTTTTCTGAACATCTAACTTGCGACAGACACCTCATAAGTCTCTGTCAGTTTTATTTCCGGCTGCGTAACGAACCCCATTTTCTGCATCAGGTGTCCTAACAGTTCGTAACTTTCCTGTCGCGTGATAAAACGCCATATAAACTTTCAGTTTCCTCAATTGAGTCCACTTTAGTTTCCGATTCGCTTTATATCGATTCATATTATCTTTACACGGGATTCGACTTTTTCCACTGTTGATTCACGTGCAGAATTACTTTCTTAGGAAGACATGAGGGGATCCCGCACTGCTAATGTAAGGCTTTTCCAGTTTCTTCTGGCGAGTTACGGTTGATATAAATACAACAATTTAGTAACGTCAACTAATTATGTAATTAACACCTTGAAAAACTGCTCATAATTTAAATTATTCTGTCTATGCGAATAAGCTGTGCTCAATAAAGTTCAGCGAAATTTCCATAAAGAGTTCATAGAACGGCTTACAATGAGTACAGTGCTCTGCCTTGATAATAACATAAAATTGAATTAAATGGTATTATAATGAAATCATTAGAATTCTATAACAGAGGAGTCCTGGCGTGTCTGGAACGCTATGCACTATGCAGTATTATATGAAGCGAATGAAGTTTAATGATGTGCCCAGCGAATTTTATGCATAGGAGATTTTGAAGTGTAAGTGCAGTGTGATGAATTTCGCATTATTTTTAATTGAAAATATAATAGGAATTTTATTAAGGCTTCAATTTCCTAGTCACTTCAGAATCCATACCAAATGAAGACAGTCGGATCCTTGGAGGCAATACTTTAACAGCTACCAGGAGGGGATGCAAAAGAAACAATAGGAACATCAGCAGCCATTTTACAAAAATTCAGACCACCGAAACCGAATATAAGGGTAATTTTGACTTAAATTGTTAAGACACTTGGTATTTGTATTCCTGGTGATGTGAAGTAAGCCTTGGGATTTAATGCCAGAAAATTTCTGGGATTTTTATTAAATGGATCAATTTTCTAAAAATTAAAAATTTTGGAATAATTACGATAATTCACTTTTTTATTCTTGTTAGGGATTTTTATAATTTTCCTGATCCGCAAAGAAACTTGAAACGGTTCAACTATTATCACAAAAAGGACGTTTCTCTAAATATCAAATCCTTTTTTGAAAAATATGCAAGATAAGGGGAAAAGTTCAAAGTTGTTTTCTTGAAAAGTTGTACAAATAATTCCATTAGTATTTTTTAATTTTTCGAACTGTTTCCGACTTCTAAAGTATGGTTAAGAATTCATTGAAAAAACAGAAAATTAATAAAATGGATGCCGCTCTTCTAATAATAAAAAATATTGTTTTTCTTCAAAAAATATTCAAGTATGGGGAAAGTCCAAAGCTGTTTCCGTTGAAGAGTTTTAAAAAAAACCCTTTAGAACTTTTCGATCTCTCAAACTGTTTTTTTTTTGAGGATTTCCAAAATGTGTTTTTTTTCCGCAAAATAAATAAATTTCAAATTAAGGCCCAGACTCTGGATTTTGAAGAAAATAAACTTCTCACCAACCCGTGAGATATCAAATTCGTGAAAACAGTTGTTATCTCATTGGTCGCCGCGTTACATATTAGGAGAATTGACACTTCATTGCGTGAAAACGATTGGAGTCTCAACGATCCAGCCGACATTACATAATAGGAGAGTTGACCCTTCATTGCGTGAAAACGATTGGAGCGTCACCGATCCGTCCGAGGGTACAAATAAATGAAATACGTCTTTTTCGTAGTATCACTCTAGTTTGTAGCCACAGGCCCCGTAAAAGTCTATCATTATTAATTAATAAAATCTCGCTAGTATCTTTGACTGCCCATAAATTCACTTCGTCACCACCAATAGCCAATCAATTTATTAAAGCATATTATAGCTCAGATGTTTGTGCTCCGTGATCACTTTAAGGGTATTTTGTAATTTACACCACGTTTATTTTTGTGATTATTAAGAGTGTTTATTTATTTCTGTTTATAATACATATCAGTATTTTTAACCTATATCAAGTTTTTCCTTAAACAACTTAGAAACATAAGACTTAAGATGTTTCGGAACCACACTTCACTCTAACCGTATATCTTTTTTGACAAACGCTGGTCACGGTATCCGAGGCCCTTAATTTATTCATCTTCACTGATTGACATCTGACAACATTAATGGAAAAAGGGTCGTGTTCATTTATTTTGAACGAGCAGGGTCTCGGTGGTAAACTTTGCACAAAAGCGGACTCTTGGATTTGATCAGATCTGGCGTGTTTCCGGGAAATACGACCCAATAAATAATCAACTAAATAGCATTGATTTCAGGCGAGATGATGCGTAAACTGCTGTATCCATCACGCAATATCAATGGCGAATATTATTTAGAAACTCCAAATCGGCGCTGTGTCAAAAACAAAATACATTTCCGTAACTTTAAGAATTTGCATAAACCGATTTAATAAAAATACATATAGGTACTCCTAAAGTAGCAATTTCCTTATTTAAAAAATTTCTTTGGTAATATATATTTTTTTAAAGCCGTTTCGGAAATATTTATATACCCCTGCGGCGAATTTTTTTTTAAATAATTCCCCTGCGTTGTTTTAAACCGAATTTTTAAGCTCATAAGATTTGCATAAATTTGTTTCGCATGGCAATTGTTATGCCACTCAAAACGTTGTGTCTTATATATTTAATTAGCACAATCCCACTTCACGGCAACGTGATAATAGGCAGACGCCATTAAATCTCAGACCGCAAAATTTGCGGGGCAACCAAACTGAGAAGAGGATTGCTTTCAGGGTGCGTGGGCGACGGGCCTAGGTGCCTACGGGCGTTATGGTGTTATTTTGTCACTCAAAGGAAATTGTGTTATTCCCGTAGACTACCACCCGGCGCTAAAATACCCTTTCAACTATTTTTAAAAGCATTCTTGGATAACGTGTTTAGTATTTTAGAAAGTAGTGTGTTTAAGATTCCCTCTACAGGTTCACTAATGTCGTGAACGTGCGTGCATGATTAACTTTCGGCATTAGTAACTTCTCTCTGGAGTCTCTGGCCTGGGACTATACAGTAACGTCCAAAAGTCAGTTACTCCCTACTAACTTTTGAATATTTAGTTACAAATATTTTTTGGAGTCATAGATAGATAAATTTGCGATTGTTCGACTCTAAATAAAAAAATCAATATTCCAAAATGGCGTCTGGTCTAAGGTGTGAGACATCTTTAATTGCAGGTCTATTCGTCCATTGAATCAAATAAAACCATACCATGGTCCAAGTAGTTCGCGACGAGTAACTGTAGCAATTGGGAATAAAATTTAAGACTTCAGCGCCCTCATCGGCCAACCGTGAATTAATTCCATGTACATCAACTTGCAGTTAGAGCATTTGTTTTCATTGAGTTATAAAATTTGTGTGCTTATTTTTGTATATTACATGTAATAATTGCGTTTTAACAGGTAAATACGCACGTGCGAGCGATCTGTAAGAGAATGTCAATGTACATGGAATTGATTCAGATTGTGCCGCTAGGTGGCGTATCGCTTCTGTTGAATAGCGTATTCTGTGGTGATTCTCTTGAGGCCAATGCTGGTTATTATGCCTATTAAACGTTTGTGATTTACTTTGATGACGTTCGTTTGTCCTTATAATAGTTTCACAAAATTTGGCATTAGCGGAAAAAACACTAGTAAAAATCCAGATACCAATATTGCCCAACTAGCAATTTATGTTTTGTAGAAGCTGAGAGAATGTTTGCAGAACATTTTTTATAAAACAAGATGGTTGATATAAACATTTCCAAAACGTTTATGCAACGCTTATAAACGCGAATTGGGCACAGTTTATAAAACAGTGTAGTTCTTTAATTTGTTTTATTATGGCTCTCACAGGTGTTATAAAATAATTGTATAAACGTTTACGCAATATTAAAAAAATTAGTATACGATAGTTATAAAATAGTTTTATAGCAAACAGTTATAAAATTATTTTTATAAGCATTGTGTTTTAGTTATGTACGGCAATAACAATATAAGTTATTAATTTTTTAAGGGTTTTTGTAGAGAATAACAATTCCCAAAATAGTTTTAAAATATTAGAAAGGTAGTTATAGATTCTATGTGACTTGTGAGATATATGGCGGCGTAATTAATATGTTTAGCGAAATATAAGATAAAAGCTAACTGGCTAAGACTTCGTTTCGTCAACAGCAAAGCGATTTTGGACTGCGAAGGAAATTTTTCTGTGAAATATGTGGTACACCGGGTGACCGCGGATCATGGTAAACCCCGCCATTTCCACAATTTTTGAGCTATCCACATGAAATTTTGCAGCAGTAATGTACGTCCAAAAAGACTCATTTTGGCCCATCCGATTTTTTTTTCGACGTCCGGTTTCGACGGAAGTGACCTCAACTTTGGAATTTTAAATGGAACACCCTGTATATTATTGCATTTTTGGAATATTGAGAAAATTCTGAGTACGATAGAACTATTTTGGGGACTTTTTAAGCCCACTTGATTTTTTTAGAGCCAATTTCATTTTTTAATCTAGAGTGCCATGATTGATCTAATTTGCTTCAAATGTACTGGTATAACTTCCAAAAAATTAGATCGACAAAGAAAATATAAAAATGGCGTCTTGGCGTGCATTCAAATTTGACCAAATCACTTTTTGTCCATTTTGACCATTTTCCCAAAAGATATCATAATGGTAAACCGATACCATAAAATAATACATTTTGTATGAAATCCATTGATGTGCCCATCTTTGATAAATCTGCAATGTGCAAGTAATAAAAAAAGGGAAAAGATCATCGAACACAACACGTCATTTTATACTATTTATCACACTAGCCATGGAAGAAACAATTAAAAGACGTAACTTTGATAGGTGAATGAGTTTTTTTGGACGTACATTATTGCTGCAAAATTTCATTTGGATAGCTCAAAAATTGTGGAAATGGTGGGGGCTTACCATGATCTGTGGTCACCCGGTATACAGGGTGGTCACTTTTACAATGTACACCATTGGTATCTTCTAAACAACAAGAGGTACATAGATGCTTAAATTAGAGAAATGTTGCGCATTTTCATGCTCTTTAAGGATCTGAAAAGAAATCCGTGATAACTGACCTCGTTCCTGAATATCCTGAAAAAAACTGAAATATTGCGTTTTCTTATTTCGTTCATAACTTTTTTATTACTTAAGCCATTGTATTGAAATTTGGCATGTTTACATAAATCGATATGGGCTATCCACTGCACATTTTAAAAATTTTCTAGACCTACTAGATCTTCATGTTTTTATAGCCAATTTTTGATTTTCTTATGGACGCCATATTGGATTTTTATACTGTTGGATAGAGAATAAAAATGTGATTTCAACGATGTATCACACATGAGTCATCTGACTTGATTAACCACCTTTAAACATTAATTTAATAATTTTTTGACAAAATCAAATTGCCATGAAATAACAAATGATCGAGCAAATTATTGACAGTAGTAGAAGTAATGCTAGAGCTCTTTCGACAAAATCAAGTTGGCATGAAATAAGAAATGATCGAGCGAATTATTGACAGTAGTTGTAGAAATAATGCCAGAATTATTTATTCATTATGGTAAGATTTTCAGTTAATGAAAGACTAGATATGTAGGTATAATAATAATAACACTAACAGTAATTACAAAAACCGTTCTAGCATTACTTCTACAACTACTGTCAATAATTCGCTCGATCATTTGTTATTTCATGCCAACTTGATTTTGTCGAAAGAGCTCTAGCATTACTTCTACTACTGTCAATAATTTGCTCGATCATTTGTTATTTCATGGCAATTTGATTTTGTCAAAAAATTATTAAATTAATGTTTAAAGGTGGTTAATCAAGTCAGATGACTCATGTGTGATACATCGTTGAAATCACATTTTTATTCTCTATCCAACAGTATAAAAATCCAATATGGCGTCCATAAGAAAATCAAACATTGGCTATAAAAACATGAAGATCTAGTAGGTCTAGAAAATTTTTAAAATGTGCAGTGGATAGCCCATATCGATTTAGGTAAACATGCCAAATTTCAATACATTGGCTTAAGTAATAAAAAAGTTATGAACGAAATACGAAAACGCAACATTTCAGATTTTTTCAGGATATTCAGGAACGAGGTCAGTTATCCCGGATTTCTTTTCAGATCCTTAAAGAGCATGAAAATGCGCAACTTCTCTCTAATTTAAGCATCTATGTACCTCTTGTTGTTTAGAAGATACCAATGGTGTACATTGTAAAAGTGACCACTACAATGAAATTTTTGACCGCCCTAAAAATAACGATTATTTATCAAAATTTAAAAAATAAAACGAAAATAAAATTTTTGTATTCGATCTTTTTGTGGTGCGCGCCCAATTGTATTTCGTAGATAACATATTTCACAATAATAGATTGTTGCTAAAATGGTACTTAGTATCATAATAATTATCGTTTTTAATTTATTTTTGTTTTAGTCCAAAATGGCCGCTAACAAATAGATTTTTTATAATATTTATCAATCTTTCTACGAAAACCACCCCTTGTTTTCACTTTTTTCCAATTGCTTAAATGTACTTTCGACATATTACACAGTGACACTCTTGAGTCCTGTGACTTTACTGTTTAAATAAAAAAAACAATATGGCGAATAAACACCTACCCATATAATAAAAAGGGTAGGGGACGTAATTAGTCTTTGAAGACAATTTTTAGTTTTTTAACTATTTTATAAGTGATTTATGAGAGCAATGATGCTTCGTTTATATAACAATTGTTTAGTAGGTCTGGCCGAATACAATATGCTCACTGAAATAATATTGTGTTAAGAAAAATCCTTATAAAATTGTTTTTTTAATGCTTGGCTAAACTCTTAAACAATAATTTTATAGAGGTTCGCAAATTGACTAATAAGTGCCGGCGGTCATTATTACAAATCAATTTTGCTCCGTACGTGAGCTAAAACATCCTATAATAATTGCTGTATAAACGTTTATAAAACAGCGTATAACAAATTCTATAAAATGTTTTATAATTTAGCTGTAAGAACATCCTTATCATTTATTTACATGACAATTTAGTTGCGAAGACTAAATAATCACTTTGGTGGTTTTAATAAAACAAAATAGCTTTTGCAGAGCAGTAATGCAACAGTAATAAAATAAAATTGTAGTATTATTTTAAATTTATAGAGCAACTTTGTTAGTTGGGTAATTTGTAATGAATAAATTTAATTTTGTAAAATTTTAATTTATTTTATATTGGGCAACGCAACTGTTTTTGGGATTAATATGTTCCTCTATTGCACGAGATAATATACAAATTAAGATATTCTTTTATAGTTTCTAAAGTAATATTTTCTACAGCTTCTCTATTTGCTCTTTTCCATATTTTTTTTCGAGGTTTTACAAACCCAAAACCTCTTAAATTTTGTTGTAGACAGTTATAGTTGTTTCGATTTTCTATTTTCAAGGCCTTCTCAAGAAATGTTTAAAATGGAAGACAATTTGACCATTTACTATAATTTAGTTTCATCCTATTTTTGGCAAAATTATAACCACATCATATTTTCCATCACGACCAAATTAAACCATTTTTTTTTATCACCACATTCTATAAAACATTTAATCACATCATATTTTTCATCACGACCAAATTAAACCATTTTCAACAATGCTCTTCTTTGACAATCAACTCATAAGTAAATATTTGACATTTATGCTTGTTTTGGTTTTGTTTTTTCATGGCCTTCTCAAGAAATGTAAAGTAGTTTCTTGTAGCTTAATTTTTTTCTAGGGAAGTTCCTGCTCTTAGTAAAAATTTTTCCATGTTCTCATTCTTTCGGATTTTACTATACATGAACTTTAATTTTCTTTAGGGCATCTTTCTGTATGAAAATTCTTTCTGAATCTCTAGAATCTCTTCTTTAGCAATCTTTTTCCAAACTTCTAACTTTTCCTACCTCAGTAAAAACTTTCCAATCATCTTTTTTATAAGAATTTCATTTTTTTCTTGGAGGTATTTTCAATTCCCCTAGTTTTTTTCGCTCACAGTTATAGAAATAACTCCAAATCCTTCCGAATTCCACCCACCCTGTTTATTTCTAAATTACCTACTATAAAGGTGACCGTATATGCAGATCTAATTATATATTTAAATATCACCAATAATTCCGCGTATCATCTACATCAATCGTAAGCTCGATAAAATAGGCGCAATTCAAAGAATTATATTATGCGAGCGGTGACTGAATTGGCGCAATAGTGCAGGAGTTGGCAAAGTGAATTAGCTTAGAATCTAAAAATATTAAATATATACCACGTAGTCCAGTCTGGGGCAACAAAATTACAATACGCTTTAAAAATAACCGACTGCAGTATATATTTTCGCGATCTAAATGAGATAATTGTATATTTTTGTAAGTTCATCAGTTGTTACAATATGATCAAAAATTTAAAGTATACGATAGCAGGGGAGTGAACGAATAGAATTTCGTAGTGAAATGGAAAGAAAATTTTTTTGGAAATGTTATCATCTCCCCCTTTTCAGTATTATTTATTCAAGGGATGAGTGCACGTGACTGGAACGGTTCACATATTATTTGCAATTATTTGAATCGATTATTTTAAAAAAATATCTACCAGTCGTCCATCTCAATTCTTTTATAACCGCCGTGTTAAAAATATCTACAACTGTAAAGATTTGCACCCGTTCAAAGTTTCTTTGGGGCGCTCATGGTCGGGTCGTCTATTTGCCTTTGGGATCGACTTTTTCAATAAAGATAAACTAAAAGGTTTTATTTTTCGTTCCAACATTACACAGTATGTACATTTTGCTGTATCGTATTCTCATAAAAAAACTGCAATAACGTTTAAAATCTTGAAAGTTTGCACAGCTTTCGCAAATATTATTATGGCACAATAGGAATGATTCTTTGTTCGTAGATGTATATCGTATAAGATATGGAATCGGCCTTCGATATTGAATATTAGAGTTTTATTAAAAGGATTATATTGTAAGATTTATTCCTTAGCCTTTAGTAATTACGGCCGCGAGGTTTATAATAATATGAATATAGAAAGTATGAATAAATTTATTCCATACATTTGCATCCGTAGATCAATTAATTAGCAACAACCAAACCGTGCCTCGTATCAAAACCACAAAAAGATTGTATAACGGTTATACTATTGTGATCGTTTCTTATCATGGCAAAATACGTAAGATAACACGTACTTAGCCAAACTGCTACCGCTCATAACTTGGATTACGATTATCGCGAACAGAGTGGTTGAAAAAATTAAAAGATGTATTTTTATTTTTATATAAATTATTCACCTACAAATTTTACTCTCATCAATTTTGGAAATGATTCAATTTCATCCCCCAGCATTTCAGACTCGATTAGATAATTTATTTTACTTAAATACCCCTCGAACAAATCTACTTAAATATTCACCCTTGCATGTAATGAAGTTCTAATTTTAATTCATTGCGACATATTTAAGTTTAATATTTTATACAACTATTCATTGAACTTAATTCTGGGAATCACGCCAAATTCTAAAAAATAAATAGAAATAAGAAAATTGCCAAAATATGTCAAGATAAAAGTGTAGTATCAAAGGCAAACCTCAACAGTTTGCCCCAGAAAACCACTGTATATAGTTCTAAATGAATATAAATACAATATTGTTATCTAAAATTCGTATCAGTGGTTTTCTAGTATTTTACACTAGAAAATATAACAAAATGTATATTATATAATATATAGATATATATATTTATATGATATATAAAAAACAATTATAAAACAATAACTTATCTTAACAGAACGTTTCGAACCAAAGTCTAGGTCCTTTTTCAACTGTGATTACAAAAAATGATTTGTCAAGAAAGATCACTTTGACACTTGACACTGATTAGTAATTAATGCATAGATCACTAGATAAAGAATTCTAATTTATTTTGATATTTCCGTCACGTACTTCTTTTTGGAGAATCGGTAGCCAGACTTCGTCTAGTAACACTGAACTAGTAGAGACGCAGTCGGTACTGTTTAGTTGAATACATTGTAATAAACGAAAACTTAAAGAGAGTGCCTGTATTCAGCTAAACAGTACCGACTAATTTAATGTAACAAGTTTATTTAAAGCCGTTGAAATTCTAGTACTCTCCTTAGGGGGATAAAATATGCTCGAAGTGTATGGTTTCGGTTAAGACCTTTTTTCTCTTTATTTTTCACGAGGGACGTAACTACTGTGACGACTTTAACTTTCGTAACCTATACGTTTGTAACTGGCTACTTACAAACAGAACTTTCTGGCTTTGTAACGCTTTTTAGACGGAAACTCGGGCGCCAGTTCCTTAATTTTTAAGTGCAAAGAACAGCACCTGTTTGGTTCTCCGAGGGGAGAACGTTTAGGGGTAGCTAACAGATGGAGATACGGTTATTTGTCCAGGGGTCTTAAGATGATTGTCTTGTCAACTGGACTTGGGACAATTTCTCAAACGGGTTAATTAGAAATAAACGACTGAAATAATAACTAGTGAATTTTACCTATGTATAACAGCTTATTTATTTATTGAAACAGTAATAGATAAGTAAATAAACAGGATATTTCAGCGACTTTGCAGTCGAGTGTGTACAAATTTGATAACGCTAATAAATATGCGGGCTGGCAATCAAGAGTATATACGCGTGAATATAATCTTATTTCGGACGGCGCTGAGTTTTGATAACCGGTGTCTGTTTTCGCGGCTGAAACGATTTCGGACGGCAAGCAAACGGAATTTCCAACAGGGTATAGTATGAACGGCGGGCAGTCGGTTAGCTATAGATATTCTTGTCTATACAGAGGGTTTTACAATACGGCGAACTAATGCCACAAACGTAGAGCTATTTAACAAGGACTATTTTTCGTAAGTTAAGTTTTCCGGTAAAACTTTATGCACTGAAGCCTTAAAGATTGCCCGAGCGAGTAAATCTAACCAGCCGATGCATATTTTATGAAACAAAACACCAACGGTGGAATCACTAATTAGCTCTAGTTTGACTTAGTAGTATAATACAGCGGTACTCACGAACGATAAGACCTCTGAATATCTATACTTAACTGAAGGCGGTACGGGCGGATAGTAGCGGACCACGGTGTATTCTTACCAATATTATTTTCAAGAAAATTTATTAATATAATTCGGAGCGGCGATTACGGACGGATATTGAAAACGGTGACAGTTTCGGATTGATGCGGACTGCTTCGGATTGGTCTTCGACTGATCTGGAACTGATCCGGACTGAACGTTCCTCCGGCGTTTTATTACTTTTATGACGTATCCAGACGGCGTACTGAGAAACGAAGGACTCGTACTCACAACGTTACTTACTGAGGTCGAGCGTATTATGTAATTAGCAACATTGACTCGTAGCATCAGACCGGAAATAGGTTACTTGCAATTTCTAGACTATATTGCAAAAAGAAACGGATTAAAACGGACACGGATTAATATTGTAACCGGTTTTAGTAACTAATGATTTCTGTTTCCGCCTCGGTAATTATTTATAATAATTCATGGATTTTAATAAAAAAAAACATATCTCTTTTATTAACCAAGATATTGGACACCACTTATTTTTTCCAGCACCTCGACTTTCACAATTACGGACATTTCACCAATTTTTTTGTGCCACCCCGTATACATCCTACTGCATATACGCAGAATATTACGCTATGAATATGAATGCACCTCTGACCGTAAGTGCTTCCACAATATTTTTGGCGCCGCCGTCACCGAAAGCATAATGAATAACTTATTGGCTCTCCCCCAATATAAAACACCATTCATCTGGAGCGAATATAAATAAATATTGAGTAAAAGTATGCAAATAAACGAATGTTACTGAGATAAGAACATAATTCGGGAGGTTTGGTTTATATTAGAGCAGTCTATTCAAAGCAGTTACGTCTTGACCAATGCAACAACACACATAGTTGAAAAGATGAAATTTGTATTTCTTTGTATTGTGATATTGCTGTAAGTAATTGTTTGTTATTGTTGTTTGTTGTGATTGTTATAAACGTAGTTGAATACGTAGTGATCGAATATATGGTCGAATAAGGTTAGTGGTGCAAAAACTGCATTTAATGAAACTTTTTTTTGAGCCCATTATTTATATTAGTAAATTTCAAAACATTTTTTCCAAAAATATATTACGATTGAAAAATTAAATAAGATGAAAGCAAATTTTTTAAATAGTAATTGCTTATCTTAGTCACAAAATAATCGATCTAGTCGGCGGTACACGTCCATTTTTATCGCCAATTTTAGATTATCTGGCTATTTATTTCAGTTTTGGAATTTAGGATTTCTAAAGAATTTATATTTATTTGTGCCAAAACAGGCGGAATTTAGTTTTTTAATTTTAAATTACCTTACATTATCCTGTAATTACATCAAAATTTGCTTCTTTTTTGTGTTAACTTTTCGGAAATTTTGGAAAGTGCAACATGACAAATTACTAAAGAAAGTTGGTGCTAAACTAATGCAATTATAAAATTGCATTTTTTTTTTCTTAATAAATGCGTGTGACCTACTCCAACTGTTCTTGTTGTGGAATTGTCATCCAAGCATTTGACGTCTTAAACCCTTATTAACTTCGCAAGACTTGGATTGATACATTAAGTATTGTCCAAATAAATTACAATTATTTTCAATCAAAACTTTTCTACACTAATATTTCAAGGACTCAACTTGAGGCTAAAATATTTATAAACCATCACTTTATCCTGACGCTCCATAGCTGTCAGATGCCACTTTACCCCGAACAGTGCGTTTCTACTCTTAAGATATTTATTAGTTGGGCGGCCTTATCATAAAAATCATTCTTAAATTTTTTACCACGCCAGAAATTATTAGCCTTATATCGAAGACAAGGAACAAGAATGTGTCCATAAGAATTTTGCATCTGAGTTCAAATGCCAAATATTTCTGCCAGAAATATTAAATAGGCGCGCACCATTTGTTTTTGCCTTGATTGAATTGAATAATTTGAAATTCTTCGTGATTTATTAATTCAAAAAGGAAGCACATATCGGAAGAATTTCAAGAGGCAAACAAAAAAAATATTTATTTCATGTTTTTGGATATGAATGAATGAATGAATTTTATATTAATATCTAAAATTCATTAAAGAATATCTAGTAAATATTTTTACTTCAATTAAGATTATCTAGTCGATATTTTTAATACAATTAAAAAGATCTACTTACTAGATATTCTTAAATGAAATAGGAATTTTTAATACATATTTTAATTCAATTAAAATTATCGAGGATTTTCATTTGTATTAAAAACACCATTTAGATACTTTTAAACTATGTTTTGTTCTGATTTAAAAATATCTATTTATTTTGAAACAAATTTAAAATATCTATTTAATATTTTTATTATTTAATTTAATATTTATTTCAGTTAAAAACGTCTAATAAATATTTGTTAAAGTTTTAAAAATATTAAATTGAATTAAATTAAATATCTACTAGCCATTTCTAACTGAAATTTTTAATTGAATTGAAAATATCCAGTAGAAATTTTTATATTACATAATAGGGATGTTCACAAAAAAAAGAAATCTTGTTTAAACATCACAAAATGATTAAAATAGTCCCATAATCACATCTTCAAAGTTTTACAAAAATCGATAAATCCATTCTATGGAAAAAACCCAAAAGAAATATGAATATTCGTTTAAATGCGCGAAACGCTATCTGACGTCACTATGCGTAATAGGTAAGCGAGAATGAGTAGTTATAGTCTGGGATCCAGTGAACTAAATACCGCTTATTTATCTGTTGCTATGTAACTTTTGGACATACTTTTAAAATTAGGTCCATGTTATGTAAAATTTTCTGCCGAATCCATTTCCGGAGGGCGATTTGTGATATGAGCTTGCGTTCATCCCCTATATTAATTTTTCACCCCTTTTCGACGATACACGATATTTAAAATTTTTCAGATATAACTCGTGCTATCTCCAAAACTATCAAACCTACAGGGATCAAATTTTAGACGGAGGTTATATGATGTATGACAACTACGATAGCAGCGTTAAAATAGTATTTTGATTATTGATCTTCCAAGAAAAAAATAAAGTACGCGGGGGTGCAGACATATTGTAGAGAAAAATGTAGCATCGAGGTACTTTTTCTATTTCTAGAGATACTATATCGGTTATGTGAGCGGTATTGTAGTAGAAAATTCAAATTTAATTTTGGTGAAAGAATTTTTACAATCGGAGTATTCTAGCGAAAGATATAAATTATTTAGTATCGGGAACGATACCGCGCGTTTCGATCGCTTAGGCATGAAGTGTTGTTTTGTGAACTGTAGCAGAACTTTCAGATAAGAAAAAAATTTTGAACACAAGTTTTAGGGTATTCTATGAATTTTCTTGCTACCATATTCAATAGTATACAGGGTGCTGTAAAATTGGTTTTTGTAAATTTATTCTTGCACAAGCTATAAACATAATGTAATCAAGTTTTTGAACCAAGTCTAAACTAACAGATATATGGGGACCTAAAATTTTAAAATCTCTAACACGTTTTATAACTCGACTTTAATGTAAATCAAAAATTTCAGAAATCTTTCTTTTTCTAGCTCATTTGACGCTACTTTGGCATTGGAATTGAAACCTCTTTAAGCCCTCATCTAGCTGCACTAAACCACCGCTTTTTTCTTTGCAAATTAGTTGGGACACTTATGAAAACCCTTTTCGGGTTATTTATTGATGTATTTGTACATCCAGGAACAAAACACCACTTGCTCCTACTAACTTTCCCACTGTTTAAGTCTTCCATCTTAACAAAAACGCATATAAATGAATACTAAAACAAAGAATATAATAGCAAGCAGGTAAACGAGTTTCGCCACCTGTGGTCCCTTACGCATTATGACATCACACGCGCTAGTCTCGCTGCAGGGATCGTTTGCTAGCCTCGTTCGTTTCGGCGATTTTATTTTTAGTTTATTTTTAAGAGAAAAAGATTTTTAGGCGTTTTAATGGTTTCTACGTGTTTTTGTGGCCTTAGAACTATCATTTTTTATTACAATTAAAAAATAGTGAACATTCCTATTGAAATTATCTACCAAATATTTTTGTACCTGTACCTAAAATAGTTAGTAGACAATTTCAATTAATATAAATATAGAATATATAATAGAGATATAGAAATGTCTAATTATTTCCAGATATTCAAATTAATTTCTAATGATTTTCAGATATTTCTAATTGAAATAAAAATATCTATTTTCCGATATTTCTAATTAAATTAAAAATATCTTAGTAGTTATTTTTATTTCAGTTAGAAATACCTAGAAAGCATTTTTAATTCAATTAAACATATCAAGTAGATATTTTTAAAACTAATAAGAACTGTTCATAACGTTTTTAACTGAAATAAATTATTAAATAATAAAAATAAGAAGTAGATATTTTAAATTTGTTTCAGATACTGAAATCAATTAGAAATATTAGTAAACATTTTTAAAACAGTCCATAATATAATTTAAGAATATCTAAGAGATGTTTTTTCAGTTAATAACATCTAATAAATATTTTTGATGTTTTACAAATATCTAATCGAATTGATTCTTTAGTTGATTTAAAAATATCTTCTAGGTACTTCTAAGTGAAATAAAAATATCTAACAGATATTTTTAATTGAATTGAAAATATATTGTAGATATTTCTATATTAATTGAATTTATCCACTACATATTTTTGCATCTCAAATATATAGTAGATAATTTCAATTAATATAAAAATATATACTAGATATTTTTAATTCAATTAGCGGTATTTAAATTTTATTAAAATGTCTTTAATTATTTTCAGATATTTAAAATTAATTTCCAATGATTTTTAGATATTTCTAATAAAAATAAAAATGTCTATTTTCAGATATTTCTAATTAAATTAAAAATATCTAGTAGATATTAAAATTGAAAATATCTAGTAGATATTTTAAATTTGTTTCAGATACTGAAATCAATTAGAAATATTAGTAAACACTGTTAAAATAGTCCATAATATAATTTAAAAGTATATAAGAGATCTATATATGTATATAAGAGATCTAATAAATATTTTTTGATGTTTTAAAAATACCTAATTGAATTGAAACCTTGATTGACTTAAAAATATCTACTAGCTATTTTTTTCTGGAATTCAGATATTTTTGTATCTAAAATATCTAATATGTAGATAATTCCAAATAATGTAAAAATATTTAGGTAAAAAATATTTTCAAGTAAATTAGCGATATCTGAAATTTAAAGAAATAATTACTTTCCGATATTTGAATTTAATTTCTAATGATTTTCAGATATTTCTAATTAAATTAAAAATATCTGTTGTTAGATATTTCTAGTTAAATTTTAAATATCTAGTAGATATTTTTACTTCGGTTAGAAATAACTAGTAGGTACCTAGGTATTTTTAATTAAATTAAAAATCAATTCAATTTAATTATAAATATCAAATAGATATTTTTAAAACAATAATGTTTATTAACGTTTTAAACTGAAATATGTTTTTTGAATTGAATAAAATTGTTAATCGAATTAAAATTACCTACTAGATATTTCTAACTGAAGTAAAAATATCTGGTAGATAATTCCAATTTAATTAAAAATATCTGAAAATACATAGGATTAAAAATGTCTACTAATTATTCTTATTTCAGGTAAAAATAGCTAGTAGATATTTTTAAAACAACTAATGATTCAATTCAATGAAATATTTCTGAAACATCAAAAAATGTTTATTAGATATTTTTAATTGAAAAAATATCTCATTTTGGACTGTTTTAAAAGTGTTTACTAATATTTTTAATAGATCTCAGTATCTAAAACAAATTTAAAATATCTACTTCTTATTTTCTTTATTTAATTTATTTCAGTTAAAAACATTAATAAATATTTCCTATTGCTTAAAAAATATCTACTTGATATTTTTAATTGAATGGAATTAATTTTTTAATTGATTTAAAAATACTTACTATTTCTAACTGAAATAAAAATATCTACCAGATATTTTTTATTTAACTAGAATTGAAAATAGAAATTTTTATTTTATTTGGAAATATCTAGTAAATATATTACTAATTGAAATTATCTACTAGATATTTTTGTGTCTAAAATATCTAGTAGATAATTTCAATTTATATAAATATGTTTATTAGATACTTTTAATTCCATTAGCAATAACCGAAATTTATTAGAAATGTCTCTAATTATTTTCAGATATTTAAATTTAATTTCTAATGATTTTCAGATATTTCTAATTAAATTAAAAATACCTATTGTTAGATATTTCTAATTAAATTTAAAATATCTAGTAGATATTTTAACTTCGGTTAGAAATAACTAGTAGGTATTTTTAATTCAATAAAATCAATTCAATTTAATTAAAAATATCAAGTAGATATTTTTAAAACAATAAGAAACGTTTATTAATGTTTTTAACTGAAATAAATTAAATAATAAAAATAAGTAGTAGATATTTTAAATTTGTATCAGATATTGAATATTAGTAACACTTTTAAAACAGCCCAAAACATAATTCAAAAATGTGTTTTTTGAATTGATTAAATTTTTAATCAAATTAAAATTACCTACTAGATATTCCTAACTGAAGTAAAACTATATGCTAGATATTTTCAATTTAATTAAAAATATCTGAAAATGGATATTTTTAATTTAATTAAAAATATCTAGTAAATATTTTTATTTCAGTTAGAAATAACTAGCAGATATTTTTGAAACATCAAAAATCATTTATTAGATGTTTTTAATTGAAAAAGCATCTCATTTTGGACCGTTTTAACAGCGTTTATTAATATTTCTAATTGATTTCAGTATCTAAAACAAATTTAAAATATGTAGGTACTTCTTATATGACTGATGGTCGAGAAGGTAGAGCACCTGCCTCTCACCCAAAAGTCCCGGGTTCAAATCCCGGTCGTGGCAATGGAAAATACGGTGAGAGGGATTTTTTCATTATACACGGATATTGGATGTGTGTCCCTTGTCTTTAAATGTGTAGCCCCCTCCCGCACAAGGCTCAGCCTTCTGGGATAAAGGGGGTCGTAATTACATGTGGTGTATTTATTTATTTATTTGTATTATTCTTATTTTCATTATTTAATTTATTTCAGTTAAGAACATAAAATAAACACATTCTATTGTTTTAAAAATATCTACTTGATATTTTTAATTGAATTGAATTAAATTTTTAATTGAATTAAAAATACCTACTAGATATTTGTAACTGAAATAAAAATATCTACTAGATATTTTTAATTTAATGAGAAATATCTAAAAATAGATATTTTTATTTTAATTAGAAATATCTGAAAATCATTAGAAATTAATTTTAAATATCTGAAAAAAATTAGAGACATTTCTAATAAATTCCAGACACCGCTAATTGAATTGAAAATATCTAGTAGATATATTAATATTAAATCAAATTAGCAACTAGATATTTTAGGTACAAAAATATCTAGTAGATAATAATCAAAGTAGATGCTTTAAATCATATTTTGTACTATTTTTAAAATGTCTGCTTGTTATTTTTAATTGAATTTTTAATTGAATTTTTAATTGAATTTTTAATTGAATTTTTAATTGAATTTTTAATTGAATTTTTAAATAAAAATTTTTAATTGAATTTTTAATTGAATTTTTAATTGAATTAAAAATATCCACCTACTAGATATTTCTAACTGAAATAAAAATATTTACCTATTATTTTTAATTAAATTAAAGTCAGAAATAGGAGATCAAAAGGACAAATTTTCCAACGTTTTCCTTTTAACTCCACATGAAGGCATTCTTGTCAGTTTCATTGATGATAGTAACTTGTCTGACGAAAGGCGTATTTTGGAGGATACTGCGACAGTGCAAAAAAAAACAAAATAATCCCACGCGCTTATTTGGAAAACAATTAAATTTTTTTACTCAAAAACTAATTTTATAAAAATAAATACAAGAAACAATAAAATTTTTAAATGAATCAAGCTCCTCTAAGCACATTTCTGTTTGACTAAATTTTAAGCAGATATCCAATAAAAAAATCAAATAGGGGTAAGAACGCAACAACATCAAACATATTTATACGCTTTAAGGACTAAATAAATCTGCTTATAGTCTACACAGGGGGTAAATTAATGCAATTTTCTATATATTCTAGGTCGATTTACGGTTGCCGACACGTGAACGCTTCGTTCCTATACGGCCAACCATGCAGCGATCGGAACACCGCCTACCTGTACCTCATGTCGTGGACGATGCCGGTTAACGAAACAAACTGTGTCGACATAACAGGATTCAAGAAGGGCATAACCGTAAACATGAATTTATCCAATTACACCCGTTTTATGAAAATGGTGTCGGCAGCAGACACCCTGTACGCCGACCACATGGGTCTGAAGAGGTTCCCGATCGCAATCGTCCATGCTTTGCCAAAACTGGAAATGATTGACATGTCCGGGAATAATATAAGCAGAATTCCCCCGAAAATGTTCAAAATCTCCCCGAAGCTGTCCAAGCTCCTGCTGTCGGACAACAGAGTCATGATACCCAAGAAGAAACCGCTAATGGCCTCCCCAACCCTGAAAACTCTGATGCTGAGCGATAACGGTATAACTAACATTTACAAGTTCACTTTCGCAAGGCTGCCAGCATTGGAGGTGTTATATTTAGATCGAAATAACATTCAATACATCTCTCCTGCGATGTTCAGTGGAATGAAGAACCTGAAATATTTGCATGTGGGTCAAAACTCTCTGGCAAAAATACCGCCGAAAAGTGCAATGCCCAAATCAATCACGCATTTTATAACTAAAACTCAACGGCGAATAATTAAGCGAAGATCGATCGGTAGGCATTTTAAGAGATACATTTAAGGAGGGAGGTTGGTTTCCGATTCGTATATTTGTGTTATTTCCAAAGCTGAGTAGTAATTTTGACACTGCGTTGCAAAAATACTGCAGAACGACTGTTCCCAGTTTTTCAATTGTTTTATTAATAACAGCCCAATAAAATATTTGCAGTGTGGCCTTGGTAGTCTACTCGCATATAATGGCTGTTATTCACTCCGGTGATTTACGACACGAGCCGAAGGCGAGTGTTGTAAACTTTCGCCCACGACACGAGCCGAAGGCGAGTGTTGTAAACTTTCACCGTCGTGAATAAAACAAGCCATTATATGCTTATGGAATAAACTACTATTACATTTTAACTTGTTCAATTATTAGTTAAGCTTGTTGGTTGTAGTAGAGTGACTATATAAATAACTCCATTTATGTTTCATACAAGCAATAATAGTTTATAAAAAATATTCAATTTGCTATATGTATATATAATGCTGTCCCACTTCTGAACATACAAACATAAAATCTGTTGGACTATTTTCTGGTAAAATATTGAATCAAATTACAAAATTCAAAGCGTCTAAAGCAAAAATATTGAAGTAAAAAAAAACTAACTTAGGTACTAGTATCTAAGAGTAAATTATCATCAAAATAAACATATCTAATTAAATTTTTTTAAAATTTTATTATGCTTCTATAAAGCCTAAATAAAATTATTTATAGAACCAAACATCGTCATAAATACACAGTACCAAATTGGGCATCAACAATAACTAAATATTCCCTCCGAGATATAAAATAAAAACCTTTAAAAAAATTAAACTTCGACACCCTGTATCTCGATTATGATGCATTGGCAGAGCTTTTTCTTATCTAATTCAAGTTTTCCATAAAATAATTAATATCTATGTATCTATATAATATTTGTTTTATAATCTACAAAAATTTGTTAGAAGTTTTCTCTAAAACAAATTTTGCACCTATATTTTTAATAATATTTATTGTACTTTTTTATTTATTTTAATAAACTCATAGTGTATCTAGGTTTAATTTATTGTTGATTTCATTTCCCTTAATACTGATATTACTAGGAAAGTAAACTACTCAACAACGACTCGTTGCTTAATCTTTAATCAAATGGGGTGGGTCGAGTATAATTACTTCATTTAATGACAGGACTTATACCCCAAAGAGAAAACTTGATGCAGCTGCGCTATATTTTCTCGGTAGTGCTAGAGAAATAATTTTAGGTAATAAAAATCTAAAAGTAGCAATAATTTCTTATAATGAAAAATTTTCTTTTCTTTCTTTTCCTTCAATAATCGTATTTGAAAAATTTATTTTTAAACACTTTTTTGACAATATTAGATTGTTATCGATAATTATCTATAAGTGCTATTTTGACACCTATTTACCGATGTTACATCAATTGACATTTGTAAAATAAGGCGCCTGCATCAAGGATGCCCCAGATATATTTCACAAACATAAACACAAAAAATAAACACACCTAAATGCAAGAAAAATAAGTTTACATTTTAAAGAATTTTTTAATAAAAATAACAACATGCAAAATAATATAATAATGTTTTCAAAAATTCCACCATTACTTCCTAAACAAAGGTTTAATATTTTTATGTAATTTTTGTTTAAATGTTAATTGTGGCATTTCATAAATTATTTCTCTTCTTTTTCTATTTTGGGATTTATTACCACATTCCTTGAGATTCCTATCCAAAAGAATTCGATTTATCTAAAAAATATTCAAATTAACCAGTTTAAAACTGGGACATAACCTCTACGCCTTTGACGTTATGTCAGAGGATCAGTTAGAGGGTGTTTTTTGACAACTAATAGGAATTAAATTAATTCAAAAATACTGTGCTGACGTTTCGGAAACTATATCCGTTTCCTTTTTCAAAGTTTAGGCTTTAGATTTTTATGTAACGTGTAGAATAACACGGCATAAAATAAAAATTGCTTATATCATTTCCATAGATACTTACCATAGAAATGTTGAAAAATATACTAAATAATATTAATTTTATTGAGTTCTCTCAACATTGGTAACCAAGTTGAACAAAATTCTACCGAACAATTTGATACGCATTTATCTTCATTAAGTAAAATTATTGCAGATTCTTTAATTTTTCTTTTTTTGTTGTCTGCTTCTTTGGTCAAAATTTTTGCTGAATCCCATTTTATCCTGTGATCGTTTTCCCAAGCATGTTCACAAATTTTAGATTTTTCAATATCACCTTTTCTAATATAACTTTTGTGCTCGCCCAATCGTACATTAAGTGATCTAGATGATTCACCCACATAATGTTTATTACACTCGCACGGAATACTGTATATACAATTTTTTGAATTTTGTTCAGGATTTAATGGTTTCGTTTTTGTCAATATGAATCTTAAAGTATTATTTGTTTGAAAAATTGTCCTAACGCCAAATTTTTTACCGACACGACGTAATTTCTTAGATAAACCTTTTATATATGGAATTAATGTCGAATAATGATATTCTGGTTTTGGTTGCACCGGATTGTTAACTCTATTTTCAATGTTCATGAAAGTCTTATCAACAAATTCTTTCGGGTATTCATTATTAATTAAAATTTCCCTGACAAATTGCCTTTCATGTTTGAATATTTCATCATTAGAAGAAATTATTTTTGCCCTATCATACAAACATTTTATAACATCTCTTTTAACGTCCAAAGACTGGTTTGAGTTAAAATTTAAATATCTGTTAGTGTGAGTCTTTTTTCGGTAAACGTTAGTTTGAAAATTATTATTATTGACTTTTTTAATTAAAACATCTAAAAATGGTAATTAATTATTATTTTCTATTTCTAGAGTGAATTTGTTAGATGGTTCTTTATTATTAATATTTTCCAAAAAATTGTTTAATGAATCTATTCCATGAGGCCAAATTGCAAAAATATCGTCAACATATCTCCACCAAGTTACCGGTTTATGAATATTATTTTCAACATATCTGTTTTCAAAATCCTCCATAAATATATTACTTAGTATTGGTGACAAAGGGAAACCCATTGCCATCCCGAAGTCTTGTTGATAAAAATCATGTTTTAATTGGAAATAGGTTGTTTTTATTGATACCGTTAACAGTTCCATTATACAATTTACGCTAAGTTTAGTCCTGCTTGCCAAATTATTGTCGTTTATTAATTTGTCTCTAATTATTTTCAAAGTTTTGTCCACAGGGACATTTGTAAAAAGGCTAACTACGTCAAAACTAACCATCAGATGTGAATATTATTTTCATAAAATTTTTCTAGAAAATGCTTACTATTTGTTATATATGAATTGGTATTTCCAGAAAGCGGATTAATAATTTTTAGTAAGAATTTTGCCAAGTTATGACATGGAGAATGAATAGAACTAACAATTGGTCTTAAAGGAATGTTTGCCTTATGTATTTTTGGTAAACCATAAAAATGAGGAGGTTTACTATGATGTGGTGTAAGCTTTCTGCGTTCAAATTCATTAAATTCATATTTGTATTTAAAAACAGTTCTGTAAATTTTGTTATCAATTGATTTGTCAGGGAAATTTTAATTAATAATGAATATCCGAAAGAATTCATTGATAAGACTTTCATGAACATTGATAATAGAGTTAACAATCCGGTGCAACCAAAACTAGAATATCATTATTCGACATTAATTCCATATATAAAAGGTTTATCTGAGAATTAAATTATTTGGCGTTAGGACAATTTTTCAAACAAATAACACTTTAAGATCCATATTGACAAAAACGAAACCATTAAATCCTGAACAAAATTCAAAAAATTGTATATATAGTATCCCGTACGAGTGTAATAAACATTATGTGGGTGAATCATCTAGACCACTTAATGTACGATTGGGCGAGCACAAAAGTTATATTAGAAAAGGTGATATTGAAAAATCTAAAATTTGTGAACATGCTTGGGAAAACGATCACAGGATAAAATGGGATTCAGCAAAAATTTTGACCAAAGAAGCAGACAACAAAAAAAGAAAAATCAAAGAATCTGCAATAATTTTACTTAATGAAGATAAATGCGTATCAAATTGTTCGGTAGAATATTGTTCAACTTGGTTACCAATGTTGAGAGAAGAACTCAATAAAATTAATATTATTTAGTATATTTTTCAACATTTCTATGGTAAGTATCTATGGAAATGATATAAACAATTTTTATTTTATGCCGTGTTATTCTACACGTTACATAAAAATCTAAAGCCTAAACTTTGAAAAAGGAAACGGATCTATAGTTTCCGAAACGTCAACGCAGTATTTTTGTATTAATTTAATTCCTATTAGTTGTCAAAAAACACCCTCTAACTGATCCTCTGACATTACGTCAAAGGCGTAGAGGTTATTTCCCAGTTTTAAACTGGTTAATTTGAATATTTTTTAGATAAATCGAATTTTTTTGGATAGGAATCTCAAGGAATGTGGTAATAAATCCCAAAAAAGAAAAGGAAGAGAAATAATTTATGTAATTTTGTTTAAAAAAATTTTGTCTAAAAAAATTATTTAGTTCAAAACTTGCTACCACTTCCGGGTTTTTCGCGTACAAATGATATGCCAAAGCAAAATTTCGGAATTTTATTCCAAAAATCAACAGAGAAATTGGAACTGTTTCTGATCTTGATCATCTTTAAACCAGAATATGGAAGTCAACAATTCCAATCTTCAGCAAAATGTCTTCCATTAAAGAGGACTCAAAAGTGTCTGGAGCGATGTAGTGAATACTTCAGCATATTTTGTAAAAAATTATTTTTTTTAAAGAAAATAAATAGGAACTAATCCAAATATTTTGTTTTTTTTTAATGGTGTCTCCTTAAAATAATTAGGCAACATGAAATAATAAGTATTTCAGGAAGCCAGTCCTGCAAATACAGAAAGGGCAAAGGATTGTGAATGGCGAATTAGGACAATAGGCTCCTCGCTGCTTCGCAAAGAAAGTGGTTTCATCGGTATGTTGGGGTATTTCACAATAAAACTCCAAACAAATGCAGTGAAAGTACTTTCCTTTTCGCTTACAAAGTGAATAGCCACCAAGCCACCAATCTACAATAAAATCCTTTACATTCAATGTCTCCACATGTAGAATAAAGGCTTAGCTTGGCGTATATTTTTCAAAAGCCGTCATGTAGCTGACACTCAAACAATATTCACGAAACAACGCCACCAAGACATTGATTAATGGTGCGAGCGCTATCCTAATTTATTTTCTATTTACAAATTATAAATAGTCCTTTTTAAATACACCGCTCGATTGAACGTGATTAAAATTTAACAGTTTATCCTGGCTGAAAGTGTTAATTGGTTTCGTCGCAAATCTAGAGCAATTTTTTATGCGTAGGCAAGGGAAAATAAAAAACCGATGATATAATTATCTCGGGGTAGTGAGTCGTGGCATGCGGATTTACTTCAAAATCAACATCAAAATATTTAAACGCTGGACGTTCTTTGTACTTTTAATAAATTGCGTACACCCGCTGAAAAAATAAATAAGCATCGTTGGGGAATTTAAATGTTTAAAGGTATTTTTCAAATATTTCTGTTTGTTGTATTTCTAAAGCAATATTTTCTTTGATCTTTAAAATAAGCATCAAACCTTGTTATAGGGATTTTACCAACTCCTATATTTATTTATTTATATTCACTGGATAATTTAACCAGTTCGACAAAACATATCTCTTCATTTTTTGTTATTTGTTAAATTTGTTTCATAACAAAATTAAATGCAACTTCGATAACGGTCACTCTAATTAGACATGTTAGGAGAACTTATTAAAGCATCTTCCCAACTGGACAGTATTTGAGGCAATTTTTGATTTTATGATATTTTTGTATACAAAATTGTCCGGTCTTATTTTTTAACTTTAACTGAAGAATCAAAAGCGTAATAACTGTAAATCATATTTTCTTAACAATAATGTGTTCTTTACGTTTTATCAGATGTCATTTGATGTTGCTTAATTTTTACAAGCCTATCAGAAAAATGTAAGCCATATGTTCTAATACACTTCTTTTTGTGAGAATAATCGATTTCTGGATCTTCTAGTTTTCTTCAGCATGGACTGCCTAGAGAGTTCCTAAATAATTTATGACTTATAAAGCTTTCTAAGTGGATTTCATTCACTGGTAGCTTATAGCAAAATAAGTTGGATATAAGCCTCGACTTAGCTATACATCGAAATTCAAAGTGGTAAAATCCAGCATTAAAATATATACTTACAGGGTGTCCCACTTATCGTGCTCACCATGGGTAGATATCTTGTAAACGGTAAGAAATACAAAGTAGGGTTGAATGACACCAAATGTAGAGCTTAACAAGGCTTACTATTATGTGGAAAAATATTTTAGGAAAATCAACTCGTTTTTGTTTCATAGGCAAAAAACTGATTTTCATTTTTCCATTATAACTTCTTTATTTATGAAAATATTTTAATGCGGTTTTTTTCATTATTAGAGTACGAGTACTTTTTGAAAAAATTACAATATTTTTGCTAATTCTTTAGATTTTGAGATATTAACATCAACTTTCATTTTTTAAATACAAGCCATAGCTAGTTAAAACCCAATTTTTATTCTCTTTAAAATGATATATTAGTTATTACAACAATATTTATTTTTAGACATAATGAAGTTATCGCCATTATTTGATTCACACTCAAAACATTTTTTTTTTTTTATTGATACCCTATTTTGCTTGTTTAAAGTACGCCTCAGCGTGTTCAAATCCAATTTTCAAAAACGCGGGTTTTTGAAAGTTACCATGGCAACACCAATAACCCGAGAAACGTGAAGTGTAAATGTCAACTTTTTAATTATTGATCTGACAGAAGTACCTTGTAACGTCAAATAAAATATTACTGACAAATGTTTCAAAAACTTTAACTGTGATGACAACAATAGTAGATAGGCTATGGGCGTACGGGGTCAAAATCCCATGTTAT